>CADDXX010000585.1:277636-425997 GCA_902810485.1 Alauda arvensis
CCAGTCTTAGTTGATATTCTTTTTCAGAGACATTAAAACTATTATAATTCTACCTTTTAAGGAGTCAAGCTGTGAGCAATATCATTTTCAGAATGGGAAAGAAGGGTTTACAATGGTTATGGGCAATCTGTTCTCGTGAGTTCTATAATCAGCCAAGATTATGAGCTATGGCCTTCCCCATTATAGCAGAGAATCAGATTTACCTCTGCAAAAAGAAATGGCAACACTTAGCATTTATATAGCCTTTTATCTCTTAAAGCTCTTTAGAAATATTAACTAATTACAGGCAGAGAGGCAGAGTTTTGAAGCTTAGTGAAGAAACTTACCTCAACCTAAAATTCTATGAAGGGAAATAAAGTTTCTACAGTGAAAAGAGTCCTGGAAATGCACCTCATTTATACTTAGAAAATTGCTTGAAGATAAAAAAAGAAAAAGTGTTTCAATGGCATTAAAATCAATTCYTTACACAATAGTGTGTTTAATGTTTTCAATTTCTTTGTAATTATTTCCAAAGAAAATATTTTGGCCATGAAGTTACCAAAAATAATACCTGACATGGGTAGCTTTACTGTAATTTGATTTGGTCGATTGAGATTTTTTTTCCCTAAGTCTGTCTTGCATTATTTATATGTGAGCCATTTTGTTTAGTGCAGAATTACAGTTTARCTAGTAGAGCTTAAAGGTGTAACTGCTCTTTTAAATCATTGSTGTGGCTTAATATGCTAAGTTGGACAATTCTTTCAAGCAGAAGTGTTAAAAGCAAGAATAAAAATGTTAGGGTAATAGTATGCTAAAAATTTGCAAGATTTTTAAGTTTTTTGTGCTATTTTACAGATGGAAAGTGGCACCTTTCAGAAATTTTTGAAATGATCATGGAAATGTCTTTTACAAGGAAATTCTTGGGCTGGGAGAAAATTTGTTGTGATTACTCTTTCTTTTACATGTTGGTGGATTTATATTTCTTATCTGGTCTTTCATTCAGTAATATATCTTATCTGCCTGCTAAGGGATTGTAATGAGGCAGCTGTCATTCCTCTTCTGTTTTTATAGTGGATGGAGTGATATAAATCTTTTATTTTTTAAATTATTTATACCCTTATGCCTGCTTGAAAGCAGGCCAAAGAAATRCCACTTACATTTTTACTTCCTCCTCAACTCTCCCACTACAGTACTCTCAAATTTATATTAAAAATGTGTCTGTGYGTAAATGAAAAAAAATAAAATTCCATTTTTTGGATAAGTAGACTTTTTAATCATAGTCTTCTTCCTAGAGCTTTTGCTGGCTGGAGATTTTGTGCTAGAAATAGATTCTTCAGGTTTTCTTACTAGATTCTGCAGGTGCTGCATGCTTTAATTCAGTATTGCTGGAGCTCAAATGGCTGGGAATAGCAGTATTTATGGCTTGGGTCAGGCTAGCATCCAGTAGAAGGAAGTAATTTTGTAACCTGACAGATGTCTTAATCATATATGTTGCTATATGAGAGTGCAGCATCTGTATCCAGAAACATTTCCAAGACATTAATTCATTGCAAGCCTGTGTCTTCAGCCAAAATAAACTATTATTTTTTTGAAATATCCTTTGCTTGTCACATTAATCTCTCACTTGCTTAGATTCACCCAAATACTCTTTGCTTATGAATCAATCTCATTTTAGCACTACTTCATCTTGGCAGTGATGGTAGGGTTGCATCTGGCAGAAGACTGGGAGTCACTTTGCCTTCTGTGTGTCCTTCTGATATGTTTGTCCATGCATCCAAGGAGATACTTGGTTCATTTTCATACAGCCAGTGAAGGTCTAGCTAACCTCAGATACTGCAAGAACAAAACTTACTAAACTTCAGCATCAGCAGAAGCAACCATGCCAGAGTTAAACAAATCCCAGTGTATAATCCATTGGCCTCTTTCCCCTGAATCAAGAAAAAAAAGGCCAATCATCAAATGTTTTAATGTTAAATTGTCAGCATAATTGCTATCTAGATAAAAAGAAGGAAAGGTCTTACAAAATAAATAAAGACTTTTTTCTCTCCTTTTACTCTGTATCTTAGATACAAGGTCTGGGCAGGAAGTTACACAAATTCTTGGATATTAGATGCTGACAGTTTCTGAACAAATTGCAGATGTAACTAGTTCATATGTTCTCAAAGATACTCATAAAATGAAACTCCCTTTCATCCACTCTGAATTCTATTTGCATAATTCTACAGATTACGTCTCTGTGTAAACAGAAAATAAAAAGCTGTGAACAGTGTAAAAAAAGCTCTTTAAACTTACAGATGGGTTATCTTGCTGCAGGCCCATGGTTTTCTTTTGTATCACAGAAATGTTTCTCAACAATTACTCCTTTACAGAAAATGAAACAATTTTGTTTTGTTTGGTTTGGTTTTGTTTCTCTCAGAAAAGTTTATATTTATCTTCAAGCCATTGACACATTTGCTCAGAGCTGACTCTACACCAAAGAAACACAATATAAGGATACAGAACAGCTGCACTAGGCTTTATTTGGTCTTGATTTTGTAATTGCAGTGGTCAAAAGTGCTACTGGAAACCAAAAAAATACTGAATTGGACTGCAARTTGCAGGAATTATCCCTTCATCCCWGCATGAAGCCTGACAGATGCTTCATCTCTTGGTCAGAAACAGATCTATGGTCTTCAGTGCAAGAAACACTATGTTTTGGCACCATTAAGTGCTATTCCCATACTCTCAACAGCAAGCTGCACTGGCAGAGAGCTACAATGTGTTTTATTGTGGATTYTTTACCAGTGCTGTTTATGCTAAAACACTTTATATATTGCATGAAACGTGCATACATTTTGAAAATTTGGGAAAAAAATACTTAAAAACTAAAAAAAAAATTAGCCAAACCCCATGTTTAATTTTGCAGTTTGAACATAAAAGGGCAAAATAATATATTTCCCAGCATAAAATTTTCTTCAGGCTCAGAAAAACACAGAAAATTTATGCATACAGAAAAATGAGGAAAAAGTGGTTATTTTCATTAATTCCATGGTGCCATGAATATCATTAATTAAATGGTACAACTTTCCGACTCTAAGTAGCTGTTAATTAGTGGTTTCCAGTTTCTGGCAAAGCTCAAATCCATTTCTCTTTATCTAATCTGCTTGTATGATATACAGGGAAAAGAGTAAGAACCAGAATCCAGCATGAGGCTGAACAAGATATGCCATACAGACGACTTTCCCAATCCGATTTAACAACTTCTGTCATAATGTTAATCAGGCCACGTTAGTGCCACTGAAGATAATATCCTTGGGCGTGTTGAGTGTAGAATCCTCCTCCTTTTTCCAGTTTGCTCTTTGCACAGCCTTGCTTTGACTTTGCTGAACACAAAAAAGAAAGCTAATCGYCTGTAAAATACTTAAAATTCACTGTTATGTAGCTAGCATCAGCTCTCCCAGGACTCAAAGCTGGTTTCACTGAAGCTGTGTGCTCTCTAATCTGGGATGACAGAGGACTTTTGGCATGATCCCCCATGACTCAACTCAGTGGGAGTTTCAGCGCTGATTTAAATGGAATGGGATCCATGAAAGCAAGTTARAAGCTCACTTCAGCACACCTTTGCCTCTCTTTGGTTCGGAAACAATGTAATCAAAAGCTTTCCTCCTTTTGTGAGGGCAGTCGYCTTGATTTAGGTTGGGTATGTTCACACCAGTATTGACATAAAAAAAGAAACTCTTATGAGTCCATGTCACATTATATTGAGTGTTCAATAAACACATAAAAAATAAAAAAACCCCAAGCCCACACACCTGGTGCCTGTCCTCAGAGTTTTACAGGATTTTCCCTCATGTTGTACATTCCATTGTACAACGTCTCCAGCACATTACTGATGTTGGAGATTGAGGGTATAGACACCTATGAGAATTCTCAACCTACAAAGGCCTATATTTAATTTTTTTTTCCACTGGTGGTAGGAGCAAAGCTTATCATGATTTGAACAATGAAAGCCTGCAGAAAAAGCTGCCAGGAGAATCAATTTAAATCCCTAAAGTCTGAACAGACTACAACACACAAGAAAGGAAAGAAAAAGGGAAAAAAAATAAAGAAGCCTTAGTCTGGCTTCTTTTATCTGTTTGGTAATGCTGCTATCCAGGTACCAAATTCTTCACACAGTATCAAAAACCTACCAATTATTGTGGAAAATGGCATTTTACAGAAATAACACAATTTGACCCTGTCATATGGGTGTGCTGCTACAATTATCTGTTGCCAAACAATACACTTCACTGAACAACTTCCTTAAGGATTAAACTATTCTTTCTGCTCCCATCCARTTTTTCTCCTTCTTCCTTATGTTTTATGTCATACCATGTTCTGTTGTGTCCTGTTACGTTGTTATGTTATATTATTTTCTATGCCTGTAGCCCTTAAGGGATGTATAATGAGAATAGCAGCACAAATGAGAAAGCAGAAAATACAAAGCAGTAAGCGTAGATTTAGGTAAAGTGACAGCTGCCATTAGAGATAAGGTAATTCTCCTAAAAGGCTCCCACAGAGATTTAAATACTAGCCCACACTGCCAAGCTGCMAAAGAAAGAAAAGGGCTTGTTTCCAGGTATTTTTCTACTTTGTTCTATTTTTTTTTTTTTTGGGTGGGATGATTGGTGAAATACACAAAGAATTTTTCCTCATCTCTCACTTACACCTTCCTATAAAGAGCTGGAGGAGGGAGGAAACAAAAAAGTACTCTTTTTCTTTAAGGAATATAGTTTTTTATTCTTATAGATCCTCCAAGCCCAACCTGCTCATGCCTTTTCTTGTCACACTCCACAGAAAAAGAAAGCAAAAGAAAGCACAAGGAAGAAATGTGCCCAAACATGGTGAACTTGAAAATGCACATTCAGCCTTTTGCGAAAATCAGTAACAAAATGACTAGAGTCATTCAAGCTCCACCTAAACATAAAGAAATAGTATTAAAGTAAGCTAGGAGCGGGGAGAATTTAAGAGACTTCATCAAAATTTCAGGGATCACTCAACATGCTGAACCTGCCTTCTCCCCYGTGGATGCCTGTTGGGTAAGAGCACACTCTATCAATATTGAATACTTTCACTGGGGGTTAGAGCTTGYCTGTGCATTGCTTTGARTATGTTTTTGCAGTGAGATACTATCACTGACAATTCYTGCACCTTAACCCGTCACAAAAATKTTATGTTAATAARCAGTGTTATTCCGTAAACTGTTGGTATGAGTCCTTCTCAGGTGTTAGCCACTGCTGGTAGCAGGTAACATACTTGAAGAAAGTGGGGAGACCCACTGAGGGGTCTCCTTTATGCTGTTGCAGTGTGTCCCTGCTGTGTTCTACAAGGCAGTCRAACTGCCCTCCGACCCAGAGGACTGTTCAGTCCCCATAACGGGATGCTGGTGGGTGGATGGCACACATCCTGTGGGCTGACAGACTAATCAAGCAGTGGGGGTTTGAGGAAATCTCCCTTTTTCACRGCACATCCTTAACATGGATTATTCGCCTAGAACTATAAGCTGCAGAAGATAAATATGAAGAAAATAACAAACTGATTAAGTAAATCGGAGCTGATCTACCCATCAGCGTAATTGSCTAGGATTTTCACTTGAAAGGTAGAAAGTTTAAGCAGCCACCTTAAAAGACCAAATTACCTTGGAATAATAATTACTATGAATGCTTCAAACACAATGAAATCCAGCTTTGATCCGATTTGAATACTGTAAAGTTTGATAGGAAGGAGCAATTAATACACACTCTAAGGGGCAAACTCGAGGCAAYGAAGATGACTGTGCTCCCTGGAATCCTCTTAATTTTAAATCCCTATATAGTATTACCTCATAAAGCTCTTGGTTTTGTTTTGTTTGTTCTTTTTCCCCATGTTTTTCAAGTATTCAGACATTTTAGTATTATCTCAGCTTTCATTTGTGCTCTAGTATACTTTAGACAATGATGTTTGTGTGTTTCATTTCCTCATCACAGACAAATGCCACAACTGTGCAGCTAATGCTTTTTTTGTCATTTTTTTAAAATACAGACTTGACTTACAAGAAATGTGTATGTATGTGACCATATGGTGTCTCATCCACAGAGAGAACTAACCTGGAGTTCTCCTCAGATGTAAATTTTGATCCATTAGCCAAATAAGCATATCATTTGCATATTCCATGCAGTGTGGGCCAAGGCAGATCTCACATACATCTATAAACACCCACACACCCCTGTGACTTAAAAACAATTGCAAAAGATAATTTTTTGTAATTTTGTGATATAAATAAAAAACCAAAATTCAAGGAAACTGAGCTCTTAACTGAAGAGACCAATTTAGTACTCTTGCACTTCAGCAAATCAGCCACTCTACTGCAGTCATTGGAGTAGCTTTCAAGTGGGCAAACACCTGGCTGGCACGTTTAGAAGGCAAATTTACCACATATAGCTATCATCTCTCTAAATCCAAGAAAAACCCAAGGATTTTCCTTTTTTTTTTCTTTTTTTCCTTCAGTAGCTGAGTATATTCCTGAAATAACCTGTATGCTAACCTTTGTCTAAGGATTCATCCAATGTCAGAGTCACCATATTATGGAGAAAGCTTGTGCTTAAAAGAATTTTATATAAAAATATAAACATATTTACATATGTGTTATATATACTATATTAATATAGTATATTAATACAGTATATATAATATAGGTATTAAATAATACAGATACAGATATATGTATGCCTACATGACTTAATCATATTCTTAAAATCACAGCTCTAAATCATGCATTTGATGATAGAACAGCCTTTTTGTCAAACTTTATAGAAATTTAGAAGATGATAGAAAAAGCTGCTATGGGATATATCATGGACAATATYATCTGCTGAGACACATGATTAGACATCTGACAGACTTGAACTGGAATAGTATCACCAGGCAACCAAACCTATTAACCTTTCTCCAGCAGCTGGCTAAATCTGAAAAGCTCAGCAGTATCAATTTATACGTTTGTACAGTCCTAAATGAAATGGAAGTAGAGTGATTCAAAAGGAAAATCATGTGCTGATCTACAATGGAATATTAATAGCTAAGCTTGGGAGAAAATTGTACAGAAGTACCAGCATGAATCTCCTGAACTAGGAATTTCAAGATAACTAAGACAAAAATGGTATTTACATATTGTTGGATGTCCTCTAAAATGATGTGAGTGTGTATAGACGGTGGTAGTAGACAAAGGAAGAAGAGACTTTACCAGATGGTTCAGGAATGTAAACACAAAATAGCTAAGAAATTAAGCCAGTGTCACTATATACAAAAAAATATGGAGTTAAGAAGTTCTAGACCATTAGATTTAATGACAGATGCGTTAGCACTTTTAAAAGGCTTTACACACTGCAAGGGCATGACCATACTCRGGGAAAAGGGTAACTCGTGTTAAAGGACAAAACTTGGCCCAAACTTTTTATATTACCCATGTGCCTCACCACACGTGCAAAGGGAAATACCAATGAAATGAATGGAAAATTGCATGTATTCAAAACTGTTGAGTGGTTTAATTCTAAGCTTTTTTTCTGCACACAATTAACTGCTGGAAAGAAACAAATCCTTCCTCGTCCAACTTTTCCTTTACCTTCTTCATTAGTTGCATACCCTCTCAAAAAAAATTGTAACGTCGAATAAATCCAGCAAATAGAAWACAATACTTCTGGTATTTTTGAGCAGATTTTTTTTTTGTAGTTTTAATTTTTTTTTTTTTTAATATGACAGGGGATTATCAGCTTTGATTATCCATTGTATTCTTTGCTGTTAACATCTGTCAGGCTTCTTATTATTTTCTATATATTCAAATATATAGAAAAGATCTATAAAAGTCTTTAAAGTCTGAAGAGTAAGAGATCTGCATGTGGCAGTCACATTTGCAGATATCTGAAAAGAGAAATTGGTATTTTTTTCAGAATGTGAGCATGCTGACAGGGAAAGCTGAGCAGCCAGCATGTTTGCCACTAAGTGGACACTTTCTACCTTTCCACCCCAGTGCCAGGACACCAGCCCAATTTTATTTTTTTTTTTACTCTTGAGCAGCCATAAGTACTGCAGCAAAATACTCTTGTTTAACTCTGCAATCTGTGGCCTCCAGAAGACAGAAACACTGTAAAAAGTTGATCTGAGCCTTAATTCCTTCAGAAAGAAAAAACTGGGAAAAATATTCAGGACTAAATAATGGCTTGGGGAAAATAAATGCTCTTCCTGCTGTCTTACTGCTCACAGGRAAATAACGAGAGGTACTGCTGCCCTTGTAGCAAGTCTACTGCATGTTAAGAGATATAGTGTCACTAGAAGTGTAGTTTGTTCAGCCTGGAAAGAGAGGGCATCAGGGAGACCTCCTAGCAGACTGCCAGCACCTAAAGGGGAAYGGAAAGTTAGCTTGAGAGGGGCCTTTCACAAGGACATGTAGTGATAACACAAGGAACGGCCAGAAGCTGAAGGAGACYAGGTTWACRTTAGACRTTAGGAAGAAATTACTGCCTGTGARGGTGGTGAGACTGGCACAGGTTGCCCAGRGAAGCTGTAGCTGCCCCATTCCTGAAAGTGTTTGAGGCCTGGTTAGAAGGGGCTTGGAGCAACCTGGTCTAGTGGAAGGTGTCCCTGCYCATGGCAGGGCAACTGGAAYYGGATGGCCTTTAAAGTCCCTTCCAAACCAAACCATTCTGTAATTCTCCGGTTCTAAGCAGYGCAGAGACCACAGAGATGCTCCATGTTGTGCAGCTGGTGAAATTTCTACTCTGTCTTGCCATTAGYGTTCCTCAGTAGCACTGTGCACACCTCAGCCTCTGTGGTGTCCCCAGTAGCTATGGAGAGCAGTGCAGTTACCCTGAYGGGTTAAAGGTGCAGAGGTGCCCCCGCCAGCTCTGCCCCTTCCGGTGTTTCAAGAACATTTGCATTGAAGGAGCAGTGTGGTGCACTACTGAAGCTGTCTTAGGTTACAAAATCTGTTATATTACATATTCAGGACACAGATCAGAGCTTTTACACACAATGGCAATAGGGAAACTAAGTATCAATTTAAGGTGATATAATTTATAAGCATTAGATTTAGATTAGCAATAACTTGGCAACTGTACTGATGTTTATTGCTTCAGATGAAAATGGACTATCAAATTTTACCTTTACTTTATACTTTCAGTGTTGAATATTTACAATAGATCCAGCAAGCAGCTTAGACACAAATGTTCTCGTTTGCTCTAATGACTCCCAGAAGTGACCCAGTACAAGTGATGTATATGAGGTCCTACAGCAAATCAAAACCAATATCACACCTCAGGTGTTTTCTGTCACTGTTCCCACATCTAACCCACTGTGACCTTAGACAAATTTTTAAATCTCTGTTTCTATTTCATGTTCACACGTTAATGGACCTGGATGAAACTGCAGTGGAACAGAAAATAGTTTGCTATTATTCTGAAATATTCCCACATTAAAAACATTTAACATAATGATGCCATAAAAGAACTGATGTAGGACTGCTGCAAAGCTGGAACACAGATTTTTGTGATCACATTGCCTATACTGGATGATACCTTGAGGGTGCTTCCTGTTTATGAGGTGATAACAATTTCCTAAGCTGTATAACTTTCAGGTTTATTATGCAAGGACACAAATATTCCAGTGTTAAYAGCAAGAGATCTTTAGGCATTATATAAAAAAATTGATTCTTCTGTTCATAATCAATCATACCCTTCTTGATTCCARCATCAATGAAACAGACACTGTGTCCCTATTGTTCAGAGAAGTCAGGCAACAGAAACAGACAGATTTTATTTTGCGTTTGATCTAAGAGGTTCATGGAACGAGAGGCATAAGGACACAGCATTCAAGGTTTGGTGGCAGAAGAAAACCTGTAAATAAAGCCATATATTATTGAATACAGGCACACTTTAATCCTGAAATAAAAGGATCTGATCCTTTAATGGTGCAAGGGATATTTGCAAAAAAGCAACTTTTATGCAGCCTACATAGGTCGGACTGATCATAAATTTCCACTTCAAATTTGATTACAATTTATGGTATGATGACTCAAAGTTAAATTTGCTGTTTAAAAATATAATCCTATATTGTGGAGACTATGATGATTTTGGTTTGGAGAAAAAGATGTCTTCCAGAGATCAACCCCATTTATCTTTGCAACATGAATACACTAAAGCATTCARCTCTTTCTTGTGGCCAATTCTTTTCTTCTGAGACCAGAAAGTAAGGAAAACCTTCCATATTATAGGAGAAGGGAAAGAATTCCAAATTCAAGGTGTTATAAGGGAATTCCTTTGTTTAGTTTTAAAAAGACAGTTTGTACACTTTCTCTCAAAAAAAGATTAAAATTGAGATAACTTCAGAAGTTCAATGAAAAAGAGTGTTGTAATCAGTCTTTGCTTTTATGTATTTAGCTGCTTCCTGGAAGTATGTATACAATACATGTAGTTTCAGTGTACCTATTTATTCTTTTTTAAAAAGTATAATGTTTTTCAGTTTCAGGTGGGAAGACTGAAACCAACTTGCTATGCAATCGGCAATATTGAGTACATCCTTACTGGACTTCAGATGAAGTACCTGAAAACATCACAGAATATTTGTTATGGCTCCTGGTAGGAAATTCTGAAGGCTCAGGACTCACAAAGTGACATCATCCCATGTCCTCTGCTGTCTTTCTGCCCACAGAAAGGTCTAAACAAGAGACTCTTTAATGCCTTATTTGTAAAGGGATGGGATGTCAAATGCCATTCTTATTTTGTAGGCTCTTCTGTAGCTCTCCCTTAGACAAGCACAATATAAGATACAGAGCTCAGCTGCAGCCTGTCAGTTCATTTTAGTACTTAACATCAAGAGCTTATACAGTGCTTTTCATATTTAGTACATGTATAATTATTCAGGCTTTCACTGTGCCTATAATACAGAAAAACAAATTCTCTCTCCATCACCATAGTCTTGAAGAATCATAGAATGGTTTGGGTTAGAGGGGACCTTAAAGACCACTTAGTTCCAAATCCTTGCCATGGTCTTGGACACATTCCACTACACCAGGTCGCTCAGAGCCCCACCAAACTGGCCTTGAACACTTCCAGGGACATCCACAACTGCTCTGGACAATAAGTATGCATTGCAGTGTTTGAAGTTACATCAGTCCACAAAATATTTTTTCTTTCTTTCTTCCTTTGAGAACACAGGAGCTAATGTTTAATCTTCCCATCTTTTTAGGTTGAAGGAYGTGAAAATTCAGTGCAGATATTTGTTCCCATGATAGGCTTTCTTCTCAGCATGCAGTAATGTGCAACCAAACACTCATTTGGTTATAAATCCACTCGGAGGATTTGCGAAAGTAATTCCTCCCCAGTAATTCCCAGTATGGAAATCTCAAGATGGCTTAAATTGAAACTTAAATTATTCTCTGTTAACATTAGTATTYCCCTAAGAAATACATCTGCCAGGTTAGCCTGTGTGTGTGGGGAATGAGACCTGAGGATCAGCACCAACAGTCTCACTCAGCTGCTGTGGATGCTCTTCTCCTTTGCTTCCTAAGCAGACTGTCAAGACACCTCAGCATCCGACATGGGATCTGAATCTAAGGCAGACAGGTAAATTTCTATCCCAATTGTCAATACCAATAGAGAAAAACAGAAGGGAAAAAARAARGGAAGGAAAGAAGGCACAAAAATATTCACATAATAGAACAGAACAATAGGATGGTTTGGGTTGGAACTAGACATCATCTAGTTCCACCCCTCTGCCACAGGCAGGAATGWCACCCTCTAGACCAAGTAGCTCAGGGTCACATCCAGCCTCGCCTAGAACATTTTCAGGGGTATGACACTACAACAAGAACTTGTCCTGATAAAATYTGAACTTATCCCKCTGACCATCTGTTTTATGTTTAAGSTTTTTTGGCAAGCCTGAAAGAAAAAATAGTGTTTCAAATTTCYTATATAAAACTTTGATTCTGTATATACTAAAATAATTTAAAATAAGAAGGAAGGAATTTAAATCCTGAAGGTTTCTGATGTAAGACATCTGAGTTCTGTCTCAGCCAGCTCTGAGTACCATTACACTAAAAGGAACAAGGGAAAAATATTCCTTAGTTCTAGCACGCAATCTGAGAATTGAGTTGCAGAGAAATCTAGAAATATTCATGCTGTGCCTGGCAAGACAGGTGTCTGTTCTTGCAAGCTGGATTAATGAAGAAGAAAAAGAGAAAGAAGAAATCTTCATAGAGAAGTAAATAACCCTTGTGCTGACATTCTAAGTTATAATCCAACCTGGACAAGAGGATAAAGTAAAATAGAGTTTGCAAATCCATGGAAATAAGGTGGAATTATCTTATGTAATGAGTTGTTGACTAATGCAGAAAGTTTTAAGGTGTGATTTATCTAATCATTGAGTATGTATGTTTACAATAGGTCAGAAAAATTCCCCTAAAGAGCCCAGTTTTCTCCAGAGATGATAAATACAACCAATTGGGATTACTACAGATGTAATAATCTCCAGGAAATATAATGAAGCCATTGCAATATGCATGCCATTGGTATGTGTATTGCAAAATGATTTCCAGGTTTGGTTTCCAGGTATTTGGGRAACTTTTTTTCTTCACTTTCCAAAAATTTTATTAGATTCCTTAAGAAAAATTTTGTTTATAGACTCATGAAATAAAACTCCTCAAATATCTAAATAAAATATATTTTGATTTGTGAATGAAAAATAAGTACCAATTACTTCACAAGTCTAAAGTAGATTCATTTAAAATAAGAAAATACCTGTCCAAGTTATGAGAGGATATAGACTACATAACCCAGTAAGATGAAAAATAAAGACAAAAATATACTTCTAACTACAATTGGAAGGACTCCAAAGACACATTAAGGAAATATGAAAGAGTGTGCAGTTAGTTCCAGAACAGCCATGACTGGAGAAATACTAAAGCATACAAAAAAATTAGTCACTTAGAGTGCTATATGCAGTTGCGTATAGGTTTTTCTTTCTTTCTTTCTTGTTATTTTTCTTTTTTTCCTTAGTAACAAAAAATAACACCCAGGTCATATTCTGGAGAACAATAGCATCAGATAATAACCATAACTGTAATACTTTTTTACTATCCTGGACGTAGCATGGACCATTCCTATTTTCCTGTCCCTTTCCTTCCTCACACACTAGGAATCCCAATGAGAACTGTTGGATGTATCAAGAATATATTAAATATATTCACCCAATATATTCACCCAGGCAGCAGCAGGAAGGTGATTATAAATGAAAGCATCTTCTGGCAAGTCAGAACACACTTTGGCAAAAGAAATAAAGGAAGTTCTAATGCTGCAAAAGGAAGCAGATGTGCACATTTCTGTGACAGAGAGAAATCAACTGCCTATAGATATTGCTATATCACACAGCAGTCAAAGAGGCTCAGTGGCTGGATTAACCTTGACCCAGATTAGTCYGGGGTAACATCAACTGTAGCAGGGTCTAAGCCTTCAGATTCTCTTTGAAACATCACTACTGCTCTTGGGGTGTTACAAGTGAACATTGGTGTGAAGTATTTCTGAGGAAATGCCAGTTGAAGGTCCCCTGATAGCTGTCAGAGGGCTCATGACCCCTCCTGGCTTGCACACAGGCAGCAAGGCTATGATTAGCTGTTCATTTTCCCCAGAAWGTCTCCCTGGCTCAGCAGGCTAGGACCCTTTCTCACAGCTGGAGTCTACAAAACTGAGTGTAGAATTGGGATTTCTCTRCCATCTCTTTCCCTCACCTCGATACAAGTCAGAGTCACAGTAAGCACAAAGTCACAGCTCCGAACCTGTATCTTGTGGTGTTTCAGTTGAGATGTTTCCACCCAAGAGCCGGCTGTGTCACCAGGGGTAGTATATATTGAAACAGTGCCTTCATTGGAAGCATCAGCATTGCCCCTGACAAGCCTGAAACATGTAAAGACACGTTCTTGTAGGGTGCTGCAGATGTATTTATTGGTAGTTCAGTGCCTGAGTTCTAATGCCTCATACCTGGGGTGCAGATTTATAAAGCGAAGTGGTGACAGACGTGTTCTGTACAGTTGGGGCAGAGGTGCAGAGGTTTTAGGGTGCCTAAAAGTGACCAAATGAACTACACAGATGAAATGCCTCTTTGCTTCCACTTTGTGCATGGAGCCAAAGGTGACCACATTGCAGAGGTCWAAAATATTACTGCATATATCTCACATTAGCAGTTTTTGAAARCAGGGCTCCAGATTTTCTTTTTCCTAAATGAATTGAAAATATAAACCTGGCACTACTACTTAYGTTACTTTATTTTCTCTCTAGTGGGTTTCATTTTCTGAAATGCAAATTCAAATGAATTTATGTCATTAGCTCTTTAGAGTAAATATATTTGTGGAAAGTAATTATTCATTGTTAATACAACACGCATATGATCACTCTTTTGTTTAAATTAGATTTTAAATTATTTGCTAACAGAGTGATTGCACAATATTTCTGGCTAATGGCCTTAAACAACACAGGTTTCTGCTTCAAGGGACAAAAAAAAAAAAATCACAGGCAGTTAAAGTCAAGACAGCAGAGAAGATGGATATCTTCCTCCAAAAYAGGGCCAAAGGAAAATGTATAAGCACTAGTTAATGTAGGACCGATTAATATCAGGACTTGTTTCAAATTTGTGCTGAAACCATGTGTATTGGATTAGTGTAGCAGGATTTTGGTAGGAGGGGGACTAAAAAGGGTGGCTGKTGTGAGAAGCTGCCAAAAMCTTCCCCTGTGTTTAATGYAGYCAGTGCCAGATGGCCCCAAGACAGACCCTCTGCTGTCCAAGGCTGGGCCCAACAGTGACTGCCACAGTGCCCCAGGGATAAAATATTCAAGGCAAACATTAGAAGTGTTCAATAGAAAGAACCTGGGACAGGTCACTCAGCACAAATAGTCTGATCAAGTGTGCGTGGGTGGGGTTAGGAAAATATGGTGAGGGATTTTCAGGGCAACAAGCGGGGCTTTGTAGGAATTTCAGGAACAAAGGGAAAAGGATGAAAAACATGCTGATTTTGGTGGCTCCCCATTGATGAGGGCCAATGTAATCACAAGTGCACTCTAGACTGTCTTTGTAGAGGTACCATCAGAACTTCCTRAGGATGGAAAAAAGCAAATATATCTGGGAAGCAGCTTCCAAACAGAAGTAATTTCTGATGATGAATCCTAATCCATTCCAAGATACAGACACCTATGAATTTGCAAAATGCTGAGTAGGCATTTCAAAAAWTTTGAGTATATTTTTTTATATTATATATCAGTATATTTTGTTCAGATACTCTTAAACACTCCTGAAGTTTTGCTTAGAAAGAGAACAAACAACCCAGAGAAGTTCCCASAATTATTGTCATCAAGCTGCTTTCCCATGGTTGAAAGACAGAAAAAAAAGGAGAACCCATTATGTGACATACACTAAACAAACTACACTTCTCTCTACCTGGAAGCTAAAAATATGATTGCAGTCACCAGGTATTTTTATGGTTCAGAAGTTGCAAGAGGCTGGAATAGCTTAATCTTATTGAAAAAAATAGTCATCTTTATAAGATTGCTCTCATAAATAAAATAAATAAATTGGTGGATTTTCACAGCTTTTGACAGGGAATAAGGAAATYATAAATATTTGCCTCAAGAAATTGTGTTTTCATATTTATATTAGGATATTTGTTGTCCCACCCTTTCTTTTTCCCTAGAAACCAAATTTTTTTCAGTTAATCACAAAATATATGCCCAGAAGCACTGCTAAAGGCTGCTTCCTCCCTTATATGTGTTCAAACTCATTTGAAAAAAAGCCATTTCTGGTGATTTTTTCGAATTATTTTTGCATTTGTCCTACATATTATGGTGCATGACACATAACAGCAYGTTTCTTCTAAATTTAAATACAATTCAGAAAATACGCTCAAATTATTTTAGCAACTAGCAACCTACTCTGGACCTGGTCATTGCAATCTAATGGAATTAATATTGAATGTCTGGTTYTCTTCTAACAGAAGTAGGCATTGCAAAATAAAGAATGAGAACTCACCTGGTACAAGGCTCATTTATCATGGAAGTGACATTAACATACATTTTTCTTGCCTCACCTTCTGCCTTTTATTTAAAAGGAAACAGAGATGAATGAATGAGGCCAAGAAACTGCGGCGTGTATCAGCTTACATTCTGATGTGTGCACTTAGAATTGCTCAGAAAATAACATTGCTTATTTATATAAAAACACTTAGAGAATAAAAAACCGTCATGACCAAGGATGGAAAACAATATATTCCGATTGCCAAACAATAAATAACACCAGTGTAATTTTTTTCTGCATAAAGTCATCTCTGAATCTTCCCATATGAAACACCTGTTGGAGCCCATTCTCTGGCCTGCAGTTCTCTTAGCACTGTATTTTGAATACAAGGTTATTCTGTTATCGCTAATAATATTGTATTCTGTACTGAACAGATGGTCTTTTCACACAATTGAACCTCATTGTTACCAAGGTTTAACTGTATAGTCTTACATAGCAAAAGGTTTTTTCAGTTAATGGCTGCCAGGTCTGCTCCTCTGATTGAAGAACCCTTAATTCCTATTTACTTAGAGTGTTAGATATTTTCAGCTGGACATTTAGAAATACAAGCCATTCTTAACTCAATAATTGTGTTAGGACCATAAAACAGTGTTTTGAGAATGCATTGAAAGAATGATAAATTCTCGGCTCAGTTGATTTGGTAGCATAAAACAGGTCACTCAAAGCAATAAAGTTATGGGATGAAAACATGTTGCAACACTAAAAAATCCCACCTTCCACCAAACTGGCAATTTTAGCTCATGTCCTAAATCCTCAAGAGTAGCAAAATCAATTTCAAGATGTTGATTCTGCATATCTGCCATTGTAATCATCTACTGATTAATCTTTCCTTTCCTTTGCTGCACCCCTGGACTTTCATTTACAAGATCAAGTATTTTTTTTTTGAGCTTATTTAACTCATARTTCTATTTATCTTGTTTGGATAACATTTTCTTTCCCAGTTCCTGTAAGATGATGCTTGTTTCAGAATTTYTGTCTCAGTAGAAGTGTTTCTTGCTGGTCATTTGATAGATTGCTCTGTGATGACACAAAATGAGAGCAGTGGGGATGGGTACAACTGACAGTTTATGGGCCAGAATAAAATACTACAGTGTATACTACAGGTTATTGGACAAAGCAATTTAGAAATTTTGCAATTAGTAGCAATAAAGAACACTTGGACTGGGTAGACACAGYCCAAACAACAACTTGTCCAGCAGACCTCACCATTCACACTAACTGGACACACAGAGCCTTTGAGTCCTCTGTGGGTGTTGGCTGGGATAGAGTTAATTTTCTTTATCTGGTACAGGGCTGTGCTTTGGATTTGTGTTGAAAACAGTGTTGATAACACAGGCRTGTTGATGTGAGCAGTGTCAAGGCCCTTGCTGCTCCTCACCCYGTCCCTCCAGCGAGGGGGCTGTGATTGCAAAAGTAGTTGGGAAAGGACACAGCTGGGACAGCTGACCCTGGCTGACCCAAGGAATATTTCAGACCATATGGCATCATGCAAAGCATATGAAGCCAGGGTGAGAAGTAGGAAGGAGGGGGAGTCTTTCAGAATGATGGTGTTTATCTTTCTAGACCACTGTTACATGTGATGGAAACCTGKYTTTGTGGGGAAGGCTGAATACCTGYGTGCTGGTGGGAACTGGGGAAAGAATCTTTTGTTTTGCTCTGCTTGTGCATRTCTCTATCTCAGCCCATGAGTTTTCTGGCTTTTACTTGCCGATTCTCTTCTCTCTTCCCATTGCAGGGAGTGAGCGAGAAACTCTGTGGGACTGGGTTGCCATCTGTGTTTAAATTACAACAATCTCTWTTAAATTTCTTGGAATTTTAAATTTAACCTGAATTTTTATATCTCAAGCATTCTTCCTATTTCAGTACTATTTCMTATGAAATTCTTTTGTCACTTATATCAGCAGCAGTCATATTAATAGCAGTTGGGGATGAAAGTTTTGAAAGGTGTCTGAGGAAAAAAAAGAAAAAATAAAGGATTTTATAAAACTGAAAACCATTATGAAGTGTTATGAAGAAAACAATGAATCAGAATAGGTATCTTTAATTTAACCACAGGCATTAAAAGATAATCAGATATAAAGTCCAGCCTGATTTTTAATTGGGCAGCTTCAGGTCTTTTTATGGAAAAGGTTAGATCATACTTCTAATTCATAACAATAGACCTGGCTGTGTGGTTAAGATTTCAAATTGCCTTTTCTCTTCTGATGTCAATGGAAGCCTTGGGGAATAAAAAAGATAATAAGAAAAAGTAAAATATAGCATTTTGCTATTTTTCAATTGTAGAACTGATTTCAGTGSTAGGAAAGACCTTCATGGTTCTTCAGCCTCTTTGCTTGAACAACAGAGATTATAGCATTTCATGCACTGAACAGAGACTAGCAATTCTACAGCATTTTCTGTTATCTGCTTTTATTCATAACTTTTTCATGTCTTTAATTTTCTCTTTCCTCCCTTCTGCTACCCCTGTAAATTCTCATTCCATCTACTTATTTCAGTACTTCAAAAAGACATTTCACTAAACAAAAGTGATCAGCATTTCAGTAAAAAATTATAACATCTGAATGCCAAAAAGAATTAACACACGAAGGAGAATACAGGGTCAARGAGATGCATAGATAGTGGGGCCATAGCTCCCGGCTGATGGTAGACTCAGGATGACAGCACTGAAGTGACTACATTAGTTTTCCTTAAATTCATTGGGATTAGAATGTTTTCAATTTATTGATTTTTAAAAGTTATTTACTTTATTTTAGTATGATGAAAGCTGTATACATAATTTGTGCCACTGGAAAAGCCCATTTATGTKTAATRCCTGAACTTTTTCTTTTGCAGTGTTGAATAAGAACAAGTGATTCTCAYGWMCACCTCACTTAAATATCTCTGACAGTATTGATTAAGTTATGCACATCAAAATTTGCCAAGAATCAGGTGTACTTTTTGTAAGACATCATAGCTTCATCCAGTGATATCAATATCCCCAAACACTAACACATTCCTCAGCAAATAACTTTCTGCTGGAGACACAATAAATTTTTGACCACATATGCTTATGTGAAAAAAGTTTGACTGCTTTTTCTTTCTCCTGTTCATTTTTTGGCAATGATGTCCTATTTAATTTAAAGTTATCTTACTATAGACAAGGTAAAGTTGATCTCATCTTCTTGTTTGTCCAGAGTAGCAGAAATATGCCTTTGTGTCTGGGTCTTATAAGAGAAGTGAAATATTCTTCTAAGAAAGGAGATAGGTTGGTACATAGATAGGCAAATAAGTCAATAGAAATTTTGATTATTTTTTTTTTAAAAACATCCCAAACTGCAAAACCAAAAACAATGAAAAAAAGAACATACTTCCCCCCTCTAAAAAATCCCAAATCAACAGYGCTGTGTTTTACTTCATCTCCCAAACTACTGACAAAAATCACCTGGTTATATAAGTTCTGTGTTTCTTAGCCATGAAAAAAGGTTAAAGCAAGACAGGAGTGATCAGATGCTTAAAAAACTTCAAATCACAGCTTGAAAATTGTTTAGTTTTGTGAGCTCTRTTTGGTGTAAATATCCAAGATATCTTGTTCTCCTTTCAAAGACTGCCATTGAAAAAAATAGAGTAAATGACAACACACTAACCCACAAATCTCAAGCAGACTACAAGTGAAGTGAGAAGTATGCAATCTTCTGATACCAAAGCAAAGAAGATAATTGTGAGAAGTGACTGTAATGAGGGTGTGAGCACAAAGCACTATGGGCAAAAGATACAGGCACAAATGGCTAAATAACAGGACTTGTGCAAACAACCTGGAAATGGCTCCCTGTGTATTTGAGATGATCCTGTGTGAGGAGAATAAAAGCCACCAAAATATGAAAGAAATAGCAAAGACAACTAAGAACAAAATGAGATTTTTTGTTCCTTTTAATTTGATAAGTGTGTCACAGGAAATACAGATACATTCTCCAGGAGTAGGGAAAAAAAAAGGAAATACTGAAAAAAAGGAAACACTATGGCAAAAGAAATACAATGGTTACAAATGTTTGTGATCCTTAAAACAGCCACCATCACCTGCAAATATTTGCCTGTCCTGTCCTTAGCACTAGAATACTATTTAAACTTAATTAATTTTATTGCTTGCTTTCAGAACAGAGGGCACTGTGGAAATATTTTCCACAGTGGTGGAAATGGTGTATATAGCTGTCCAGAACCTAGAAATACTGGTGTGGGGGAAAAAAAACCCAAAATCCTTTCGTAAGAGACAGGTTTCCTGTTGGTATCTTCATTCTCATTCTATTTAATGTTATCTGGAGCTTTCAAGTGTTAAGGAATATATTAATAAGTTTTATGTTTTGTCCTTTTTGTGTTGTTTTGTGTGATTGTATTTGAATAACTCATTCAAAAGCCAATTTGTCTWTGAGCCTTCAYTCTTCACTTTCACTGTGTGCCAAAKGATACTTCTTTTTAGTTMTTTTCAATGTTTTCTTGATAACATCCTGAACAGGGAATTAACTGGAAATGGAAAGAATAGAAAACTGTGATGAAAATTTTAATATTYGGTGAAAAATATACTTAAAATCTGCAWAATCAGTAGGGTGGCAGTGAACTAGAGCACTTTTTAGTAGTGATGTCAGCAGAAAACCATAAAGTTTCTGTACAGCAACAGAGACATGAATCATCATGTGCTTGCTCTACTTAGACAACATTAGGCCTACAAACAAGGCAAGGATTTGCTGGAGGACTTTGGATGCAGCCTGACCCTGAAAAACTACCTATAATCTGAACACCAGGTGTCTTTCAGGTGCTTATCTGTGCCAGCAAATTTACTCTGAAACACCTATGGATTTACAGGTCTGGGTCAGGATAAYCTCAGTGTCTGATGTAAATATGTTCATTATCTCCAAACAATTTTTATGTTTCTGACTCGTTTCAGCCTGTTTGGAAAATGACTGTGAAAARTCAGTTTAACTGTTCAATTGTTAAATGCTTCCCTGACATGATTRCCTTCCTCCTGAAGAGTTTCCAGACAGTTCAGGAACTAGAATAGGCCAGAGACCATTCCCAGGAGGTAGTCTGCAAGCAGTTTTAGAATACAGAGACACTTTAATATGCCAGTATAGATGTAATGTATTTGATCCTGATCAAATCCCTTGTTCYTTCCATTTTCTTTCCTGCTAAATGGAATAACAGGATCCTTCCAACTCTCCAAAATATACAGATGCATCCCTAAGTAGCTGGCTGAGGGTTGAAATGGGAAAATAAGTGTGATTTGCATCAGTTAAGCATATGGGTTTTCAAATTAACTGCTTGAAAATGCMCATTTGAATGCAGGGAAGAGCTAAGCACCTCTGAAGTTTGCATCCTATTTCATGTTTGCCAGTCTTCTAACATCAACAGAGACACAGTGGCACCAACATTTTTCTCTTTATCATCTACTTCCACTAAAAGAGCTCTGAATCAAGAACAGGGGAAGTCTGTGGATGTTTTGGAAGGCTCAAACTCAGTTATGAATGATGAAGAACTAAACTATTCACACTTGGCATGCTGCTGGCTTCTTTGAGGTCTGGAGAGATTAAAAAGGATGGGTTGTTCATGAAATAAGTTTGTCCCAYGTGACAGGTTCTCAACCAGCAGGGCTAAAGATAAACAGCCTGGGCTSAATCTAGACAAAAGAATCCCCCCAAAAGTGTTTACTTAAGGTCTGTTGCACAGCTACCCAACATTCTCCTTGCATATGCCATAGGAAAACCCAGAAAAATGAGCAAACCCAGAGATACTTTTGGGCATCCACAACACATGCAATGCAACACATCATAAAGGCGTAAGCTTGAATGCTTCTGCATATCTCTAGATAGTCAGTATTTGTCAATAATTGCAATACCTCTTTTTAATAAATATGTAAGTTCCTTTGTACACTCCACCTTAGCCATTGCCCATCTGGATATAAGCTTTTAGAAGAGTGGTTGATGGTCCCTTTGATGCTCAGTCCTGATTCCAGGACTCTCCTGACCATTTCTGATATTACCTTATTGGCTAGTGGCTAATAAAAGCACACTATCACCTCTTAACCCACTGAGCAAGAGGCAGTGTGTGATGGTGCTGGCAGCCTTTTTCAAATTTATATTGTACTCGTTACACACGCATCTGGGTTATTACAAGCTCCCTGTTCCCATCAACAACAGTAATTGCMAGATATTTCTATAAAGTCCATTGAATTGGTACATTTCAATAATGCCCCAGAAAGAAGGCTACTCCAACTACTGTATATATTTCTGAGGTTTATGAATCAACTTTATGATTTTAATTTTGGAACTGTTATTAAAGAGACAGATTGCATTTAATAACAATTTTAGTATTGCCTGATGCTCTAACCAGCAAGCAATAAAGCAAACTAAAATTAAAACAGGAATCCACTGCTAGGAGGCAMACACATACACGAGGTAGTGGRTTGTTGTTCTGTCCTTCATAAAATATCAGCAGGCACAGTATTTCTGTCACTGTGGTGCCTATTCCCATGGCTGTAAAATCAAGCRGTATGTACTGGGAGTCCTTTTTCCAATTAAAAACAAAACCCCTTTCTGTAGCTGTGTCCYATGCTTAGGTTTATCACAAAGACTAGCTGCATGAATTTTGTACACTCRAGTCTATTCATGCCCAAAGTGTCTGTTATTTTTACATGTGGTTTTTGCTCACTCCAGCAGAAATGCAGAATTTATAATAACAGAATCAATTTCTGAGTTGTTGATGCCWTACATAGGGATTATTTGTCAATCACAAAGGTTCTAAATTAGCACTTCTCATCTGGCCATAACTCAGAATTGAATGATATAGTGGAAAAAAAGTTTTTCAGGTGACATTCTACTGCAAACATTACTTAATTCCTCCATCATTATGCAARCACTTATTTCCTAGTTCATTAGAAAGAAACCAATGATAAAATTTATCTTTACATGGTAAAACATTTTATRTTCATCAAAGGTCTTGTCTTACCTGGAATGCATTAGGATTCATGGACCTCTTGTATGAAAAATTTAAGATGAAAGATCTTATGGAAACAGACTCCCTCAAGATTACTGCTATGYTGCCATCAAGCCAAGAATTAGAATTAGGAGTTCCAGTTCATGTGATCTTATGTTTGTTTTCACACCAGAGCCAAACTGAACAATTATATGGTTTTGGAAAAAGTCAGYTTATAACCTCCCAAGCATGGGAGGGGAATTGGGAGTTGGGGAGTTAAAATGGCTGAGGAGTTAACATGGGAAAGGACCAAATTCCAAAAGTCAACTCAATGTCTTGTTCAGAGTTTGAAAATATTTCACAGCACACAATGGTCATTCTGGATGTACTGGTTACTGTACAAAGGATGATTTTGAGATTATTTAAATAGTTAAAATTAAACCCTTTTGAAAGAGCCTTTTACATTGTATTATCCCACCATAGCCTCAGTCATTCACACATGGAAGCTGTAAAAAGGTCAATTTGTAATAACAAGGGAAAGAAGAAATGATTCTTGCTAAGAACTGTACTATATAAGGTGAGTTGCTAAAAGGTGAGTTAAGAAATACAGCTCCCTGTTGTTCCTTAATCCCTATAGAACCCTAATCATCACTGSCCTCTGAGCAGCTCTGTTAATCACCAAGGCACTGCAGAAAGCCTCAAGATTAACTTTGTATTCAGTGCCACACAGATCTATAGGAAATTAGAATCTTCTTAGGCAGGGCACTACCGGATCACCATGGCTGGGGGTCACTGCTATGGAGGTGAGAAAACCTGATCTTCACACTATTTCAATCAGATCAGTTCCTCAAGTCTCAAAAAGGATTTAGGCTGAAAGGGAAACTYGTATGTAAGCGATACAGCTAAAATTGATCAGAGGACCTCTCTGTGGAGTCAGAGAAAAGAATGGCAGAAAGGTGCAGCTGAAGTTAATCAGGTTCTTCTTTCCTCATTTGTGACCTTGATCCCTGTTTTATTTAGGAGAGAGATGGTGCTYCATAACTGCTACCTCAATGGAGAGCTTTTAAACTTGAGTTACAATGTTAGGAATGCTTCATGCAAGAAAGGACTTCTTCTTTAGAGCATGACACTGATCTCCAGTGSTTTTGTACATGCATATATATTACTTTTAATTTCTCACTTTCTGTTTGCCTATAATAAAATTTCAATTAGAGAAAAAGGGAGAAAGCTTCTGTTTGCATTCATACTCAACTAATTAATGACAATGAGAAGGGGATGCAAGATAATTTAATAGGGGCTTTAGCAAAATATTGTTTTCACTCAGTTTGCCTAAGAATGGCAATAATTCTTTAAGTAAATATGAATTGTTATACGTGAATCATTTGTGTAAAAAATTCTTTGTGAGTCAGGATTAAAACTTGTAAATAATCTACATGTCCCTCTTCAAAGGAGAGTAGCTTGCATTCGGCTGGAAATTGAGATGACACAATATAGCACAATAATAGGAACTTGCAGCGCTGCAGTTGCTTAAAATTGAATGGTACGGGGAAAAAAAGTGTCTTTGAATTCTCAGGTTGCTTTGGTTTTTCCTACTAACAGGGCATTTTACTTTGTGTGGGGAAAGCTGGGGTGGCTCTGGTGTCCTGCTTGGCACTCCTCTGTTCAAGGGCTTGTGCCACTCTCAGGGCAAAGGTAATTTCAAAAAGGAAGAGGTGGGTCCACTGAAATTAATGGAAGTCCTTTAAATTGAAATCCGTGGGTGCTGGATCAAATCCTATTTTAGATGAGTTGGCTGAGCCATTGCCAAGAAAATCCTGGAATCAATGGGTTGTGGTACAAAGCCAGCTTTGGCAGTGTCTTGAAGAGGTGTATCTTCTGGGGTCAGCAAGWCAGATCTGCACATGCCAAATTCAACAGCTGGCAGGGGGCACTTGGTTGAGTGAACGTAGAAATGTCCAGCAGAATAGCATAGAGAAAAYGAGATTTGTTGGAGATCCTTAAAAGCAAAGGTTTGTGTTTTTTATTCATGTTTTCCAGTACAGCTGATGGGACCCTTACCATACAAAGTCCATATAGAAGGAAAGAAAGGACTGCAATCTATAATTACTAACTGACTGCAGCAGTTAGTAATTGCGTCATAAAGATATATTACATGGAAACTGAAGGGAAATTTTCAGTCAAGTGATTCCAGTAGTCCTGACTGKGCATTCTACTTCCCTGTCTGCCTGCATGGCAAAATTCATTTCCAAAAACAACTGGTCTGGAAGGACATGATATAATGGGTCTCTCTCTGATAGACATTATTTACCCAGGCTGTACTTCCAGAACCAACAAATGCTTCCAGCTCCAGCACTGTAAATATGACAGTAACATGGCTCTTACTCAACCATGGGAAGTCAATAAATGGTATAGAGAATAGCCCTCCCTTTTTAATTACTTTCTGGGCTAGATATGATACCGTGCGTTAATCAGCTCAATCCACCACCAAGCATTCAGTAAATACTTCCAAAAAAAAAAAAAAAAAAGAAGAAAATATGTATTCTTCAGCCAGTAAACCACAGTGGTAACTTGGACCACTACTGCAAACAGAATCTTTTAAATTACAGACAAGTCTAACTACAGCATTGCAAAAGAAGATGGATGCACACATATTCAACGCTAAATTAAATCAGCAGACTGAAAGACAGTTCCCTGGTGATTGCAATAGAGTACCAGTAAAATATTGGGTTGGGTGGTTTGTTTGTTTTTGGAGATTCACCATTATAAATATGCTTCTTCCTTTTAATTTTCCAGCAGATTTATACAGAATTTCTTGCAGACACTGTATAAATGAAATGGAAACATGAAAGGTGTACTTTAGGACTTGAAATAGTAAAGATATTACAGTTTTAGAGGGACAGCTTCAGTGATGTTGATTTGACAAAGAGCCATACAACACTTGCGAGTTTCAAAGAACCCTGACAAAAAGACCCAATCATTTCCWGAAATCTGGATCTTTAATCCTTACAATTCTATCATTGTGTCCGCATCAAAATTTAAAAAACAGATGCCCTGCAGGTCATGTAAAACTTTGCAGTTCCATGGTTGTATCTCTTACACTGCTGGAGGAAACAATGTAAAAGAGTCAAAGAGAAGTTATAAAAGAAGTCAAAACACCCTACAGAAAAACCCCAAACTACAAATCACTGAGCTGCAGACTATAAACAATGATAAATACAGTGTACCAGGAAGACAAGCAGGAAAAACACAACAGTCATGGMACCTGCTAGGAGAATCACTGGAGACAAACCTGAGATGACAATATAAGTCATGTTGCTCTTTTCCCAATTACAGTTAGGAGATYTGCAGAATTCTTTGGAGCAAATAATTGATAAGATCTCTCCTTGCGTCCTCACATTCCTTTTGCACGCAAGATCTATTGATGCAGTATTGAAACAAAACTTTACAACCAGATCAATGCAGTCTGTATCTCCCTGGCTTCCAGAAGTGCTCCTCTCATTTACAAAAACTTGCTCTTCACTATAAGCAAGAAGGTTTCTATCAAAGTCATGGAAATGTTATATTTAATCATTCAGGTCTCTCCTCCTATTAAAAGCATTTGTTCCAAACACATTTTAACATTAAACAGAGCTAAATATCTTAAACTCAGGTTCATCCCTAGAACAGTGAACTGAAAGCTACAGTGACCTCTGTGAAAAACCTGGAATAGGAAACCAGGTAATGTAAGAAATATGCTGCAAAACTTCTTTTTTTATCAGGGCACTGGAGCTGCAATAAGGAARTTCTGATCAAAAAATGTGTGCTGCCCGAATGTTGGAAGGGAAGACAGAAGGAATTCTCTYAATATATTAACAAAGACTAGCTGAAATCCAGCTCATGATACTGCYTTTAGCAGGGCAATCCCAGGGTGCTGTTTCCATCAAGGACTAAAGACCCACTTGTCATAAAGAAGATTTTGGGGACACAACTGCCAGGTGTTATCAACATCTTGAAAGGACATATGGACAGTGACTTTCAAAAAGCAGGATAGCTACCAGTGATCTGAAGTCTATCAGCTGTACTATACACATCGAGGGAAAATGATCCCTCCTTCCTGCCTTGTTCCTCATGGTCTCCACATCTTTAGGTTAGAGTGTGAAGGGAGATAATCTAGCCCTGTGACTGTTGGGCAGAGAAGAGGATGAGTGGAAATGCTAGGGCACACAGAATAGGTGATTCTAGGATACCTACACTACACAAAACTGGTGTAGATGATGCAGTTAAAAGTAAAAAATATCAGCCTTTTTTTTTTTTTTTTCTAATGGAAGTGAAAATGGAGAATATTTATTTTCAGGAGTAAGAGAACTGCCATGAAACATTATTCTTATTGTACAGACTGCTTCTGTGGAGACCTCTCTGGGGTGTCTTGTCTGTGCACTTGTGCTGACACCTGGTGGCAATAAACGAATTCAGAACAAATAGAATCAAGATGGCAGACAATTTGTTTTCTCTGGGCTTGTAAGATTAACCAGTTCTCAGGTTAATTTAATACATCCATGCTGAAAATGATGCTGATCAAATGCATTCTGGCATCTGAGTCCCTGAATCTTGTGTTGAGTTCCTTAAAAAACCATTTGGCAARACAAACAAGTATTTTTTGAGCTGAATCCTGAGAATGGTGGTTATGTTTCTCATTTTCTTCTTAACAAATTACAAACAATTGTGTTTGAAGTGCAATAAATTGCAATGATAGTGATCAACAGATTCAGTGTTACATTTTTCTGCTGCTCCTTTGCTTAGAAGCATAGAACCACAGAGAAGAGATCTGGGTTTGGAAGAGATCTTAAAAGTTATCTAGCTCCAACCCTCCTGCCATGGGAAGGAATGTCACCCACTAGATCAGGTTGCTCAAAACCCCTGTTTRTGATCTGATCTTGAACATTTGCAGGGATGGGGTATCCACAGGTTCTCTGGGCCTAGTAGGATTTRCTAGGACATTTGTTGGAACAATGTTGCTGGAATATTTTCATGGTTTTCCAGGGGCTGGATCTCAAATCTTGGCTATGGATTGCAATTACATCCTCTACTGTTTTTCCTTTCTTATAATTAGATTTAAAGCCAACTCAGAATTTCAGGAATAACTGTTTTCTTCTCACGGGAAAAGAAGCGAAGTCATGCCTAGGAGTTTGCTAAGGCTACTTTAAGTTATATACTGACTCTGGAGCTGGAACAAACCCAGTCCCAAAAAGCTTACAAATTCTCCAATGCTTTCAGAAATCTCACCATTKTTTCCCAGGAGGTTACTTCATCCTAAAACCTAATTCCGTGTGTAAAGGAATAAAGCCTGCTGCCCATGAGAAGCTGTATTTTGAGTCATAAAACAAAACTGACCACCTTTGCTCCCTTCAAATATGAAGATATGTCCCATTCAGTAACTTCTGTCACCATTACAGAAACCTCTACCTCTTGTTAACTAATTAACTTCAACTTGCCCCCACAGTGGCTATTAWTTTAACATAATGTGTGCTAAATATAAAAAGTGAGATCAATCTCTTCTATTTGGAAACAAAATCCAGCACAACGAATAATTCATTGCACTTTCATCTGCTCCATCAAAATTCAAGGAAAGGCAGGAATTTGAACCACTCRCTAGCAATGTTTGTTTCTGAGCTGAGATATATTCCAGAATGTATGTGTGAAAGATCTGTGCAGAATGGATTATTTTATTAAAAAAGATTATGAAATGGTTGTTTACTTGGTGTGTGATCAGGGTAAGGCATTATTGATGAACATGTAAATAAAATTTAGCAAACTGTGTTCTGTCCCAGGCAACAGCAAGTAACCTTGTTTTTTGCTATATAGATCATCCAAGTTTGTATAGCATTGGGTTTGTCAGGTGTTCTAATGAATTGAACCTGTATTTGCTTAAATCTACTAGCTTAGTGTCTTTCCCAAGAAATCTACACACCTAAAATGTTAARGGAAACAAATAAACACACCTCTCATTGTAAATGAATGAACAATCTCAAGCTATCTTTTGACCAAGGAATCAAACCAGATTATATTTTCCAAAGCCTTATCACAAAGACTCAGTGCATCTMTCTTCTTGTTTACTCTTTGTTTCCCCAGGGAAAATGTAGGATGATAAGCAGTTATGTGACCCAAATGACAAGAAAGCTCAGCTAACAGATTTACCCTGTTTCGCTTCTCCCTCCCCCAACTATTTTCAAGCTACAAGAACATCAAGCAATAAGGGAATTTTTGTCCCAGATTAAATGCTGGCATTATATGCAATACTTTTTTGATTTATGTAATTTTTGCTTTTAGATTTAACTAATTCTTAAAAAACTCAAATTAGAGAAAGTTACAGTTTCAAAACATCTGATGACTAAGAATTTGTTTGGAGTTGGAGAGGCAATTTCTTTCATGAAAACAATACAAGTGGAAAATCTGAATTCCACATATTGCAAGCCTCAATCACACATGAGTCTTTCCTACAGCCCTGTTGATAATCTTTATCAGCAACAGTTTTAGCTATTCGTAACTCTGCAGAGCCAGTGATCTGAGTCACTGCTCCATCTGCACCATCCTAGTGGAAATGTCAGTGGCAGCTGCTGCTAGTTAAACAGGATTTAAGATAAAGGAGACAGAACAAGATATCAAAATACTCAACTGAGATTTCAGCTGGCTCCTACTCTCTTTGGAGTATTACATTTTGGAATYATCCCAGAATACAGTTTTACTTATGTCACCTGTAGGAAATGCAAAGCTCCTGCCGATCCTTGTAGGATAAAAGGCTGACCCTTGGAGATGTTTGCATGCTTGCAGGTCTGTTCACAGTATTAGTGCTTCAGTCATTGCAAATCAAACATGAAACACAGCTGGTGGGAATGAGATGACCTATTCCAATACTTGAAAAGAGACTCCTGGAKAGAAGAGGTGGTTCTTTTTTGGACAGAAACACTGCAGAGTGGTAGCACTGCCTAGTGAGCAAACCTRGGGGAAATGTAGCTTCTAGGTCTGTAGTCCTGAACAACACTGGGGAGATTCTCACAGCCTGTCTCAGTCCAGTAGCAGCCACTAAAGAACTCCTCCAAAATTCCTCTAACAATGTTGAGATATAGTGAGAGTTTGTTTTTTTTTCTCTTGCTGAGAGAGAGAAGCATATTGCTTTATACTGTTTTTAGGTTTGAGTCAAGCTCATCTAGCTAAAAATTTGACCTGAAATCCTTGAATATCTTCCCTTAAACAAACATGGAATGCAAGGAAGAATAAGAAAYTTTGAAAGAGCTATTTTTTGCATTTTCCAGAATTAAATATTTTTACTTGGTAGGATGTTTGATTTGCAGTATGATATAGGCACCCTTCATTGGAAAAGCGCTGATGGTCATTTTGCCTTTTCCTTTGAGTCCCACAGGAAAGAGCACTCTCCTTATCACCATCTCTGTAAAGTTCTTCTCTGTGGTGGAATCCAGAAACCCTAYTCTTGCAGACATATCAGACATCAGGGCACTAAACCCACTCTCTTCTTTCTGATCCACTAAATATTAAACTAGCCTAGCTCTGAATTCCCACACTGTTCTAAAACTGCATCTGTTCAGTGATGCATAAGTGAAGAAGACTGCTTATGAGGAAAAGTTTAAGGAACGTCCCGCAGCTGCCAGAAAGAAAAAGACAAAATATGATTAGAAAATACCACTCTTGTAGATTTTACTGTCAGCTCCATTCTGAACATGCATACTCAGTGTTGCATTAAAGTCTGAGGGCAGAGTTACAGGCTGCAATTTGGTTATTTTAATTGGCTTCCCCATTGCTGAGAGCAATTTGGATCACCGGGATCTTTCACTTCACACATATGCCTAAAGAGATTGGAATTTCTTTCAATTCCAGAAGCTTTTTTATAGATCAACACAGATGGCAAAGTTGTGTTGTTTTGGCTCTTTGATGAAGGTACAGACCCCTGGGTGAGATACTCCCTAAACAGTCAGTGTGAATTAGCACAAGACTGGGAGTCAAGAACCTGAATAAGTTATTTAAAATCTTAGCAATGTTTCTGCATCTGGAAAATTGTCTTCCTAGTTACAAAGATGCTTCTTTCAAAAGTCTTAAGCATATTCCTAGAAAATACTTTGGATTCTGTTTCAATTTTAATGGTTTCTCTTTCACCTTTCCAGAGCCCAAAGGCTCTGCACCTTTCCTTTGGGCTCTAACCCTGGCTCTTTAAATCTGTACTGCTTTAGAATAAATATAAAGGGCTGACTAAATTATATKTAGAATATAATTCTTTTAGGAAAAAGTATTTTCAGAAAGTGGTAATAATGAGACACTTGTAGAAATTATTTCTTCAACTGTAGATGAATTCCTTGTGTTTCAGGGTGATTAGATGTACTTTCTTTGATATTCCCTTGGTATGACTATGTTTTCATCTACTGAAAGTGCTGCAAGCCAGAGCTCTGCAGTAAGGGAGCTGAATGTGTCAGGTTATTTATACTATGATGGAGGTAACAAAGATCTTTTCCCTAGAAATGTAAGTACGTTATTCCCCTCACCAATAAAAATTACACAAACACATCCAGGAGCAGAACATGGGCTTCAGACATTAATATGACCTTATATAAAGAGATTTTACCTGTAAAGAATCCCTAATGATTTACACAATCCCCATATCATTAATTCAATAGCCATTGTTGAGAGACCAGGCAGGAAATTCAGGCAATATTTAATTATTCCTGGTAAGAGTTGACAAAAAGTCAGAGCKTTGAGCACCCTGCTGTAGTGGGAGGTTTCCYTGATCCTTGGGTRTTGGAAATAAATTATCTTTAAGGTCYCTTCCAGCCCAATTCTCTCTGTGATTCTATGATTCTAYGACTTAAGCATGAGGTATGACATGATTAGCRACATGAAGAAAACTATAGGAAACAGTCTGTGAGCTTCACAGGGAAACTMAGAYGTAATTATTGGGAGTTTAAGCCCTTAGTCTTCTAAAATGTAAGATAAGCAAAACTTCCTCAAAAAAATCTTATTTGTGGRTCCTGACACAACTGCTCAAAACTGGATTTTCAACTCAAAGATGTACCAGAGATAGAGGTTGTGAACGTGAAGACAAAGAAATTCTTATCCAATTTAGCTGATCTTACAGGGCAAAGGCAGTGCTTGATACAGCCTTAYAGAAGTTCAGGGAGTGGATATTTTTAAAGCCAGTACAAATAACTGCATTGCCTTGACTACGGTCTGGAGATTTCTGCTTCAGCAGCTAAAGACCACTCAGCTGTTAATTCAAAGCTAAATCAAACAGCCAGAGTCCTGGCTGTTTACTGAAAGGGGGCTGAAACATTTGGAGCAGGACTGAGATTTTTCTCACAGCTTTGCACCACTCATGACAGCCATGTTACACAAGCTTAGATGAATCTCAGAAAGGATCAGAAGCCATTTTCCTGTTTGTCTTTTGCTATAGAAATGTCATTTTCCCACTGTAGCCTTATGTTTAAACATGAAAAAAATAAAATAAAATAAAAATAAATAAATAAAATAAAACAGCTAGAAGAATATCCATTAGTTTTTTTTATTCCAACAAACTTTGTTTGCATTTCAAATAACATTTATGGTATCATTGGCTATTTACAGTGTTTTCTGAGCAAACTAAAATTTYGTTAATTGTGCTTGTTTTGCAAATTAACAATTGCTGTTGACATTTTTCAAATTTATGGCCATTTTTATGGTGATTTACTTATAAAATAGTCCTGTGGTTTATGTGACATTTTGCAATAGCCTTAAATGTTTAAGAGGGCTTTTCTGCCTTTTCAGAGGCACAAAAAAGCATGTCAGAATTTTCCCAAATATACAATCATTTTAATAACAGATCACAGAACTTTGCTTTGGAACAGTATATGGAACAGATTGAAGAGAACTGTGAAGATCATCTCTAATCCTACCCAGTGCACAAAGGGCCAGCTCGACCAGGTTGCTCAGGGCTGGGTGCAATAGGGTTTTGAATCTCTCTAGAAATGAGAGATTCAAAACCTCTCAAGGACTTTTTTTTCAGTATTTTGCCACTCTCATAATAAAAAATACTTTTTCTTATATTTGGTAGGAGTTTCCTGTGTTTCATTTTATACCCATTGATTCTTGTCCTGGCAGTGGACATCACTGTAGAGAGCCTAGTTCTGTCTTTGCTACTCCCACCGTGAGGTGTTTGTATACATTGATAGATCCTCTCAAGCCACTTTTTCTCCAGGCTGAACAGTCCCAACCTTCTCAACATCTCTGTGTATGTCAGGTACTRCAGTCAGTCCTTCAGCATTCTTCAGGCCCTTGGCTGGCCTTTCTCCAGAGGTGTCTCACCAGGGCTGGGTAGAGAAGAAGGATCAGCCCCTTAAACTGCCATCTGCACTCCACTACRGYGCTATCTAACACAGCCCAGCACTTMTTGGCTGCTCCTTGTCTCCYTCCCTTCTTCCTAATTTAATTCATGCTCACCAGCATGGCAAGAGTGTTGGCAGAGGTGCTCTTGCCCTGCTTAATTACATAGCTCCTTCCCTAGTTTCCCTCCCCTCTGAAGTGCAGTGCTGGATGTACAATTCAGAGAATGTTTTTTAAAAGACAAAGCTGAGTGAATMTAAAGCATAAACTAATCTGAGGCACAAGAGGATGGCATGGTAATAGTTATGCATAACTAACAGAGGACCAGTAGGAGGGACTTCTAATGAATGTGTAAATGCAGGGAGTAATACCCTGCCTGAAGAATGGCAAACATAATGGGCTACATGAAAAGGGAAAATAAAGGTGATCTCTTCAATTATGGGACTCTAAATTTGACTTAAGTGCTTTGCAATGTATTATAACCATTCTTGAAAAAAAGAATAACTGAGGACACAGAGACAAACTAAAGTTAATAAATGATCTGTATGGTTTTATCAAACTACTTTAATCTAATACCTGTATTTTTTTAAGGAATGATATTTTATATTATGTGAAGCAGTGGGTTTAATATATACATATTAAAACAACTCAAAAGACCAAGAACAAAGCCAAAACAAAAAAAATCATTATAAAACCACCCGTAAGACTAGATGCAKTTTTCCATAGGAAATTTCTGCTCAAGGAAAGGGTGGTGAATGTTCATACAATAATAGCAGGCTCATGAAGAGCTGACTAATGAAGAGACTGCCATGGCTTGTGTTAAAAGAGMTGAATTGGACTGTATTCTCCTGTCATCAGTCTGAGACTGGTTCCACTTAATTTACCAATGAGATAAGAAGTAGATAAGCCAAACTTATGKCTGGAAAAACTGGAAGACTCTGCCAATATTAGGGAGGACTGAATCATCCTTTAAAGAAAATTGTTGAATCTGGTTAAAAAGTCTAGATTCATGTTGGCATTTAAGAATGCAGGGAGGAGAGCTATGAACTTTGGTATAAACGGGAAGACACTACTTGAAGGCAGAAATAAATTACCTGCAGGAGGATTCCCTGTCCTGTCCTGSTCCTGTACCCATCCCCATGGCCTGATGCCCGTGGCTGCCCTCCTGCTGGCTGTGCTGGGACAATGTGGTGGGACAGGTCCTGACTGTGAGGATTTGGATTCTGTCCAAAACCCCAACCCCAAGGGAAATCACTGGTCTTCATAGAGCCCTGTCACTTGTCGCATTGTGTATRATTCCAGATGATTATGATCATTACACTAACTTTATCAGGCAACTGTATACTTACATATTTTTCCAAGTTTTGTTACTTCTTAAGCATGCAAAATTACAACAATTATCCTTGGTTCCTTGRAGCTCATTTAAAATTTTGTGAAGACAAATTAAAGCATGATTTTTTGGTATAGGTTCAGGTTTTAGTTGTCTCCCCATTCCGTCCCTCTTTTGTTATGRGAAGGGCTAATTCTGCATTTGAAAACTAATCTTGAGCTGGTCACTATCAAGAGTCCACCTCCCATGGTTCCAACAAAAAGAAGGAAGAAATATCAAGAACTATAAGTATTGGTCACATAACTTTTTCACTTTAATCTGTCCTCAACTGGGTCAGCCCCACCTAGTACAGCACTGAAATGTGTCCACATACCAGGGACTAGCACTTGTTCTATGGATGATAATTTCAGTCTCTTACTTGAAATTTATGAATCTGGATATGGAATCAGACCCAGTCTCTGTAGAAATGCGAGATTAAATTTTAAATTGCYATACAGGTAAACCATGTGATACAATCTGCCAATTTACACATCTGAAGCCATCAGAGAGAATTTTGCACAATTTCTCATTTTTCATTTCTAGGCAAAAGATCAGGTATGGAAGATCCAAACAACCTTGAGATTCCGAACATCTTTCACAAACATCTCAGCCAAGTTTTTAATACTCAAGACATTTCAATAATCACAGAGGTGTTTACCCAGCAGAACCATTTTGAGCTGTATCTTGCTTTTTCCTTAGTTCAAACCTTATTCCTGCTGCCATTAGGGATCAGAACTTTTGTTGCTAATGAAGCCTGTTTGTTAAAACCACAAGTAGAGATGGGCATCAGTGATGAAAATTATGCAAATGTATTACAGTTTGAATACTCATCCTCTAAACCCTGCTTTGCATATGCCAAATTCTCTTTTTTCTCTAAAGAGTTTAATCAAATTTCACTTCTTCATTCTCAGTTGGATTTGAACCACAAAACTAAATTGCAAGGCTTTGTATCTTGCATGAAACCCCAGCACATACCCAGTCCAAGGCATTCTCTGCTGTCAAAACATGGAATTTTGTAGTGGGATCAGGAAATGGCATGACATTCTTTATTCACCAACCAAATTTGACATTCAAATTATAACATACCTCCAATGCTGCACTGGTTTAAGCATTGTGTTGCTTTGGTTTAAGTATTGTGTTGCTCTGTGTGTCAATCTTTTTTCTTCTTCTTCATTTACATCTCTCTCTCAAGTTGGAGAGGATGGAGGCCTGGGGAGGGCCCAGAAATCAACTTACTGAAAAGGTCTGCTTTGCAGACTTGTACATTACCTTCTGCTAAATATACATGAGATTTAAACTGTGCCATCTAATTCTAGTGAAATGTAAAAACGAATTGAACAACACCAATTTCTTCCTATCAAAAGTACAATAATGAGACCAAAAATTATTAGAAATATACTATAGCATCATTAAAATTTTAAATCTCCAGTCTTATGGTCTGCAAAAGTTGTGCTACTGGTGAGCATGGTATCTTATCAAGACAATTTAATTTGCTTTAGAATAAAAATCAACAATTCAGCATTTAATTCAAATTCTGAAGGAACACTTGACTCTTGATTACAATTTCAATTACCTGCATTTCCTAAATGTTGAGTTGTWCTTATTACTACCAAGTTCTTWGYTTTTCTTTTCATTACATAAAATTGCTACTTACACTTCTTCTCCTATTATGTTTTTTAGCCTGGATTTCCACAGRAAAGAAAGCTTCTGTAATCACTCTGTGATTGCATGTTTGTGGAGGGGATATGTTTAATGCATTTCCTAAGGGAAAAAAGWAGGTTTAACCTATTGGCTATTCTGAAAGAAATTTGACATATACATAAATGTTCTAGAATTACCAAGTTCCTGTAACTTTTATGAAATAGAAATTCGCATAGAAGCTTGGGGCTCATTAAGAGAAAAACTTCTTTGTAAATTCATTTATTCCTAGATATGACAAAATCTCCTTTGGTGGACACTTTTCTGAATTACCTGGGAGAACAGCTTCAATTAGAGATCACACAGTATTTGATACAATGTCATTGAAAAGCCAAGTTTCATCAAGTCAACTGATTTTAGCTGGAAAAAACTTCTTTTGGAGTGCAGAAACTTSCAGTCTTCTTGTAGTGTATATAAAAGAAAAGCTTTCAATCAATCTTCCACATTTTAGAACAGGCTTGTCTTGTTTAATTCTTTTCTATGCCTTTCCATGACAATATCATAGGAAAAATGTATTCATGACTGAAAAACATTAAAAAAAAAAACAAAAACAACTAAATATAAATGGGAAATTAAAGAATACATAAAAGCTAACAGATTAATTGATAAGAAATGTCAAGTATATTTTTATATGACTGTTCCTAGTAGTGGAGAAAAGGAAGAGAAATGGTGAAAAATGGTATTTGAAGAGAATTGTATCTGGGGGTTTTCTAAAACCTGAACTGAAGACACAAARTAAGTTTTAAAATTACCATAATGAGTATTACTTGTTTTGCCAGGTATAATTATGATCCTATCACTGAACTCAGAAGGCAAACAAACACAGAAGAAAGAGACATAGAATGTATAAGAGAGATTGTAAACACAAAATATGTTACTTTTTAAAAATCTCATTTGAAGATGATACTTGATGGTGTTCAGAAATGCAATTACTTCCTTTCTTGAAAATTGCTAATGGTCTTTCTCAGCAAGCTGTGCCTCAGGAAGAAACAGGAATTATAAATTATTTTGCTCTCATGACTTCAGAAGAGTAAAATAGGCAGTAAACATCTAGATTGTCATCTGCACGCTGAATCAAGTGATTAAACCTTCTTCATGGTATTCCTTTGCTCACAGAGATTCAAGTTCTGTGCCAGAAAGGAGACTATAGACCCTAATATTGCCTGAATTTATATTATTAGTTGAATAGTGGGCTTCAAATATCATTCAGAAGCTTTCCTTGATTTTGTTGGGGTTTTTTGTTTTAGGTTTTTTTTTTTTTCTCTTTTTATTTCCATTGTTATTGGTTTGTTATTAGTTTGAAAAGAGGCTTTTAACTTAAAAGCAAATGTCAGTAGTTCCCTAGAGCATTAATCTAGTCTTCATAGATGCTCTGGAATGTTCCAAGTAGCTCATCCTATCAACATTCTCATGTTCTATGGAAATAAGATTCCAGGATATGGAATTGATGTTTTAACAACTGCATCTAAATATCTGTGCTCCCAGAATTGGTACACCATAAAGAAAGTAGTCAGGCCCTTGAGAATTGCTAGCCACACCTGCACTAGGATACACAAAGGAAGAAATATGAAGAGAGAAAGAAAGAACAAACACTGGGGGCCCTTCTTTGACATGAGTATCCTAACTGTTCATCCACTGCACTAATTTTTTTTCCCTCTGGCTCAATAAATATTCTCCAAAAAAGCAGGAGSACCACAGGCTCATTTACCCTGTATTTGCTTCCAAGCAAACAGCATGAACCAGCCAAGCAGTACAAAATATGTAACAATATTTTCTCAGAATCGATGCTGTTAGAATGAAATAATGAGCTTTTGAAATCTCTTAAGCAAACCACCAGATTAGAAAACAGTTGTCTTGCCACAAAGGTATGAACATGGATCCTCCACTCCTTTCTCCAAGAACAGATACTGAGCACAGGACAAGAGGGTTTCACTGTGTGGAGGAGCAAAAAAGATGGAATAAAGGATCAGTGTAAGCTGATACTCCAATCCCTTGTTGCGATCAGTGTAAGCTGATATTCCAATCCCTTGTTGCAGCCTTTGCAATCAAGCAAATTTTGTGGGAACCCAGAGRCTATTTTAACTAGGGGAACATAATCATGACACCTTGAAGGGGTAGACAAAATTGTCTTTAAACAATACTCCTCTTACCTCCTATGCTATTATTTTTTCCCAAGCWWGCTTGGGAAAAACCAGTCCYGCTTACCTCTTACTTTTACCCATTAAAAAGAGGCAGAATATTTAATTTAAGGTAAGCAARGGAGAGTCAAATGCACTACAGCCTMAGCAATTAACCAGAAAMCMAAGCAAAATGTAATTTAGTGCAAAAACTAAACATTGTACAATTGCAGGCCAAGTTTTGTACATTTGAAGATGCTGACTCCCTGCTGCATTACGCAGCATCACTGCTGTCAAACAGCAGGAGCACAGCTGAGAGTCATTCTCTAGGTGTTGTGCTAGCTCCATAAAGCATGTCTTAACARCTCTGTCCCTAATGATTTCCAGCACCATGTGCTACAAAGGGAGGACACTGAGAGCCAGCAGGTCAGCATTAATCATTTCCTCACGGACAGCACTATGAAGGGACACCACTGATATTAGTTTGATAGCTCACAAAAAACCCCAGTATAATCAGAGGAATCTGCCCAGCATTAAATCAGGTACTTTAATGGAACTGTCAAACACTTTGTCTGACTCTGCTGCCTGGCACCTGGAKTTGGCATTTATGCACATGCTTAGGGACCACAAACAGCCATAATATCAGACCTTACCATTCATATGGGTGTAGCACTCTGTATCAGTAGCTTCAGTGGAAAGAGATGCAGATTCAGATGCTATGAGCTTATACAATCTTTTTCTTTTACCTACAAGATAACTGGAAGAATAGAGCAGAACAATTTGTGTTTGATCATGTCGTAGCCACTGTGGCCCTCTGGTGATTTAAGTCCTMCCTTCAAAGTAATGGTGTTGAACATATGCTAAAACTGCAACAGCACTGATGCYATACTTAATTTTCTTCTCTGCTTCTAAAAGGTCTCTTTATGAGCATTTCTGTGCTGTACAAGGACTCAGACTCTCAAGCCCCATGCTGGTCTATTCCACTACCTGTTTATTACATGCACTTAGAGAAYGTAACTCTGACTCAAAAGTGCTGGAATGCCTTGAAAAGCACAATTATATTACTTCCTTGTTTCTGAGGACATAGGTAGTAAGCTCTACAATTTTCCTAAATGGTCAAGACCTTTTTCATTTTTGTTTCCCTGTTTTGCATCAAACGAATATTAATCTGCTACAGAAAAAACAGAAATGTTGGCTTTATCCTTGAGCTTTCATTTCTTTTCTGGTAGAAAGCTAGCAGGAAAGCATCATTCTTGTGAGAATAAGTGTACAAAAGCATGCATATATTCCTGTATTTAATTTTGTACAGAGGAAACAAAGAGGAACAAATATGTAATATAATATAATGAGCTACCCATTATTGCAGGGCTTGTCAGAACATTTTTCTTTTTAATTTTAGACTGTCTATAGATACATTTAAAATTTGGGAAGGGTACAGAGATGAAAGAGCTCCAAAAGGCTCATATATATATATATATAAGCCAGGCTTATACACTTGAGCGTGAGAGTGTGGGCCTAGAGGTGGATGGAGAAGTAATCCAGATGACTTTCCCATCTACTTAGATTTTCCTCATAGTGTAAAGGACACTTGGTGTATATGATAGTCAATCTCTGAGATCTCTGCCCATGTACCTACATTTATGTGGGTGCATGCAAAGACAGCACATGAAAATTTGTTGTAGAATTATGTGGTAATATAAAGATCCCTCTGATGGAATTATACCCCCAACAGGAGTAGCCTGTTGGAGAAGGACCTGTGTRAAGATGCATCATTTAGACAGTTAAATGCAGAAAAGCAAGGAGAGATTATTGTCACAGGATAAGAGCAAGTGGTTACTCGCTTATAAATGGATGCAGTCTTTCAGATACTTTAGGAAAACGAYCATAAAACCAATCCTGATAAGGAATCTAAACAGTGTTGCTCTGAGTTGAGGCAAATTTCCAAATTTTYATTTTCTGATTGTGAAGAGTTCATRCACATGTATGAGTTACTGAAACCATTCCCCACGCAGAGTCTCTGTGTTCTTTGGTCACCAGTATTTGCCCTCTGCTTGATAGCAGTGATGGATTCCTATTGTCAYGAGTCAAATGTTGGAGAAGGTTCTTTCAGGTTGTAACAGTGCAATGGCATTCACAAAGCTGTGCATCAAGCTCCCTCAGAAACCTAAGCTGGCAGAGATAAATTATGTCCAAAAGTAACTTTACAAGGACATTCTCCTTACACAAGTGATACATAAGATTTTACTACAAGGCAGTTGCACTTCAGTAAAATATCTTAGTTCTAGAAAAGAGAGGCCATTCCGGCTACAGGAGCTCGGTTCYAAATCCAAACTCTTCTGTCCCTTTCATATCAAGATGTGTGAACCACAGGGGTCTAATAYGGAAGAAGAATTCCACATTTACTATCAGTAAGAAATAACATCTGCTTACTGTGTGCAGTTTTGGGCATCACAATACAAGACATGAAGCTACTAGATAGCATTCAAAGGAGAGCTAAGAACATAGTGAAGGCTCTGGAGAGGAAGATTTATGAGGCATGACTAAGGTCACTTTGTCTGCTCAGCCTGGAGAAGAGGAGACTGAGAGGAGATCTCATTGCAGTCTGCAATGAGAGGGGGCAGACACTGATCTCTCTGTGGCAATCAGTGGCAGGACCCCAGGGAATGGTTTAAAACTGTGTCAACAGGGATTTAGGTTGGATATTGGGAAAAGGTTCATCACCCAGAATGTGGTTGGGCACTGGAACAGGCTCCCCAGGGAAGTGGTCACAGCACCAAGCATGACAGAGTTCAAGAAGCACTTAGACAATGTYCTCAGGCACATGATTTGACTGAGAGTTGTCCTGTGCAGGGCCAGGAGTTGGACTCGATTCGTTTAGGTCTCTTCCACCTCAGAATATTCTACAATTTCATGATATTTGTTGGCAGAATCTTGATGCCCATCTTATAGAATTRCATGGACAGGATAGAATACCAAATAGGGTACAAATTCCATGATTGTTTCTTTCTTTTTGCCATGCCTTTATATTGTCTCTTCAGGGACTTCAGCCTCACATCTCCTATGTGGTTGGTTAAAGAAATAAACTTTTYTCAGGCACTCTCCCCATCAAAAGAAGCAATCCATCTAACTTGCTGTCAAGGATAAAGATCTATATTGATTAACACAACATATCTTTTTTCAATCAGCTCCTAGGAAATGTTGTTTTTCTAAAAATTAAGTTAGGTAGTTTAGGGTCTAATTCTGTGCCTCACCATACCGAACTTCCCCTTTTGCAATGAAGAGGTATTAAGTGTGTTTAATTTTAAAAATAGGGGGAAAAAAACCCCATCAAAGCCAGGAAAAAGGTTCCCTAGTATGCATCTCATTAGTGTCTAAACATGAGCCAAATTTTCAAATTCAAAGTAAGCCAAGTTTTGGAAGAAAAAGGCCAAATTAAGTTCAACACTGAATCTAATCTAAAAGTTTAGTTTTTCTGGATTTCAGGCACAGCGAAKAAAAAGAAATTGACAGATTCTGATGCATTTTTCTTTAAATTTTAGCACTTTAAAGTTTGTATCACATAGATGACTAAGTGGTGGATGGTTGATTTGCAATCRTTTCAGTTGCCAGTTTTTTCCCTCAAGAGGTTTTCTTAATCTCTTTCCTTCTCTCTTTTAATTTTTCTTTTCTTTCTTTCTTTTTTCTTTTTTTTTTCCTGCCAGATCCTACAAATCAATGCTTATTCCAAACATGAAAAGCACTGTTTTGAAAACCAGTTAAGGTTGCCAAGGAAACAACAGTGTTGTCACTCTCACATAATTTACAAAACCTATGTACTTTATGGCRAGGAAATGAATAGTTAAAGGCATTATAAATCCTATACTGACAAAAYAATGAACACATGCATTATTTTCTTTGGGAATATAGAAATGGAAAGACAAAACCTCTGATCCTAAGAATCCAAGAACATGCGGGTTTCCCTTGAAAGCTAACAGTAAATCCCTTTTAGCTATAAGCAATGAATAGATGCTTTTTTAAAGTTTTAGCCAGCCAGAAATATGTTCACAAGAACTTATAAACTCAATGTTTTAATAAAATGACCACCCAGCTAGAAAGAGGTCATCTTTGCTTTGTACAGCAATGCTGTGACTACGCTTTGATTATGAAAATTAAGCCAAAGGCATCTCAAGCTGTGCAGCCAAACTGGGCTGCCCATGTTTGGATTAAATTAGAACACACACTGGAAAAGATTGATAATTGTGCCTCTTGTTCCCACTCAAGTAGATGGTCAAAGAAAAATCTGGCTGACTTCAAARAGGGAAATATTATGTCCACACTTCCTACCAAAATATGTAACAACAGGATTAATTCAAAATGCAGCCACATTTTCCATTGCTGTGGGGCAGTATTTAATGAGTTTGATTGTTTAAAACAATGCTATAAGAGGAGAATAAAATCTCATTTTGAGAATTACTGCAGTTATGGAAGGGCTAATGCTTTTTCATTGCACTTCTGAAGAATATGCAGAACCCTCAAAGTCTTTTTTACACTGTTTGCCATGGTTTTGAGATATTTACTGAATGTAAAAGAGTATTTGTATGAACTTCTCCTTGACACTTATCTACTTTTCATTCTTGTATTCCAATCTTAGTTAAAATATATAAATATTTTTCAGCTTCARCCCTTTCCTATATATTTGTTTTCATCCAGGCACAGCTCTTCACCTCTGCTGCTTATMTTCTTCCTCCTTTACTCTCTTTCCACTGGATTTAGTCTTGGGGTTTAACCTCAGATCCAAAGAAACAAGCATTTACTCCAACCTTAGCTCTCATTTAGCTTTAACCTCCTTCAAAACCTACTAGAAAGTAGGTTCTCACCATCTTTTGCCATCCTACTTGTTAAACTGTTTGACAYGACTGGCAATTTGTGCAATGGCAAGACCGTGTGGAGTTTGTACACAGTGAGCTGATGTGAGGTGTAGCGACACCTGTGCTAGCATAAAAATCAGCTGAACTTTCATACTGTGTCTCATTCCATCCTTAAATTTCTACTTTGGTTTAGTTTCATATCTGATTTTCTTAGGAATTTCTTGATTTCTTCCAAACAGTACTAATATTCTATCCAAGTAAAAGGCAGGAACATCTGTTTATTATGCTGATAGAGTCCTACCAATATGCATAAGCAGGCAAACATACACAACAGCTTCTGGGSGCTTGCATTTCTCCTGCATTGGAGGTCAACAGCAGAACCCTCCATGTAATCATAGAATTATAAAACCATAAAGGACCTCTGATATTCTCAGGTCCATCACAGTGTTGTATCACTGTTTATTCATGACTCAGCTGCTCCCTTTTTTTTCCAGAATCCACCATAGTGTGTCCTGCACTAGGGAGCTGCTGAGTGGTTGCAGCCTGCAGAGGCAGGACTTCCTGGAGTCAGAAGTGCTGAGGTCATTGGTCTTTGGAGTGACTTAATAAATAATGCTCTTCCTTGTGCTTAACCTGCACCCCAAATAGCCAAATATAAGTGAAAATTATGCTTACTGTTTGTTCCGCTCTTTAACAATTAGTGGAAGGAAATTGTACATCTCTTCAGGAAGATGCTTTAGCAGTGCTTTCCATCCTGAGCTGATAAACATAACCCTTAGATTGCAAATAGTAAGGTAAAATAACCTGTTGATGAGAGACTTTCCTATAAGGCAATGAGGATTCCAGAACACAATAATTGATTTCTGGTGAGGTAATAGAATGAATATAKAAACCAGGATAAGTAACAGCAAATTCTGTTGAAAGAGGAGCCGGAAAAATAAAACAATTAAAATGACGGAATGCAAAGCATTATATAGGAATGAAGCTAACTGCAAATACACCATTTTTCTGAATGTGAAATGTTAGAATCACAGAAAGGTTTTGGTTGAAGGTCACCTTCAAAGGCCATCTAGTTCAACCTCCTCTGCAATGCAGAGGGACAAATTCAACATATAGACACGTGCTCTGGATTAGCTGTTGGAATTATTTCAAAAGCTTCTAGCTAAACCCAATTCCAAGCACCAACYCTGCATTCACCACTAGAAGCCTGTGTTCTCTGCCAGTTGTCTGTAATATTACTGCAGAAAGAGGGTAAGAGTTTTGATTATTATTTGTGGAATGAAAAATATTAAATTACTTAATAGTTTGTGAGTAACCTAAAAGCTAGAATCCAAGTTAAAATCCTGCCCTCCTGCAGAGTTTGTATACAAAAGATGATGATTCTTGGAGAAGCTTCTTCATCTCAGCCTAAGTCTTTGACTGATAGAATAGGTTGTGTTATTTCTTCCAACTGAGTAACAGGTGAATCTAGGCAACTGCCTTAAAACAGATATCTAAAAATATATGGGAAGGCTCCTGTCACGAGAGAGTTTATTAGTAGTAGAACTCCAATATATCTCATTTATTACTACTGAAAGGGGAATATAATGGTCTCAGTGCCTATGAAAAATATTCAATTATCTGAAAGGGTAAAGGACAGCTGTTGAAAATTATWAAAGGAAGGAAGAGAAAATGTGTGAACTTCTTATTACGCATGATCTTAAATACAATATTATTACTGGTAGCATGAGTTCTGTATTTTCATCCAAAAYACACTTCAAAATTTTCAACAATTTAAGTTCCTTCTTATAATTTTTTCTTGTAAACTTAATTCTAAGGAAATTAAAATGCAATGAATTGTATACATTTCTCAAGAAAAGATGAGTAAGAATCCAGGAGAAAATGTGACAGGGAGACATGAATGCCATGTGAGCCAACATCTTGTCTTAAAAATCAGCATTATGAATGCAAACAAGTTTTGCAGTGCCTGCTTTATCTGTTGTAGCAACAGATGTGATTTTACTGAAGGAATTTAGGGTGATTAATCTTTCAGATTCTCCCATTGTCTCTGGTGTTGTGGTGGTCACTCCCAGATCAAGTGGAGAAACAATATCTGCATGCTGCTGCAGAAGGAGATCCACCTGGAGTTTTGATCTTCCGTAGGTAATATAACACCCACCCTTAAATTCAAATCAATACAGTGACAAGACTARGGGAAATGATTTTAAAATGAAGGAAGATAGATTAAAATAAGATATTAAGAAGAAATTCTTCTCTGTGAGGGTGGTGAGGCACTGGCACAGGTTGCCCAGAGAAGCTGTGGCTGCCCCATCCCTGGAAGTGTTCAAGGCCAGGTTGGATGGGGCTCTGAGCAACCTGGTCTGGTGTAAGGTGTCCCTGCCATGGGGACAAAGATGATCTTTAAGGTCTCTTTCAAACYGAATCACTCTGATTCTGTGATTTTCCTTGATAGAAAGCATAATAAACCTTGTAGAAGCTCACTGGTAATGTARGCATTTTTCTACTAAGCTTTCATGATCTAGTCAACTTCCATGAAGRATTAAAGAARTGCAGCTACTATGCACTAATATTAGAGAATTTCCTCCCATGGCAGCTTTAGCAAAATGCCAGATATTCTAGCTATATTCAGGCTCTTCAGTGCAACCCAGTTAAATACTCATTTGACACAGTATCCATTAATCTTACAAAGCACACCTTGAGTTACTCAATCTTGTGACATAATGGATTCCTTTCCTACACCTTGGATGAGCAATCAAACAGAGATTGACTTTCTTCATTTAGTCAAATAGATTTATCTAAGGTGTGTTTCAAATGACTAGATTAAGTAGGGCAATGTRGGCTTTTTATGTCTGAAGAAAAATCCATTTAATAGAACTGTTCCTTTGATTTTAGAGAGAGAATTACTATCAAAACACTGGACTCTTTCCTCTGTAGTTTTTTGTTATAATGATCTAGACATTCTTATCTGCCTGTACAGCAATTGAGGGTATTAATACTCCCCTGACACGTCTGGAAAAAAGTATGTTCTTGGACAGAGGAGACAAAGAGAGTCCCCACATGAGGCCATTTATGTGTGCATGATGATGAGGACAGTGARCAAATGTCCTTTTGTTATCATGTCACAGAAATTATTTTCATGAAGGATTAATTCATTAAAAGCAACAAAAGGGCATTTTTTTTCCTTACTCATAATTAATTATGGGAAGACAAGTGTTCTGTGCAATAGAGAAGTGTAATTAGCTTGCAGCAGGGAATTTAACCACTCCATTGCACCGTGGAGGTGATGAAGACAGAAACTCCCCAGCTGGTGGATATTCTGGAGCCCTCTGCTGAACTGAAGGAAAACCTCTCAACTCTGTGTCAAGGCCCTATTGTGGTAACAGAGAACTCAATGATATTTTATCAGGAGAAAAGATYGCAAGGGTGAGAAAAAGAAAATTCCTTGAAATTTCCCCAGAGCCATTCTCAGAAATATAGGGAAATTCATATTTTGAATTCAATATGAGTCTAATATGCTTCCTTTCAGTTCACAGGTGAATTTGGATTTGAAATATGATCGTTGGAGATATTCTGCATTGTATAAAGGAATCTATTACAAACTTATCTAATACAATTTGAACACYAACAATTGTTACTCCTTCTAATATTATCACTTTTCTTTGAATTCAACATTCCAAGAAGACAATATGAAAATATTTTTTATTTTCTTTTGTTTGTAATGTTCATAATGTTAAGCCAGAGGAAAACTATCTTGTTTCTCAGTAAGCATTACACAGTGACCTTAGAGCAGTAAAAATAAAGTATTCAGCTGAGAGTAAAGTGTTTCCTGAGATCTGCTGGTGAGTCTTTGGTTTGTGTGGAAAGTGGATTCCCATCCCACATTCTCACCTCTGAGAGGATTTCTAGTCCATCTTCTAGCTCACTGTCAGAGAAACATTCCCTGTTGAGTTATAAAACTGGGATTTTAGGACTGTGTAGCACATGGGAACATAGGAAGTGCAAAATGCCATYGTATCGTGGTCCTTATGATTTTATCCCATCTTTCTTGAGCTTTGAGCTCAAGAGAAGACTTTCTGTCTTCTGTGAGGAAGATGGCAAATTCTCGTATCTACACAGGGCAAGAAAATACAGAAGAGAATGGTAAATCCATTACCCTCTAGAAGAATGGACTCTGAATCTGAGAGAATCCTAAATCAAGAGACCACAAATAATCACCATTCTACACATAAAATGTACCTTYAACTGAATTAATAAAATGTTAGTGTTAGTACCATGCCCCCACCCCCAAAATCTGTAGTGGAGTTCCTGCTCTTCCTCACAGAGCAGACACCACATTTCTGTGACTTCTAGAATRTTCCATACATTCATGACAAAGACCAATTCTGCATCAGGGATGGTAATATTGGTGTACCTTCATTCCAAAGAGAAGATCATCAGAAATTCAGGGGAACTCACAAAATAAGGCAAAGGACTTGTTTCTAAAATTACTGTGTTTGTTTYTGACTTGTTGAACTACATTAAAATCTTGATGTAGTGTAAGTCATATTTCAGGAATAATTAAGTCAGATATTAAATCTTATTCACAGTCTCTAAGAAGGAAGCTTCCTTTATAGCACCATATTCTAAAAAAAAAAAAAAAAAAACCAAACCAAAAAAACCCCACCAAAAATTGATTATTATAATATTTTACTCATAATTCGGAGAGTGTTATTTCCTAGTAGGATACAAAGCACAAAATGACAACTATTCCTCTTGAAATCTACAAAACTAGGTTGCTAAAAATAAATTGAATAGATTGTTTATGTTTCCAATGAAGAAGRTCTCCAGTGACCTTACCATGAGCCCAGGAAATTAGGAAATTATCATTTCATTAAGTGCGCATCTACATCTTCATCAGGATTTCTTTTAAAATCTTTTCAAGTACTGACAAGATCTAAATCTAGGTGATTAATAAAATCTGACACGATTATATATTTCCTGAAAACCTAGTATTTGGAAATAATGGAAAAAACAGCTATCATAGTCAGGAAGGCTTAATAACATCTGTAGGACTTTCAAAGTACTAAAACTAAAGGCAGTTGTGAAAYGAATCTACAAGTGTCTCCAATATAATACTGTGGTGTCACAATCCAAAACTATTTCTCAGTGTCAAATAACATGAACTCCCTATTTTGAGTTGCTATTTTGTAGGTCATTAAATAGCACATCAGTARTAGAGTGATTTACATCCAGTGATGTTCTGACCCACATGATCAAGTGAAATGGTAATATTAGAAACTGAAAAGCAACAGTAAAGCTGAAGATCAAGAAAACTGAAAATTATTAATTTAAACTGAAAACTTGTCTTGGAAATTAGCAATACAGTGTGCATATTTTTTTCAGAAGCAGCACCTTGTATTAACTGTGATGAGGAATAAATAGAGGGTTTGTATAAGAGCCAAGGCACAGTTAATATTATTTCAGTTAATGGCACTTGTGGTTTGGAAGAAAAAGACACTTTGAACTCCACTGACCATGAAGGTGTCCTTACAGCTGCAGTGGCTGGTYAAATAGGCAGATTTGTCTTGTTCACTTATTTCCTTTCTGTACTCCACAAGCCTTTTCTTATTTACATTTAGAAGCTAATTCAGATCATTTGGGTTAACAAAATAAAACAACCTTACAGCGTAATGCTGMRCTAACCATAAAGCCTTTGAAAAAARYACACTAGTTATACAAGCTGCTTTTGTTTCGCAGATCAGCAATACAATGGGCTTTCACTAGTCTTTTGTCTTTTGTCAAGACCCATACAGCTACAAGGCCCTGTAAAAAAAAAAAATAAATCCAAAGACACTGCTTGATAATAGCTTTCATAATGTTGACCCAAATAAAATATATTTTTTCTTTGAAGGATGTACAGCAGTCTTCAAGACTTATTGTTCAGCACTATCCTGTTCTAAGATAAACCTCAAATGTAAGATACCACCAGAACCAGATGCTAAACAAGTGGTGTCTTTTCTAGCAGCCTTCTAAAAACACTGGAACAGGAAAAAGTAAAAAAGTAAAATTGGAAGTCACAGCTTTCTAAGARATCAAAAGATACCATATTTTTATGTCYACAAACAACTCTMAAGAGYGCTTCAGATTTTGAGGAAGATATAWTGGCCTTGAAAGTYTCCCTCTTCCACCATGGATTACACAGATTGCAAAACCTCAATACTTGCAGATACTCAACACTGATTGGACAATAGTATAGTCTACAATAGTAAAATCTAATTTCAATCTGAGATCCAGCTTTGAAAGAATCATAGACTCCAAATCATAGAACACAAATCATAGATTGGGTTGAGTTRGAAGGGATCTTAAAAGTCTTCTAGTTCCAGCCCCTCAACATGGTCAGGGACACYTTTCACTAGACAAGTAGCTCAGAACTGTATCAGCCTAGTCTTGAACATCTTCAGTTATTCAAGCCTGGTCTGACTGGCTTTGGAAGTAGGTTGATCAGGTGATTTCAAKATGACCAGTTTAAGTTTTGATTCTATTTTCCTTTTTTTGGCACTTGCCTCAGTATCCAAGGATAGGCAGGCTGAACCTGCAACTATGAGTGGACCACATAGACCAGAAACCTAAACCTGCAGGAAAAGGAGGAATGCAATTTCTTTTCCATAAATGGGCAATACTTTATTAYTGTCACATAACTGTAGTTAGGGGTAAAAGTCTTTCAATCATGCAGTAAAGTGCTCTTAGCATCACAATAAGATGTGTGGTCAGAAATATGTACTACCTTTCCTTTACAATGYTAATGAGAATTCTTTTTCAAAGAGCACTCTTGTTTGTATAAATTATTCAACAGCAGAATAGGCTGGGTATAGATTTTTTTAAAAGGAATATTTCATTAATATGACAAATTACATCTTTAGCCATGAAATGCTTAGTTACCTCCATGAATTTAGTTAGGAAAGACACACAATTTTATATTTCACACTGTGGCAATTTATTCAGTAGAATTAGTAAAAAAACATTGGATTCAAGCATCTGTGGGTCCAAGCACGTAMATTTCAAGGATTAATTAATTTAAAGTTTATTAATTTTACCCTCACATAATAAATACAGATTAATACCTGTTGGCTTCACTTAATTTCCTTTYACTTTTTTATCTAAATGGACTTACTCTGATGCGTAAATCAGAATCATAGAATCAAAGAATGTTTTGGAAGRGACYTTAGACATCATCTACTTGAACCCCCCTGGYATGGGTGGGGACCCTTTCCTGTGTGCTCAGAACCTCATCCAACCTGGCCTTCAACACATCCAGGGATGGGGCATCTACAGCTTCCTTGGGCAACCTGTGCCAGTGCCTCACCAGTCCCACAGTAAAGAATTTCTTACTAATATCCAAACCCACTCTCTTTCCGTCTAAAGCTATGCCCAGGTCAGGGAATGACCTAGGTAAGGATCATTGATACTACCTTGACAAGAAATTTTTAATGATCTGCTTGTAATACCAGCTGTGGATGGAAAAGTGACTTTTTGGGATCTTGTTGGCATTAATTATTCAGCAACCAAATATTCTCTTTTTTTCCTCCCTGATTAATATATTTTAAACTGTATGTAGTTTAAGTATCCACAAACTAACACAATTGTGGCAATTTACCACATATGTATGTTCAGGTTCTCTGAATGTGAAGGAAAGCATTAACATTTTTGGGGGAATTATTTTTGAGGGTTAAGAAAAAGAATTTTGAGGAGAGAGAGTGGTTTAGATTATACATCAGCATAGTGGCTTAAGTAAAAAAATGGTAGCTGTGTACACTWTATTCAGCCTGAATGTAGCCCTGGGCTCATCACCTCAATTTATATCAGTGCAGCAGTATACTGACAGTTTCCTAAAGTTTAATCAACCAATGCTTTCTACGCATTTGCAGTTGTTAGATGAAACATGGAGCACTAATGGAAAGAGATTTTACTACTATTACTAAATTAAGTTTCATTTAAAGGCATTTTAAGAGTGCTACATATAGTTTGGTTTAAGGAGAACTCAAGGATCAAGTGTTTTTATTGTGCTACTTTTGTGAAAAGGTTTTGCAGTCTTTTTGAAAAGGTTTGCTGCTCCTAATTTACTGCAGCATTGTTCACTTGTATCTGACATGCTGCTGATTTGAATATTTTAACCATGAGATGCAGGTCAAGGTGTACTGTTAATTATATTCTACTGTTGCTTTTTCCTTTGTAAAAGCTCTGTAATAGAAAAAAGATGAAAGGCAACACAGCTGGCAGTGAACTAGCATGAAAACACTGCTTCCCTTCTTCAAAGGCCTTGTTTACAAAATGTAAGGTCATTTTGGTTGGAATTGAAAATACAAGCACAATAAGGTAGCTCCAAGGAATCACTCTGAAGGCAAACTAAACTTCAATTAAATGCCTTTTTTTCCTCCTTTTTCTTTTTCTTGGAACGAGAGCAATTGGAAAACTTATGGRACAAAACTAAACTTCACATGCTCTTTCAAGGTGTTTTATGTAGATACATACACAATGAATTGCAGTTATTGGTTAGGAACAAAATAGTGACAGGTTTTTACCATGACTTTCACCTCACATAACTGCTTCAAACCCAATGGCACATTAATTTGAAAGCCTTCAGAACTGTTTGCTTCTATTGGGTGATCTCTAAAAGTAAATCAGTGCTCTGATTATACAGGCAGGTTAAATTACCTGTTCAAGCTAAGCACTCACCAGATAATCAACCTATTTTTGTTTTGATTGGCCATACTGGCAGATTAAGCTGCTAATACAGAAAAAGACAGATGTCAATCACTGCAGCATCTTAGCAATCTGTTAATGACTAAGCTTATGCACTTTAATAATCCTGCTTATTTAAATGGTAAGGGGTAGAAAAGCTGAAAGAAAAACTGATTAGAGCAATGAATTGCTTATTTTAAAAGATGTGATTTTAGCATAAATCTATTTTTTAAACCAGCTTGTGCTTGATTGCATGTAWTTTTTTTTACCAGTGTGACATTAGTAGTAATTTTACTTGGCAGAAAAAACAATAAAAACACACAGAAGAAGTAASAAAAYAAAACACACCAAGAAACAACYGGAAAGGAACTTTTWAAAAGTATATTAAAACTCAGCTCTTTAAGATACTACAGTTATGTCTTCTTTACTTATTAAGGGTTGCAAAGTAAAGAGATGTAATGGGGTTAAGTCAACTTTTGATCCCGCTTGTGACGATCAGATAACAATTTTAGTAACACAAGGGAATAGAAGCCCGTAGCAGAGTGATTATTTTGGGTGCCACTTAGGGAGATAGGCTTCTTACATATCTAATGGGCACATCAAACTGGGRAAGGCAGTTAATCAAGGTATCAATTTTTAAATTTTTTTCTCTTATTTTTCGTTGGGTTTTTTTTATTCCAGATCAAATATAGCAGTCAGGATGTTGGAAGAGGTGATGTCATTAATTCCATGCTTTCATAACAGAGTTACAGCAAGAGTAAGCCATTAGTCACCTCCTTCTGTACATATTTCAGTTTGACTGATCTGCTGCTGCATGCTGTTCAAATATGTAATTTGGATGAGTAACCATCCCTGGAGGTGTTTAAAAGATGTCCAGATGGGGCATGGAGGAACACAGTGCAGTGCTGGATTGGCAGTGCTTGGTTTATGGCTGGACTCAACAACCTCAAAGGTGTTTGCTCCCCTAAATGACTCTGTGATTATACAGACTTTTCCTGCAGTACAGCAAAGCTCGGGTGTTTATATATGACCACATTACACATGAGTATTTAAATGTGGGTGCATTGGTGCTATGCAGGGCTGTGCATAGTGGGAAATATCACCTGATGGAGGGAGGTCTGAACCTTGCTCTGTTGGAGGCTGAGCGTGGGCTGTCTGTATCTACTCTTAATCCAGAGAGCCAGTGCCTCTGAGGATGTGTGCTGCACTGAAACAGCCAAGTTGGCTAGCCTGGAGGTCATTCATCTACTCGGCAAAGGGCATGAAACCTTTAAAATCTCTGATCTAATGATTTATGCTGTGAGATGACTTTCAAGTAAAACCTGTGAGCTATCCTAAGCAGATGGATCGGCTTCTATGTGCAGCTGAGTGACTTAATAATTTCATAATGTGGTCTCCTGCTTAAACAGAAATTCAGAGGAGGCTCACTGACACAGTGTTTTGATTCATAGGTCTGACTTGCACTCCAGCCTCCTTTTAGGAGGTAGAATCACTCTTTATAAGTAATCTATATGGAGTATCTATCTCTCCATATAGGTAATCTTAAATATTTATATTGCTTCAACTAGTCGTATGCAGAAAGAGAAAGGCAATAAACTAAACTTGAATGAATTACTTATGTACTTCTAAACGAACTTTTCCAAGCTCAAAGGATCTGAAGCACTAGAAAAATGTCTAAAATGGCTTTAAAAATGTGAATGTTATGACTCACCTCCCTGAGGTTATAGAGGAGTATACARCTAAGTAGGGAATTGCACACAAAGGAGCCATGTAATACCCAGATGTGTTCTTAATGCTGTTTTGTCCCTGATCTCCAGACTTTTGCAATTAAGAAAGGTAAAACCGCAGATATGTCACTTARCTCTACTGGAGTGCATTAAACCCAGTGGTTCGCCTTCTCTCCCTGGTGAAGCAGACAGMGAAACAAAGTTGCTCTCTTGGATGAAGTAGGAGTTAAGGAGAGTCTGGGGTTTTGTATGTCCCAGTTTTCCCTTCTCCAAGGTCATGACCCTCCTCTACTGTCTCATTCCTTATTCCAAACTCTCATCTTACAACAATAGGGTAAATTTTGATTTTCACACAAGTTAYAAACACTCTCTGAGGTACCCCAAAATTATKAACCCATGTATTATGAAAACAGAGTCTTTGAAGCAAAATTTGACCAGATACACAATTGGGTATATGTGTATCCAATTATCTATACCCAGTTTAAACATAAATCARTATATGTATGAGTGGGCGTAGTCTTTGCACAGGGAAATCCAAAACTTAATGCATTTCAAAGATTTACCAAAACTCATTAAAAATACTTCAGAAAGAGGAACAAAATAGAGGTTTTATGCTCTGTCCTGGCCCAATRCAAAAGTGAAAATATCTTGCTTTCTTTTTTTTTTCTGGGATGAAAGAGCTACACATTTACCATTTGCCTCACAGAGAATGAGCCAATTGCTTGTCAGGTGGCTGTAAATAGCAGATTGTGGCAGAGAATTTCAGATGAAGGAAGACRTGAATTTGTCTAGAAATGGCTTTTAGACAGAAAGACAGGGTTGTAGGAAAGTCAAAATAACAACAGTGTATTATCAGAAGGTGGGAAAAGACACGTTTGAACAGAAAGACCTGACAAACATAAGATTAGGCTGGCAACACATTTCCCGAGATAATAGAATCATCAGACCTGGAAAGGCAATTTCAAGGCATCAGGGTGGGTTTTTTGTTGCTGTTATTTTTCACCTGAGGTGWGGTGTACTAGCTAGGAGGAGGTTGGAAGCAATGATGCCATTAACTCTAGATTTCTTTAAGGCAGAAATAGAAACCAATTAGTCCCCTYATTCTGTACAACTTACCCCATAGTACCACAGATGCTCAGATGTTCATATATCAAGCTCCTCATGAGTACTTAGACAGATGTTTATTGGTATTGAATCTCCCAGACGTTGCCTGCAGCCCCAGCTGCCACCAGGTCACTCCACAGCTTGAGTCTGTCTATTTGCTCACTGCCCTCCCAGATTGGTGTCACCAGCAGACTTACAGGCAGTTGAATTGCCACAGGAGGAACAACCCTGACAAAGAACAGCAKGAAGGAAGGCTGTCTTAATGAGCAGAGTTGGTCTAGATGTCAGAGAGTACCTCCAGTTTACCTCAACCTCTTTTCCTTCTTTTTTTTTTCTTTTGTGCTAATAGCCTCTCCTTTTGAAAAGTGATAAATTCCCTGATGAAAGGGAGCTCTCAGTTATTGCCAACTGCACAGCCTCGTTCACACCTGTGATGTGCTCTTGTCTCGGCATGAATCAAGGATGTTTTCAGCTATAAAAAAATGAAGCAAGGTGAGAAACAGAGAGCCCTCTGACTTTTTAGATTGTGTTGTAGTGTTCTGTCTCTTAATTACTAGTTAAGTGGGAGCTGATTAATGCTGTGAGATCTGAGGCTTAATAGAGATAAAACAAATGTTCTTCATATAATGGAAAAACAGTGAAAGCTTGGAAATACTCTAAATCTAAGTAACCCCAACCCCCATGTGATTATTAAGTGTCCCTAAGGATTTCAGCACTAATTTGTTTGACTTTTAGTTAAAATTAGGCAATCAATTTCTTYCCCTAGGTAGTTGCTTAAGGCCACTTTCATTGTACATTCAATTTGCTCAACTTCTCTGAAGAGGACTTCAGCATAATGCCATGAGTTAGATGTTAGTCATGTTAGATTTGGAAATTACAGTTCTGGCTTTTTTGCTTCTTTACTCTGAATTTACTTACTGCAGGTGAACATATCAGTGTTTCATGTCTGTATGTGTTTATTTCTTCTTTACAAAATGAAATATTTATTGGGTTTAAAACAAGATTATGTTGCTTGTATCATCTAGCTTTAGCTATACAGAAAATCAAATTAGGTGATGGCAAATTTTATCTTTACAAGCTATGCATATTTGGAGTATCTTCCCAAGAAACAACTCAGAAACTATTACCAAATATCTGCAAACATAATTCCTTCCATTTAAACAATGATACATGCAAAACTAAATCAGATTCCTCATGCCTTTTTTTAAACACTACTACCTGGAAAGCTGGAGTTCTTCAATTAATGCTGAATATTTCTATTTATTTGTATCTTTTCTCAGACACAGAACTCAGAAATAAGTAAGCAGTTAGAGTAGATAACTTTCATTCCTTGAATATGCAAACTCATATTCATTTCCAGAAATGCTTTCACTAAGCCAAGATATTGACTGTAAAGAATTCAGGGTCAAACTCTAATGCTGTTTAGCTGACATTCATTTTTCTTATTTCTAAGCTCACATTAATTCATTAACTGCCTAAATAATTGCTTGATATGAACAATTACATTTTAATATTAATCAATTCAGACATTTTAAAGAAATATAGTACTCAAAATGAGTTTCAAACATGACACCAAAGCAATTTATTAAGTAATTAAAATTGCTACATGTGACAAATTGCACRTTTTAAATAATTCAATTAAAATTTGATTACCTCCTCAGTCTAAAATTTTAATCTACTCTAGACAGTCTGCCTTAAGAAATAAATAAACAAATAAAACCCCAGAAGGTGACCATAAATGTTTGGGTTGTTTGTTTTTTTCTTTTGCCATTGCCATTAAGTGTTTGAGGATTTACTTTACAAGCATGGKTTTCACTTTGAGACAGCAAGTTTTTCTGCTGATTAACAACAGGCAAAGCAGGGAGCATTTCAAATGGGAAATAGTGAGATGCTCCAATGGCCTCTTGGCTACAGCCTGTTGCTTCCTTAATGGGACATGTGGTGTTGTGGATTACAAAATGGACTGGTACCCAAATCACTGACTCCACGAGTTAGAGCCTCCGAGAAATAAGGAACACTGGGAGACCACAGGGAATAAGAACAAAACTTCACATATCTTTATTTATGGCTACTGAAATGAACTGTGTTTGCTTTGTGCCTAGTAACAGGGATGAGAAGCTGTGGTGGGCTTACTTGCAGCAGAAAGGTAAACTTTCCAGTAAGCACTTTCTGCAACATCTCCACTCCTGGATGTACTGCTGGGAAGTTAATGACCTGGAGACTGAGCCTCTTCCTCAGCTGCTAGCTGAACTGATTACAGCTGAGCTGCACAAGCAGGTAGACTTGAGTGGAGAGAGGTTTTCATAACAGCTGCTGTGCATGCGAATACACCGGGTGGGATTAAGCTCACTGAACTTCAGCCACTGAAAATGTTGTCTCTTTAAAACTATTGTATGGGTTTTCTCTATATTCAGAAAAGCTGGGCAAGAACACCTGGGGCTGATTTGTCCCACCTGCAATAGAATACAGTTACAGATACAGCCATGATGCTAAACAAAGCRCATCCCCAGTTTTCTCCTTGATTGTACATTGTATTTGAAACTGTATTCTCACAATAATTTTTAATTGTCATTGTTTGAGAAAAATAGGTAATTCTACCAATAAAAAGAGGCCTGGGTGTGGTTCTACAGAGGGTTTSTCAAACATCTTGCATCCTAGAGGTAGCTAAGCCAGGCTTGTCTTTTGCACTCAGCTGGTTCCTCAACACTGGTCCAATAGCCCMCGCACAGCTATTTCCAAGTCAGGACAGTTCAGAGACATGTAACACAAACCTGAGCATGAGGTTATAAAAGCGTCACTCCAGCAGACTAAAAAATATCCCTCCTTGTCTTTCAGGCACACAYAGGCTTTGGGGTAGAGGGTTTACAGCTTCAAGGGAGACCCAGGTCATGGGGAAGTCACCAGTCTGTCAGTTAGCCTTACCCAGAGTAAATACCAGGTTTGGAAACACTTGCCCCAGAGGTAATGGGAATAGATTCAGGGTGAATAGAGGTCTTTCTCTGGAAAGAGTTTCGAAAACTAAGGTTTGATGCCCAGCAACAAAATAGTCCCCATTAAAAGCAGTGCTTCTCACCTTAGCATCCAGAGAAAACTTGATAATAAACCTCAGAATTTTTCCCCCCTCTAAACTAGCTCACAAAGGACAAGAAAAAAATTTCCACAAATGTTGTTAGCTCAGTCACACGGCATGGATGTCAGGAATCATTTACTACTWAAGTGGCCAACAGTGTTCTGCTGCATTTGTTGTCTGACCAGTAACTGCTTAGAACTGCACAAAAGGAAGCGCTACAAAAAGTTAAGTGCAGCTCAATTTGCATTTTGATCTGCAGTTTTRAAAGCAAACCAGTTCTTTGGATTTTGAGATGAACAATACAGACTTTGTGCATGTTAATGTAGGTAATTATGAATACTCATGTAGTTTAAATTCTACACATATACATATCTGTGTGTATGTGCATACACATATATACCTATAYATTCTTAAATATAATTTTATATAAATATATTTGGGGGGGGGGGTTTGTTGTTGTGTTTTATTTTGGGGTTTTTTTCCAGAGTAATTCTGAGAACTCTAAAAAGTCATGGATTACCCTACAGCTAGTATTGGTGTCTACTTTCTGTCACCAAGAACAAGAGGAAACAGATGTTTCTTTTATTCTGCAGGGARTTCTATGGGAAATGACAAGACATTTGAGAAAATTTTCAAATTCTTTGAAATATGTGGATTTCAGATGAATTTCCAAGTTTGCCTGATTTTACATGAAGTACCCCATGTAGCTGAGATTTCAACATTGCAAAGGATCAAAGCATTGGATGCATTGTCTTCCATCTATCTTTTCAAATACTTTTAATAAGATAAAGTTAAATGAATAAGTCTCGCAGTGCTCTGAAGCAGCAGCAAGAAAAAGTGATAAAAATACAAGTCTTAGTAGTGAAAAGGAAAAGACAATTTGAAAGAGTCATGTCAGGTGAAGAACATCTTTTTTCTTGCACAGGTAACATCACATTAAAAGGCATAGTTGCTTGCCTTAAATCTTGATAAGAAAAATATTTCTCCAGAAGGTATCTATATTTTCTTTCTGAGGAAAAGAAYTATGAAAAAGACAGGATTATTGCTTTCCAGAAATCCTGTATTCAAGTAATTGCTGTTTACATAGAGACCAAGCTTGTGCTTGTTTCTTTTGCTTGACAGCCTTCCATTTGAATTCATGACTGTGTAYCAACTCCTTTAGGGATTTCTAAATAGTTTTATTTTTACTAAAAACAACAGCCATTTCTTTCTCTTAGGCTCTGCTTCTGATGTGCATYCACTGAGTTTCCTCCATTGAGTTGTTGGGGTTAGTCCTATGTTGAATGATGTGAGTAAAGGAGAACTTGCTATGAAATTACCATTACTATGTCCTGATTGCAACTAAACAAATATCAAAATTCCTATCTCCTGCAGCATAAGTCATATCAGGGTGAGTCCCCCATACCAGTCATAATAAGCTGAGCCATTGTTAGATGTACCCGCGCAGAGGTAGTCATTGGTAAAAACTTCTGAGACAACTCTGAGCATGGTAAATATTTCTATGAGTCTGTAGTTCTAACTCAGACCTCAGAGACAAAACACCAAGAGAGTGTGGCACAGAACTAACTAATGCAATCATCTCTACCATTCAGCAGAGATAATGAGTTCAGGTGTAACTATAGCAGTACAATCATAAATGTTATTCCAAGACTAGATCACCTTAAGTCAAACCCCATATGTGACAGAGATCCTTTGGTCACATCAACATGTAAATGGACTTTATTTACATTTTATCTGCACTAATAAATAGAATCAGACTCAAAGCATTTATATTATTCAAAGGCTATTTTTCCTACAAAATTTCCTGCTCTAATCACTATTTGTCGGCTGGAGACCCCATTGGAACCCTGCTAAAACATTCATTTGAATTTGAGAAGCCTGAGTTTCACCTGGAGCTTCCATATTTTCCGTATTTACTCCCAAAACAAAARCTTTTGTTAAGTTTGGAAATGCAGCAGTTTCTAAATAATTCTAGTAAAATATTTGTGTAACAATAATAATTCTGAATGCAGCTCAACCTTTGAGTTAACTTATTGCTGAAGAATGATGTGGTATCCAAGCCATGATGCTGGTATAGTTAGAGCAGCATAATTGTAGCATCAGTGAAGCATGAATTGCTGTCTAATTATCATAATTGAAGCTCTTGCAATTATCATGTCATTTCATTTATATTTACATGTTTGGTTGAGGTACCAAGACACAGGTTAAATCAAGATTTGCTGTTCTGTGTTCAGTTTGATAAACCCTACTTGAGACTGAATTGTGATCAGTGAGTATCTTGCACTGGCATTCTGCAGGAATGRTTACAACAGCATTTTGAAATTTACACAGATCCTCATTCTCTGAGATATGCCATAGCAGCAGGTCTGGAAGATGCTTTCCTACCCTTAGGTTTATTTAGATTATGAGGATGTCCTTTTTGCTTACACATTGAAATGCAAAAACATATAAACTTGTTCATACCAGTAGCAACCAAAATTTACTATTATCTCAGTGCTGGTTGCTATGAAATAAGTGTGTTATTTACAGCTCTAGTTTAGTGCTGTCTCATGAAATAAACACCCCAGAAATTATTAATTTGGTGTGTATTTGATCACTTGTAAATAGGTGGTTTTGCTTTTAATGAAGTTAACAGTAATTATTGTGTGCAGTCAAAAACTGAAACTGAAAAAAAACAATTTTTTGATCATGTGTCTAGAACTTTTATCCTGAGGTATTGGAGATGTGACCTTTTCTAGGATGACAAMAAAAGGAAGGTATGCTAATGAGTGTTACCTCACTGATTTCTTGTTCTCTAGCTATYCTTTTTCTCTCTACCTTTGTGGCTTCTATTTGCCTTTTTCTGTTGGCTCTGAACTGGGTAATAGCTCTTCATAATAGGTTTAATACAAAGCTGAGCACATAAGATATCTGATCTCTGACTGCAGCTCCAAGGTAGTACCAGACAAAGCACTCTGGCACATAAAAGCATTCATATTTTCAATATACCTTGTTTCATCTTCAAAACAAGCCTGTGCACCTTTGGAAAGCTGCTTTAATAGGGTCACAGTGCTTGTTGCTCACCACAGCTGCCTGAGTCAAAGTGTAATGCAGTCCCTAAGTGTTACTGGGGATCAGGAGGTGCCTGCTTAATGGGATTAACAATAGTAAATTGACTGCACTCTTGAGCTCTAACTTCAGGCATGCTAAGGTTGTCTTTATTGTTACACCATTTTTCAGGATGGTAACATTTGTTTTCTGATGCTGAAAAAGCTATAAATTGTTGCTGGAAATGTAGAGTTTATGTAAACATGAAAGTTGTGGTGTCAGAGTGGGTAGGAAGACAAGGCCAAAAGATAAGAGGTTCCTCAAAGTAAAGACATTTTAAAGCACTTTAGGGAAAAAACCTGATCATTGAGTCCAAAGACGCTCTTTTTATGTATAAACTAATTTCTGCTCAAGCACAAAACATAGGATGGCTGGATTAATACCTAACAAAAAATCCCCAAACTTTAAGACAAAAAGTAAGAAGTGCCAGAGGTTTTAAGGGAGGTAGCTGTGAAGGAGGATGGAGGCATATGCATATAAGGGATAAAAAGAAGAAAAGAGGAAGAAAAAAATCTCCAATGTGAAATTACCTGACAGCTAAAAAGTGTGTTTCAATGCATAAGAGTATAGATTACCATCCTTTCCATCAGACAGAAAACAGAGGGATTTTAAAGCTTTTTTAAGGAAATAAGAGTATACTGGTAAAACTAGGACTTTCCTGTAGCAAAAGCAAGAGGATATGTAAGAACTCACTGCTCCTTAAAAGCGCTAGTATCCATGAATTCAATGRTGTCTGAAAGATGGGAAATTGGCACATTTTCATATCTGTGGTTTGCAAGTTTTAAACAACAAACTGAGTTTGTGAGTAGTACCAGTCACAACAGGATTCATGTATTAGCCCTCACCACAGGTTACAATCTATTTCTGGTATTTTCTTTCTTATTTTCTTTTTTCTGTTGTGTGGGGGTTTTTTTGGTTTTTTTGGGGTTTTTTTTGAGAGGGGGAGGATTTTCAAGTTTCTTCTCCAGTTGTGTTTTTCAAGATGTCTTACTTGCTGAATTTTTTATGGCAAATGATCACAAGAATTAAATCCTGWTATTGAATTTGCCTGAAAAGTAAAYGATGACACTTTAAAGTAAAGGCACTTTAGATTCCAATTCATGAATATGACATCCAAAAAYTAATGGAAGTTTGTTAGTCAAATCAGGGAGCAAAACTCATGCCTAATAATCTGACTTGAGGAAAGCAGAACATTTATTTTAAATTGGAAATGTCTTCACTGCAGCTATGTGCAAATACTCACCTGCCAATAACTATTTTCTCCAGAAAAATGTAAGCAAGCGTTACAAAAAGGACATGTAAGAATTTTGAACAAATATTCTTTCAAAAATTTAGGGATAGAATGGGATTTCATGAAGTATAAAATGTAAAGTTTATTGAGAAAGAAGGTTGGCAAAATATCTTTTTCTTTTGTTTTAATATGTAAATGCCAGCATCTTCCCATACAAAAAACCAAAAAAAAACGAAAAAACCCCCAAACTAACCAACAAACCAAAAAAAAAGAAAAAAACAACCTAAGTGAATCAACCAACTCAAAAATCCAAACCCACAAAGCAAAAAAAATTCCCAAAAAGCAAACAAAAAAATCAACAACAAAATTCTGGTTCTCAAAAAATATTAATCTCCTGTGTGCTCTGTAAACCTCTGAGTGATGTCTCAAGTTTTCCGCTCTTCAAGGAAGAGTTTGTCTTCTGCCACTGAAAGTTTAATGTATCAGGTCAATAATTTCTAGAACTCAAGGTATGCAGGTACAGAAAAAGATAAAAAAGTATTTATCTTGGAAGCTGGAGATCATTATCTTAAGGGATAGTCACAGTATGTGTTGTGTGTAGAACACAACTAGTTCAAAGAGACTGAAAAAGGCAGTCATCCACAGCAACAAGGCATGAAATGCTCTGAAAACTAACTTTTCTTGACTGGATAAAAAAGGGGAGAAAACACAGCAGGATCTGTTCTAATTTATGGAGCTTTCCAATCATCATCTGGGTAAGATAAGAGACTATCCAGGCACTATCTCTGTCCTGAAGTGCATCACACATGCTGTTCCCATCCCAGTTTAAGCTCATGGGACAGCTGATCCCCACACAGCCACTTGCTCCCAGTGGCATGGGGGAGAGAATMAYMAGGGTAAAACTGAGAAAACTYGTGGGCTTACATAAAGACACCTTTCTAGGTAAAGCTAAAACCATCTGTGTAAGCAAAGCAACACGAAGAACTCATTCACCCCTTTCCATGGGCAGGCAGGTGCTCAGCCACCTCCAGGAAACCAGGGCTCCATCGCATGCAATGATGTCTTGGGAAGACAAGCAACAGCACTGATAAGATCCCCCACCTCCTTCCTTCTTCTGCATTTTTAATAGCTGAGAAGAGTGTGATATGGTTTGGGATGAATATACACACACACACACACACACATATATATATATAGTCTGATACATTTGCTCAGCCGGGCTCAGAGGTCCCAGSTGCATCTCCTCCCAGCTTGTGCACCCCCACTCTCCTTGCTGGYGGGATGGGATGAGAAGCAGGAAAGGGTTTCTTGCTGTCTAGGCACTGCTCAGCAATAAAGAAAACATCCCCGTTATCAGCACCGTTTTCAGCATAGATCTAAAACATAGCAATTTAGAAGCTAAAAAAAAAGAAAAAGGAAAAAAATATAAAAGAAGGGAACCCTTAGCCTTTCCATTCTGTTCCTCTGAAAGCTTAATAGGATAATAACCATCCCCTGAATTTAGTGAACTGATCAGAATTCTGCAGTAAGTACTTCCACTGAGTCCAGCAATGTCTCAAATTTATAAACTATTATTATACAATTATAAAAATTGATGGCACGTACTCCCTTGAATCTTGTGCTCAATTCTGGTCRTACCATCTCAAAGAAAGAGATATCAGAAATAGAAGGCGTCTGTAGTAGGGAAAATTATTAAGGGCACAAAAAGACTGCYATGGGAGGAGAGATGAAACCAATTGGGGCTGTTTAATTTCAGAGTTAAGTAAGAGTTGATATCACAGGGGCTTATTGAATCAGACATGTTATGCAAGCCAAATTAGTGTTTCTGTTTATTCCTTCATGTAATACTAAAGGAACATATAATGGAAAAAATCTGTCATTTGAAATGAAGTATAATTTTTRTAACATTTATAACACATTTCTGAAACAAACCAAGGAGCTCAAAGTAACAAGCTACCAAATGACTCAGAAACAGCCTCCAGCACTCTGAGATATTAATATAAAATCTTTAGCCATATTGGATAGACTATAAAACTGGAAAGAATAAGAAAAAAAGAGAAAAAAATACGAGACGGAGTGAAGCATGGCCCTTCCTGTGGCTCTCCCAGGTTTTGTGGGCTGCACTGCACCTGCCCTCACCCTCACACAATGTCTGGGTGAGTTGTTCCTTGTTGTTTATACTTTTCAGATATTTGCCCACAGTTAGAGGGTTCATCTGGTGAAGGTAAACCACAGATGTTTCATTCTGTGATTTTTTGCTTCTTAAGTCATTGCCACCATCCTAATAATTCTATTGCTGATCTTTGCATAACTTCTAACCAGTGTGGTTTAGAAAAAGATTAACCCCTGCGCATTATCTTCTGTATTATATTGACAGGCTGAGACAGTTCTGACTGCTCAGCCTRGAGAACAGAAGGYTTYRGGCAGWGCTTTTTGAAGCCTTCCAGTGCCTGAAAAGGGCTACAACAAGGCTGCAGAGGGACTTTTAACGGGGTCAAGGGGTAATGGCCCTAAGATGAAGGAGGGATGATTTAGGTTAGGTATTATTAGATTTTATTAGATAAAGTTATTGTGCTTTGAGTGTATTCATCCTATTCTCTTAAAGTAAGAGCTGCCTATACTAAAGTAGATCTGCAAYTCAGTACTTTGCTTCAGCTGAGCAAAGTAAAATGATTGAGAGAAGAGAGAATGGTGGTTTAAACMTTAATATGTTGCCTAGAACTATAAAAACTATATAAATACCTGGTATGCATCTTCCCACTATTTAGCCRTACCTTACAAATGAACTCATATATTGTCTCTCATATTCATTGCAATATTTTCCTTTTCAAAAYCTTAAGGAATCACAGCACTTGTTTTTATAAAGAGACAGACAAAGAAGCATAGCCCTAAATGGGAACAACTCCATAAAAAAATTCATATTATTCCCAGATGTGACAGCTTGACTGAATGGAGCACATTCTAGCTTTCAGCTGGTTCTTTCATCATATTTTTCCACTAATAACTAATTCACTTAACTTTTGGAATTAATACATTTGGAAATGTGTTTTATAAACACTAGTTGCCGTGTTTCATATAAACCATTTAATAGAATGTTTTTGCTGCCAGCTGAGAACACATTGCAAAYATCAAGTCATAAAGCACAAGGCTTGATTAGTCAGAAGTCAACTGTGCTGTACTAAAGAAAAAGGTGCATCTCCAATGTGGAACACTAATTGGAATATCTTAGAATAGAACACAAGAAGAGTGAAAAAATAAAGTTATTTTACTTTTCTTTGCTAGAGAAACATTAAGAGCAAGCCCACCCACAGCATGCTCTGGGGGAAGTACTCCAAACCAGTTCTGGCACTGAAAGTATTGTAGCCATCAATTCAGTTCAAGGACAGCCCAGCATATAGATGGCATCCTACTCTGAGGCAGGGGCATKCCTCTGTGGCAGTTACATGGTGTCCAGCAGGTTACCAGCAGCTAGAGCATAGATCCTAAGGTGCAAGAGAGAAAGCATGAGACAGCAGCCTCCAGTAAACAGGAAAAACCTCTTCAACACCACTTGGATCCATGGGAGAAAGTTCATTGAACACTACCAACTGATTAGGGTTTTTTTTCTGGGATATGGAGGGATGTATTTTCAGTAGCAGTAGCTTTTTTATTTAAAGGAAAGTTAAAATGACTAGAAGAGGTCTCATCAGTATATCTTTGCTCTCACTCAGTAGAATATTCTTATATTCTTAACAGTATGTCGGGTACAGGATTTGCTTTAACAAGATTTGGAATTGTTCAGAAATGTCCATATATAAAATATTAATGTTTTTAACAATCCTGGGACAAAAATATTTCACATGGCCATTGAGCTATTTGTGGAATACTGAAGTAGGACCCTCAAATAATTTTAAGAATAAATTATTAAGACTTAAAATTGAAAATTGCACTAAGAGATTCAATTTCTGTTAATAGCTTTCTGCAGAAAAGCATATAAAAGAAATTTCATCTGATGCAACCATTTGTAGCCAACCTTCCTACAGAAGAAAAGTTCCTAAAACAAAGGGATTGTTCCTATTCAAATGTTCRTTTAGCCTGTCTACCACTTTCACACAAAGCTGAATGAATGAATGAGAAGCGGAAGATAAGCAGGAGCTAGGRGAGATAAAAGAGACATAAAAGTGGCCAAGCTGAGGCTCAGATATTATAACAAGTTTCTTAGTCTCCAGAGCATCCACTGCAGCACAAATTCTTACAAACACAAAAGCTTCAGATGCTTCTGACTTCACTACTTACTGAAAAAAGTAATTTTAAAAGGAATCATCAAGCAATGGGACATCAGGCTTCCTTCATGAGTTTCAGTAGCCCTACTGCTACTTGCTTTCTTACTCTTTATTTTTTTGTTTTGCTGCATTTCATTCTATTTCCCCCCTTGATATCAGCCATTAGATAATTTCACTCCACCATTTAGTTATATTTACGTGCCATTTAATCCTGCCTACAACTATCCACTAATGAGACATTGATAATGAGACAGTGATAGCCTTTTACGCATGGATTAACCATTCCTCAGCTGAGATAGCTCAATAATGAAAGAATTATTAGGAAAAAAAAGAACCAAATATCAAATATGACAAAACATTTACTGAAGGAGTCCCCTCAGGAGGCAAAATGGATCATGCATGTAAGGCAGCTTATGAACAAATAGCAAGGAAGTGCCTCCTATGGCACAGCTCAAATCACACCATACAGCCTGGTTTAGTGCACAGTAGAATTTCTGAGATGCAATAAATAAGGGAGTTTCAGGAGTTCGTGTTTCTCTTCACTGATTTTATGAGGATTGTGTAACAGATAATCTCCAGATCTGACTTTTAGAATAGCACCTCAGCTCAGGGATGCTATTTTGTGAGAAACTGGAACAAGCAAAGTTACAACTGACATTTCCTGCACTCTCARACCTTTTCTGTGTTAATATTAAAGGAAGAGAAATGTAGCTGCAATGAAGGTTTTGCTTTGGTTTTGCTTTGAGTTTGCCTTTTTGGTGTCTTTTGCTGTTACCACCCCCCATCCCCCCCCTTAATGATATGCAATTTCCCTCAGATGGATTAAATGTGTGACAAAAAGTTTCCATTGGATGCACCACCTCACGCTGTTATACCCTTTATATTCACAAAAGTGAGACCCTACAGCTGTTGTTTCAAATGCAGAAGGAAGACAAATACCTGGCAGTCAGYGTACAGCTGTTTCCAGGAGGGATTGGCACTGCCTTCTGTGCTGAATTARTAGATGGTTTTGTGAAATATTCCATACAAGCTAGTAATGAGGGATTTAGACAATGAATAGAGGARGGAGTTTAGAAAATCTCTTGAAGGTGGTTATAGAGGACTTTTTCACACACATGACTGTTATTTCAGTAAGAACAAAAAAAGTTAAAAAACATTCACCAAGTTTTGATTCTGTACTTAATAAACTTCATGGCCTGATATCTAACCTTAGAGTTTTGGTCTTCTCTGGCAGAATGTGCCTCTAGTTGCAAGATTTCCTGATAGACACTGAAACAGATTTTCAAAGAACTTGTGGTTTCTCCATCCCTGATCATGTTCARGKCTGGGTTRGATGGGCTTTGAGCAACCTAATCTAGTGGAAGACGKCCCTGCCCATGGCAGGRCATTKAAAMCAGATTTTCTTTAAGGTCCCTTTRAACCCAAACAATTCTGATTCATTGTTTCTATAAGAACTTCACCTTRCCTGACTGTCCCTTGTCTAACATCGCAATTTGTGTGAGTGCCTGTGTGGGTTTCTGAGTCTGTGTGTGCGTAAAACTGCCACACAGAATATTTGTCATCAAGATAAAGAGAAGTATTTGAACAAAAGTTATGCAGTGAAAAAGACAAAACTAAGGAGCAATAGTCATGCTACATTGAAAGCATTACTGATTCATTACTATTGTAGCTGTAATTACTATCAGTTTCTTCAAGTACCATGATCTGTCTTCTGATTTCTATTTCTGAATGACRGTCCAAGTAGTATATAATTAGTCAAAAACCCTTGAAGGAAACTGAGGCTATCTATGAGCTCAATGAATCTTCATGTTTCTTAGACTCTTGGGAAGTTTATATTTCCTACTAAAACCCCTACACGTCAAACTCCTGTGGTTTCTGATTCACTGTTGATTTTCTTTATAYGGGATTTAAACCTCTGAAAAGACCCATTTATCTCTTATGATCCATTTAGCCCCCAACAAGGAAAATTTTACCYTTGAAGCATGAGATATAAATAAAACTATCTTTTTCTGATTCAGGTTTCACTTAGATCAATGGGAGTTACAGTAGTAGGCTTGGTCTTACCAAATGTTAAACAGCTTAAGGTACAGAGTCCAGGAAATTCAGCAAAAGGCATGGAATATTCTTTCCTTCAATTTCAGGAAGTTTTCACACCATCCACATTTAAGTTTTAATGTAGGAGGCTATTCAAAGCTAGGTGATTCTCTGCAYGGCCAGTGGAAAACGAGGCTTCCTTTGGTCCTGGTTTGGGACATTTATTTTAAGCTCTCAGTGTTTAAGTTCTAATGTTCAAGAAATGTTGAGCATCATCAAGAAAGGCATTGCCAACAAAAGAGAAAGCATTATTTGGCGCAGCAAAAAATTCTTATGTATCCACAGCTTGAAATGTTTGTCTCCTTATCTCAAGAGGGAGCTCAAAAAAGCTTCAGAGTAACTTAATCATGATGATAAAGGGAATGGAGGAGCTGTCCAGGGAAAGAAGGAGCTCTGGACAGGAAAATCTGAGGAGGGGTATGATAATGGTTAGCAGAGTCAAAAAGGGACTATRGAACTATTTGGTTGTTTCTTTGTTACTTTAACCCAAAAATCCTGCTACAAGAAAGATGGGACACTGTTTAAAGCTTGCAGGAGATAAGTTAAAAAAAAAAGAAATCTGAAACTCCTCTTGAAAAGAGATCCTCCAAAAACTGATGTCAAGAGAAACCGGTATGAAAGGAGTAAAAAACTTCATAGACTGCACATGCAATAAAATAAAATCAAAAAGGCAGGAATGTAATCACTAATATCTCAAAACCCCCCTTGTTCTGGATGATGGGGGAATAAAAAAGAGTGGATTGCAGTCAATGACAGGATTCAATGATTTCTRTAGGCATCTTCCCATATTGTCTCTCCTAGGAACCAAATACAAGGCCTAAAGGTGCCTCCCATCAGGGCACTTAATGTTCCTTTAAATAGTGAAATTGAAATTATTTCAGAAATAAAACTAAAACATGCTTATTAATGACCTGTCAAATGAGTAAAATAAAGTTTTGACAGCAGTTTTACCTCTCACCTTTCCTTTAARGAGTTATGAAGCAATGTGTAAGAGAAATTAACTCATATATAAATTTCTGATTGGATCCCAGTAATTKCACATGTGGGGTCAAAAGGCCATGAGAAAACCATTTTACAGTAAGTATTCTGTTAGGGCATTGTTGTGGATTTATTCCACAGCATTGGCAGTTTACATTGTTTTATGATATAATGCATTTTAGATATCTATCTTAAGATACACTAAATCACAGCCTGAAAGTGCCTATTTGTCTCCATTGAGAATAAGATGTGGATTACYAGTTCTGATGTAGACACTCACACTGGGGATTTCTGAAGTGAAATGAGATTCATCRTGACAATTCAATTTAAAGAAATTCTGATTTAGCTGGATAAATCACTCCTTGCTCTGGAAAATATGTTTAGTTTATTTTTTTAAAAGAAAAATACACAAGCATAGAGAAAAAAAGACAACAGTGCAATAGCCTCCATTTCCAGGCCTTAAATGCCTCAAGAACCTTATGAGGTTATAACATGAGAAGTGTTATGCATGTGCTCTTAAGCTCATGCTTATACTCTTAGCCCTGGAATTTTTTTGTCTATGCATTAGACCACAGAAATACCCACTCTTTAACATCCTTGTACAGATAATGTAACACATGTAATGCAAGAAAGCAGTCTGTACTGTATCCCTGTGCAGGGTTTGGTACACCTTGAACTCTCTGCTCTGTTCAGAACACAAGTTAGGGTTCTAAGGCAGAGAAAAAATTTGTTAGGTTTTGGTATAACTTGATGAATGGTTTCCACTTTTATTTTTCTGTTCTAAGAAGCTTAACAAAGAAGTAGAGAGTAKAAATAAAAAATACAACTTTCTTACTTTCTTTATATCATAGTTTAATCCCAATTACAAACTACTCCCACTCAGCTCCTTGCTCACTACCCCAGGAGGATGGAGAAGAAAATCAAGAGGATAAAAGTGAGAAAACTCAGGCTGAGAGTAAAACATTTCATTAGGTAAAGCAAAGGAAAACAAGGAATTAATTCCCCACTTCTSTTGGACAGAGAGGGGTTCAGCTATGCCCAGGTCTGTAGGTTTCCATCACATGTGACAGTGACACTGCAAACACCCCTGACTCACTTCTTATCCCAGCTTTACGTGCTGAGCATGCCACCTTACAGTGTGGGAYAMTGCTTKGGTCAGTCAGGGTCAGCTGTCCYGGCTGTGCCTGCTCCCAACCCCTTGTGCTGGGCTGGGGGAGGAGCAAAAAAGGCCTTGGCTCTGTGTGAGCACTGCTCAGCAATWAYAAAACTAYCCCTGYGTTATCAACACTGTTTCMAGCAGAAATTCAAAACACAGCCCTGTACTGGCTACTATGCAGGGCATTAATTCTACTCCAGCCAAAACCAGCCCAATTTCATAATCATCACTGAAAACTGAAACAAAATTTCATCTTTGAAAAACCCTAAATCAAGTCTCAGGTTTATAGGTTTTAGCTGTCTACACTTAATCTTTTTCTAGGTGAACAGACAAATATCAGTTTAATTTATAAAATTATTGTGAACTTGCTTATATTATACATGTTYTCAAGACCAAAGTAGGTAATATTCATCTAGCAATTACCTTTGACAAATTCTCTGATTTAATGAATAGAAAACTGAAATGAATTAAGCTGTTTTCAAACCCCATGACTGCACAAATTGATGTGTATATGATCTTGGTATTTACAAATGAACTGWGCATTTTTGCCTTTCTTTAGTTGATGCTGCAGACCACTCACTCGTACAACAGAATTAGTGTTTGAATGATGCTTTTCATGGAAATAGAAGCTGACTGACACAAGTAAGGATTTCACAGAAGTTCCATAGCATTATATTTTGAAAGAATRCAAAGGAAATCTGGGTGTGTTTTTRTGTTTTATTTCCYAGTGTATTCAAATGCCTTGAGCAACATAGAATGCATCACTATAACATTATCACAATTAGAACATAATCAATTTAATCAATTTTTTTTTTCTTTTGTAAAGCCTCTAACAGGAAGAAAATGTTTCAGACTGTACATATATATTCTGGATCAGTGAACTACATATTATAAAGTTTACAGAAGTCAAAAGCCTTTATCTTTTCTCACTGCTATTCCGTCGAACAAAGTAGAAAGATATTAGTTTGTAAAACCCTGAAATATAGAAGAAAAAAAATGGGGTGAACACACTTCCRGTCTTCTTGCTTTTCTTGGAACAAAAGAGCCATGAAATAAACTGTCTGATTTAATTGYTTTGGGTCAGAAATGAAAAGCACAGCAGAAAACTCCCCACCAAATAAAATGAAAACTTTTTGCAAAAAGATTCAGGTCTGAAAGATTGAATAGGTAAARGAGTAGCTTTTTGATTTGCTTTTCCCATCCCAAGTGAGTGCTCCTTTAAAAACTATCACTTTATTGTTATGTATAAAAAAAGATTGTGAATAGGATCACCTGTTTTACTTTATCTAAACACAGTAGTTCTGTTTCTGTTCTGCTCTTATTACTTTGAAGTTACTTGGTTATCCCCTGCTGGCCTYAAAAAGGCTGAATTAGGCCAGCTTTGTGAAGAGCTATGTTCTTTAATAGGAATTGCTTGATAAAAAAAGAGGTGTTAATTGATCCCAATGTATATATGTGTTAATCCCCATTTAAATGATCATGATCTGTCCTTATTCATTCTGGAGAAGAAATAATTAGGGTCCTCAAACGTTTCCTTCTGGATGAGCAAAATTGCCCCTAATTAAAGAAAAAGTAGGAAAAAGCATGAGGAAAACACAGAGARCCAGAAGGACCTAGTGTCCTTCTTGGTACTGAGTTTATACTTCTTGATACTTCTGAGTTTAGCTGAACATACACAGGACAAAACTCTTCCATTTATAGAAGGCTKATGAAAAATTTCTTTGCTCAGAGGGCTGTCAAGCACTGGACCATGGTGCCCAAGGCAGTGGTAGAGTTACTGTGCATGAAGGTATTTAAAARTGGCACTCAGGGATGTGGTTTAGTGGTAGACCTAACAGTGCTGGATTARCAAGTTGGACTTGATGATTTTAAAGGTCTTATCCACCATAAATTATAACATCATTGCATAATTCTGCTTTRGATTTTAAAAATAAAAAAGTTACTTTAAACAATGAGTACTTGTCAGAAAGCCATTTTAGCAGTTATGAGACATAGATAAATAATGAGAGGAAAAAATGATGTGCAGTTGCTTGAATTGTTCTGCCATTTAARTCTATTATTTATCAATAGAAAAAWGTTAACTTACATCAAAATCTCATGWAGTTCTTTTAGCAGAWTACARACGGTAGGTAGAGCTGTTCTTCTTTCAATACAATATTTGTTAAATATAAGTTTTAATATCCACTAATGGAAATTGTCTCCTTGTAGTTTCAAGGGTAAAGGGTAGACTCCACTCATCCTGAAAAGTGATACACCTATATTGTCTTCAGTTTTGTGGACCTTGCTTATGATCCTACCTTTCATGATCTCTTTTTCAAAGGGAAAAGTCATTACAATTTTTTCTTCATGCAAGATGTTCTATTCCTCTGATCCTCCATGTCATTATTCTCAGTACTTTTCTATTTCTTATATTTTTATTGTGAGAATGTGATGAGTACTAGTGCCATTAAACATTCATAGAAAGAACTATCCAATGAAATGATAAACATTGGTTCTCTACCCAATTTTTTAGTTATAGCTCAATATTTTATTTCTCTTACCAAAAACTGATACTAGTCTTTCAAAGAAACTCCTATAGCAATTCCAGGATATCTTTCCTGATTATTAATGGGTAATGAAGAGATCTATTATACAGACACTGTGATAGGGTGCTTTGATTCACTGCATGTTGATAATTTTGCATTTTTCAACAACAACAACAAATAAAAAAAAAAGAAGATTTGAAATTTACAATAAAGCATGATATACTTCACACAAATTTGGGATCAATTAATAAATCCTGAAGAATTAAGCAGTAGGCAACTATTCATGAGGTATAAATACTTCTAGTGCAAGCTAAAAGCAAAATTTAAATGTTGTTTAGAATATAGTGTTTAGTATCTATTGAGGAAAAAGAAAAAAGAAATCCATGTCTACTAAATGTTTTACATTGTTAATAACAAGGCCGTTAGGTCAGAATTATTTGAAAAATACTTTTGTTTTTTACTTGAAAATAGAAAATCAGGATAAAATGCTACAACACAATATAATGCTTTCCATTCTGTTAGTAACAAAGGAGGATGATAAACTCTTATTAGTAATAAGTATTTGTTACCAGCAAGCTTGGATAATAATTTAAATCTGAATCTCATACAAAGGAACATTTTTAATTATTGCCCTGAGATGTAAATAAGCTCCTAATGACATTTTGAACATACTTAGGAGCTCAAGTCCTTCTCATTTTATTGGAGATAGGTGTTTATTTACTAAAAAAAAAAACTCCTATGAGCATCTACCTGCATCTATTCACGACTAAATACTTTATAATTTTAATTAGAAATCTTTTGCAACTAATAATTACGACATTAACTCATCCCTTCTGGGGGTTAAATTGAACACCTGCCTTTAATTATGATGACTTGGAGAAGAAAAGCAGCCTGAAGATTACAGGATTGTAGAATCAGAAATGCAGTATTACAAGAGTACATTTTGTTTAAATAAAACCATCTTAACAGACAAGAGCCCAATTATAATTTGTATCACAAAAATTTTAATTTTATTTGCTTTCAGAAAACATTAATTTTAGTGCATGTAATGGGGAAAAGCAATGATCCTGAAAGCAGAAACCTCAGTTATGGGTGATTTAGAAGTTTTCAGAGAATCAAAATTGTTTATCTTCTGATTGAAATGGTTTTTGTTTCCTGATTATGCTTGCAGACTCTGAGCAGATGCTGAACAACATCAGCTCCTATTAATCTGTGAGTAAGGTAAGGTATCCTAGTAAGAAGTGGGGATACAAGATGGAATATGATTACTACAAAACAAAGCTACTGACCAATTCCAGGCACTGCTGTGTAAATTTGAGTAAAARGTACATTCATCATTTGGCCAACGGAGCTGTCATTATAATCTATCCTATAAAATTTAAATTATACTCAAAATTTTTGGCAACATGGTTGCAGAGAAATTGAAATCAGCTGTTCCTTAGATAAGGGTGCTGCAGCTAGATAGAAATATTAAAGCAGGGTAAATATGTATGTTTTGTCACTGTATGAATTACTGATGATTATCATAAGCTGACAGAATTGTAGGCTACATCTATAATATATGTAAAAGGGAACTAGGGCTCAAACTTGGGAAACAATCATGTACATTGTTATATATCTGTCAATACAGACCCTCTTCCATGCCCATAAAACATCAGCTTGGAAGGGACCCCAGAGATTGTCCAGTCCACCTTCTCACTAGAACTGCCAGTGTAGATGTTAAATCACTTCACTCATTTTTTCTGGGTTCCCATGTTCAGRTACTCTCATTGTGATTTTCCCTTCTTTCTCCTTATATTTAACCAAAATTATATATATTTTTTTTGCAGCTTGTTTTCACAGACTCTTTACTGTGCAACTCCCAGAGGAGCCTTGCTTTCATCTCTACATCYCTTTTTCAAGTATCTGAAGACAAAAGTCTTCCCTTATTCTCCACTTTCAGTTGAATAAACAAGCTCCCTCAGCCTCTCTCTGTATTTGCTCTGTTTGCCTTGGCCAGTTGGGTTACATTTACTGATGTGAGCTATTGCTTGCTGAGAGGGATTCTCTGGCAATCACTGCCTCAGCTGTGACTAACATCCAAGCACCTTCACATTAGAAATGTTGCTATTTAGATAAAAGACACCCTCCTATTATTGTGAAACTCTAGTAGAATATCTGAATAACAACAAAAAAATATTTGCGTTCCTTCTAGGCTTTTAAATTCATCTGCATTTACCCCAGACTGGATATTTAAACTTTGAAAAATACAGATAAAAAATGCAGTGGAAATATACCTTCCAGTGCTCAGTTTTGCTTCTCTGCCAGCTCTCTCCTAATTTTGCCCTATTGGCTGTCTTTTCAGCCGTGGAGTTCTTGGTTTATTGTTCAGTGCTTTGATTTCTATTACTACAAAGCCTCTATTCCCTCCACTTGTGCTTTCTTYTTCTAGAAAATTTGCAATACTGGATCAAAGGTTAAAAACTCAATATAAAAAAATAACTTGCAGGGGTTTTATATGTTTCAATAATTCACTACTATCGTGAAAATGAGGCATCATCTACAAAAATGTATTAAAAAGGGAAGAAAAGGCAGAGGAATATTGGAACCAACTATGAAACTATTATAATTCACCCATTGATGTTATTTTGATAAATCAGCTGATCTTCACTATAAACATGGAATATAAAATAGATGTTTTATCCATCACTTCAAATTTCTAGGGCAGGCTGATCAAAACCTGAATGCAGATTGGAATTTGACTTAAGACTTGTTGTCTTAATTAAAGACAAAAAAGTGCTGGATATTAATATCTTAAAGTATGGAAGATCCAAAATCAGGGCAATGAGCACATCTCAGAGACACTTACAGAAAATAAGTTGGATTTTAGTTCATTTTTTTTTCTTCAGCTTAATGTGAATACGCTTAAATGCTGGACCTGTGCAGATGACCCTCATCACTAGAGAATCCTTGGATGATGAGGAAAGATTGAAGAGACACTTTTAATTAGTTATTCCCCATGAGAGGGAGGATGATTGTCCTCAAAATCAGGAAATTCCAGCTGTCAGCATTAAGGGATTATTTGTATAAAGTACGTGTTAGACAGCTGTTCATACCCAATTTCTGAGCTGCATACTTAATATATTGACAAAACAGTTAATTATTTAACCCATTCTCTTTATGCAATTTCATATTAAGTGATGACCCATAGAGYTGCCACCTGAGCCTAAAAAATAAACAACCAAAAGTGCTCACAAAACAGAATGTGGCAGGACAGCTGTTTGTAATGTTAAACCTCACTCTTCTGAAAAGTCAAATTTGCTGGGGCAAATTTTCATGTTTCTGTTTGGTTTGTGCTCCACCTTCATCAAAAATATCACCCCCTCACACAACGTCATTTTTGAACCATCAGGAAATTGCAGTTAGAGAAATGGAAGGAAAGTAAGAAATTAGTGCAAAAGTCCTCAACTTGTAAAAAGTGATGGGCATTGCTATAACAGCTGAGTGATCTTGTTGGGAAGTTTCAGTAGAGAGAGCCACATGGAAATATTGGAAAATTGATAAATATCAAATATCACTAAGTATAAAATATTGCTCTTCCTTCAAAACAAAGGCRCAGCGCACTATGAAAGAAATTCCAATTATTACATCTAATTACAAGGAGGCTTAAATCACCATGGGTTTTAATTTCTAAATCTAAACTCTAATAAAAAGAATAATTAACATCTACACAAAATATTCTGGTTCACACCACCTGTAATATTACGTTGATTTCCAGGGTGTTATAGAGCTTGAAAGAATTAAATGCTCAATAAGAAGCTTAGAAAGAAGAAACTGAAAATATGAGAGGGCTAAAAATATTTGTGTAATGTCCCATTTATGTATAGCTTTATGTAAAGCTTTTCCTCTAATATTCCTTCCCGATGATATTTAGGCTTTGAATCAGCAGTGCACTTAAAAGTAATTTTAATTTTTCTTTACATCTTGGGGATGGATTTTAGCTTTAATTTCTATATTTTCTTGAATTAAAAAGAAAGTTATGGGAACATTTAAAAATCTACAAATTGGTCAGCATGTCATGAAGATACATGGAGAAAATATTAGGATGTCTGTCAAATAAAATTTGTTAAAGAAGGTAGACATATTGAATACAAAAAAAAAAAAAAAAAAAAAAAAGGGGGGGCATGATATTTGATAATCTTTAAAAAATTATAATAAAACTCTTGAAAAATATTTTATTCTATCTGGAAAATTGATGATTGGATATTAAATATTTTCTTTCCTTCAGATGCAATGAAATATAATTTGACATAGTTATATACATCTTATTGCAGATAGCTAATTCATACATGTTAATGTATAATTGAAGAGAAGCTRCTATACTCTGGAATTCACTCTGAAGACTGAATGTTAAAGGAAGGTTGAGTGGGCTGTGAGGTTACAATGAGACCTCTTGTAAAGYGACAGAAATGTGAATTTTGGACACTGAAACACTGCATATTGAGTCAACCTAATCTAAGTCTTCTTAGGAAGATTTGCAGTTCCCTCTCACAAATAAATGCTAATAGCTGCTAGCTAGTGGATTTTGTGCCCTTACTACTCTGAGAAGATTGTTCCCCACTTAACTGCAAAAATTATTGGTATTCTCCTAATTTCCATATACCCTTAGGGTCAGAATTACTGACAGCTGTGCACCACTCAGAGATGCCTTGGGGCTTGCTGAAAGGCGCCAGAAGCTAATCCACATCTAGTTTACTCAAAAATGCTTTTTCCATGGTTGTTTATGCCTCCTTTCTCTGTCTMGTATGTTTTAGATATTCCTTGTTCAAATGCACAGTGAGCAAGCAASTTTTAGGATAGGTAGGATTTTTGGAGGGAGACTGTAGTGGGCTCTGTGAGCCTGAGTACAAAGGACTGGTGTAGTGTGAAATYAGGGTTGTAAGTGATTAACACAGTGGAAGAGTTCTGCCCTATAACTCTCCAATGACCTTCAACTCTGATATGTAAATGTGTAACAAAGCGGATCAAGGAGAATTTATACCGYAAAGATGGAAATTCTCTTTCACATGGAAAATATAAATTATTCAAGTATTGTTTATGTCTGTATTTACCACTCAGTTATCTGARCCCTTTGTCCACAGAGGTTTTGTTTTCTGCTTCTTTTGAAGGCATTTATCTTTCTTTCTGAGGTAATAGGGAGATGCTATACCCTSGTTGCCAAAAAGCCATGTCAATTTAATTTTCTGAATTCTCTGTCATTTTTTACTGCAMTTTAATTATGATTTTACTGCAGGAAAAACCTCTGATTTTGGATGATTTAAAGAGGAAAGCTCTTTCCTTGTTTCACTTTTACACCTGGGTGCTCATGTTGACATCATTTAACATGTTTTAAAGGTGATGAAGAGAAAACTAGGACTCTCCTTGACTTCTTTTACAAATGGCRTGCAGATGGGCACTAGTACAGATTGCTCAAAGAAGTTGTAGCTTCTCCATCCCTGGAAGTGTTCAGGCCAGGTTGGATGGGGCTTTCAGCAATCTGGTCTAGTGGAAGGTGGCCTGCTCACAGCAGAGAGCTGCAACTGGACRGTATTTGAGGTCGCTTCAAACYCAAACCATTCTATGATTCTGTGATTTGATTCTTTCCATCAGGCAAGTCAGGAATAAAACCCCGTGGCAGCTCAGCAAACTTGGCATCCTTTTATGGTACCCCACTTTCTGAGGATGTCTGCAACTTTGTCACAACCATTAAACCATGTAAACACTGACTTGAAGATGCAATTGARAAGCAATCGCAGGCAACGTTGTGACATGGAGTCCTTTGAATGGATCCATGGATGCTTGAAGCCAAACAATTTCTATTCAAAACCAGATATTTCTACAAAAAAATTTAACTAGATGGGTCTAAGAAGAAAAACTGATTAAAATTGATCCAAACAATGTAATCTGTGTGTAGAACTAAATCCCAATTTCATTAAAGTGAYRGGAAAATGTTGTCTCTTTTAAARTCAGGATGTGGTCTTGGCTGAATTKAGACAGAGGTATTCTGCCTAGGCAGGCTGTGCACAACAACAGACATTTAAGCCCATTGTAATATTAAAAATACCTTCACTTCTAWGGCATTTAAATTTTACATAGAAATGTGTTCAGTAAAAGCATGAGTTCRGTTAAAGAGTTATTACACTTCTTTTAGTTTTATCACCAGTTATAGAAAAATAATAATCAGGAAGCTGATACAAAGCTAAAGTCAAGCTGTTAAGAAGCCAAACCACACAAAACAATAGTGCTTTTTTTGGCTATACTTTTTTCATATTTTCTGCTAATAAATTTAATTATCTACAAAAAGCAGTACTTCTGAAGAAAGAAAGAAATATTGTGAAGGTATTCCCATAAACACTCATGTGCCTCATGAAATGTATTTGTCCTATTGTTTCTTGGCCTGGTGGGTGTGCTTTCACACACAGCTAGTCTAATGCTGGAGGAAAAAGAATTTTAAACTTCCTCAATTTCCCTTAGAAAAAAAAAAAGAAAAAAAGAAATCACATAGCTTTCCCACAGGCTGTTGTAGTTTAGGAATGGTATTCCTCAATTTAATGTTCCCACTGAAACACTTCAATCCATGTGCCACTCATTCACCTTTCTGGGGTGACAGGACAAAGAGTAATTGGCTTCCAACTGTCAGGGGGAAGGTTTAGGTTAGATATTAGGAAGAAATTCCTTAYTGAGAGGGTGGTGACACTGGTACAGGTTGTCCAGAGATGTCACGGTTGCCCCATGTCTGGAAATATTCTAGGCCCAATTGGATGGGGCCCCAAGCAACTTGGTCAAGAGGAATGGGTCCCWGCCCATTCAATGGGGTTAGAAATAGATGATTTTTAAGGTCTCTTCCAACCCAAAGCATTTCCTGATTCCATGATTATATCCTTATTTTTATATTCAAATTCAGCTATGTAGTTTTCCTGAAAAAAAAAATGTCATGCACAGCAGAATTGCATTTGTATTGAATGGARTCACTATGGTATTTGTGATGAATGAAAATTAACAGCAAAGGACCAAATATAAATCCTCATAAGTGGATTGACAATACATTGAGACCAAGCAAGACTGAGCTACAATTTTTCACTGACTAAAAGTTGTTGTCTTGCTTTGTCCCTTTAGATGCAGGACACAGTTATGACTGTTTCAATGTCTCCAGGGTACTATGGTGAGGATCATCCCCTCACCAAGTGTAGTGGGGGGAAATTCCAGGGAAGTAACATGACTTTAATGATTAGTTCCCACAAYATGTAGGCTCATCTCCATGAGCTTGGGTTTCACAACAGTAAATCACTGCGATGGGAGCTTGTAGAAAGGCAGATTTGGTAATCAAAAGCTTTGGGACAGCATGGCACTCAAGTGTTCTCAGATCCATTTTCCAAAGGCACGGCTGGGTTTATTCAGACCATTCCATTTCAGGCCATGGGAGGTGCTCCAAATCCCACCTTACAAGCATCAGTGTCCCCAAATGATCTTGATAAGAAGCCTGCAGAAGCCACAGCTTTATCTGCAATTTAGCTGCCTAGTAGTTGAGTAGCATATCTGGTTTCCTAAGAAAGCAGCTATGAATTCAACAGCAAAACAACTGCTCAAAAGTGGTGTCTGGTTTGAACCAAAATAAAATCACTTAGGAAGCTCAAAATCCAAAATCCTTCCTTCCTACATCACCTGCACTTTATCTTCAACAAGAATACCCACTTTGCTGGGCCAGCAAGGACAGCACATGTTTTCATTAGGATTCCTAGCTAAACAGGTATTTTCAGATAAAGGACCAGGGCAGAAATTTAATCATCATGCAGCTGCTAAACTGGGTATTCCTCAGCCAAGTCCCATGCCAATGAATTCTAAGTGTCACCTCGTCAAGCACAGTGGTGACACTCAGCTTTTGGTGGGTGCTGTGTAGGACTGAGCAGCTGGCAGCCGAGGATAAAATCTGGGARCACACCAGCTGAGCAGCAATCTCAAGAATCTCAAGAGGGCCCTCCTTTTCTGTTCCTCCTCATMTATTCTGTTCCTTAGTTAATTTTTTATAAAAACCATTGTACTGAGTGCCACCTCCATTACTGATGTAATGTAATAGAAGCTGATGGCAATATTGAAGCAAACATGCATTTTTTTCACAGTGTTTTGGCCTTTTGCAGTATCTCATTTTTCCACGTAATTTTGCAATTTATTCTGTAATCCATGGGAGGCTTAGTAATTGTCAATGAGTATATTATCATGAGTATTTTTGTACCCAAAAACCTTTAAAGTAGAAAAAGGAGGAGGGAAAAACAAAACCAGGAGGTGATTGTTTGAAGGTTCATGGTATCTGCTGATAATTCTGGTGCTATTAATTCTATCACTTTAATTCTACTGATATGATTAGCTCCTTGTGCTCTTACTAGGAAATTTAACAACAAGAAGAAGAAGGTCATACCTCAAATATTTTCTTTCTTATTAGAGACTGCAGAGATAATCCAGGATTTATGGAACCTTTGAGGCTCTGAAGCAGTAGCTACTGATGGATGAAATGTTTTGTGTATTGGAGAGGGAAGGAAAAYAGAAAAAAAAGCAATGCATTTCTGCACAGTCTCTTGAGTGGAAAGCATAAATGTCTGGTTATTATTTCTGATTTGCTTTCAACTCTTAACTCTAGTTTAAAGATTCTACAGAAAGATTAAGCTTTAGAATTGTCTGTCTCAAATGTTATAGATGTAAATGTATTTCATTAAAAGAGGAATGTGTTTAAATAGGAAAAGTAATCAAGTGAAATTTCAGCTCATAGACATCAATGAAGGCTTTTGCATTGCTTTCAGCAGAGCCAGCTTTTCCCGTAGACATTTCATTTAAAAATCAAGTCAAAACCACTTTCTTTTTTGTCATGTCTCTATATTTCAGATAAAAAAAAAAAAAAAAAGATTCACTGAAGCTCGTGGAACAAAGACATATTAAAATTCCAAATGAATCTTACTGAACTATTTAGCCATGCTAGTGAGAGAGAAAAATGGGTTTGGCAATCTCTCATTATGAGAGCACTGCTGCAGCTGCAGCCCCTAGGTGGCACTGCTAGAAGTGATCTTGCGACCCAACCAGACACTTGCAGTTCCACAGAAGAAAGTACATTTTGCCAGTTGTGGTGGAGCTTACAGCAACAGGCACCTTGTTCTTTATCTTAAAGTCTGCCCTTAATGGGGTGGTTTATTTTGTTTTGGGCTTTTTTCTTTACAGTGTGTAGCAAGTGTGCAAAAGTCATGCTAATGAAAATAAATTATGTCAAAKGATGTCAAAATTCACATCAYAAATGTGAGTTTATCTGCATCATTTTATGACYCCCATTTAGCATTACAAGATGCTTGTGAGGCATAATTTGCTAAAAGCTAYTATTGTAGCTTTTTTAAGTATAGGATATGACTTTCAGGGTGGGATTCAGGTTTGCTCTCACCCATCAGAGTCAACATCTCTGTGTCTTCTGCTTCTGCTCCAATGGGATATAAATTTCCTATATTACATCTGTGACATCCATGAGGATATCTCAGGTATATCAAGGTATCTCAAATGTTACAAGAGGCCTGCATACATGCAGGTGAATTCTGATCCTGACATTAGGTTAAATGAATTACACATAATTTAGAATGAGTGAGGARCTGAATAACCAATGATATTCTGGAGAGATTGGAAATTAATGGCATAAAATAGCAGAAATTATGCTTGTGCCTATCCTCCTCAAAAGAAAGTACTTTCTCTTTTATGGAAACACATTTTACGGCAGCAGTACAAAGCCATCAGCTTTGATTGTCTCTCTTCTTCTGTCCCACCTCCTGAATATRAAGACTAAGCTCAAGAGGCAAACTGACCTCAAATCCTGGTTATTAAATCTGCTTGCAATTATACTGGGGAAGAGGGTGGGGGGGGAGGGGAATAACTTGCAAAAAGTCACTATAAACACATTCCCCRTAGAGAAGTTTAGGATAGGACATTGTCACTATCACAAAAAGTTTAAAGAAACATCTTTTTTGCAGAAGGTAATGCCTTTTCTGTGGCTGGCCATTAGATTTAATGGATTAGGCAACAAATGAAGTGTAAAGGAAAGGGTGTGTTAGCATTTGCCAGCWATAATTGTGCCCTGATGCAAGTGCAACTTGGAAAGAGTGCTCAGTTGAATTCCTCAGTGGGAGATAATGACATGTGCCTACCCTAGAAAATAGCTAATGTTGTCTTTGGACACCAGAAATTTGTGTCAGAAAAAAACACCCAGGGTAAATCCAACTGACAAATTATTCCTCTGCAAAAGTGAATGCAAAGCAAATAGATAATATTCCCAATTCTCAGCTGCAACATTTTAACAGTCATTTTCCCTGAGTATATTTATGCAAGGTTTGGTGGGAGGGGGGACAGGGAAGGTCCACTGAATTTATGGCAACATAAGATCCATCATCCACGGGATCTTTATATTACACCTTTGTGTCAGAACACCAGAGGCTGTAAGTCATAGTTATCAKCAGTGTCTTAGAGTGCCTGAGAGCTTTCTCTGTTCTTTCTTCAATGACATTTTGACATTTTGGAGTTTTTGTTCTGATCTGTGAGCGTGTAGGTGAATGAGWACTCATGTATAAGTCATGAGACAAGACTGAACAGCAAGAGCAAGGGCCAGCAGTGATATCAGAGATGAGCTTCCTCCCTCTAATCTCTAAATGCATAAAGCAGTCTGAGGATGAGTAGGTAGCATATCTTCTATATAAAATAAAAAAGATGCCATTAGCTACTGCCTACCTACCTAGATAACTCAATTTTCTATAGAACTGAGAAATAACAATAATAAAAACAACAATAAAAAACAGTTAACTTTAAAAAGCACAGATTTTTTAAATGGCAATCAAAAGAAAGAAGAACAACATCAAGAAAACCCTGGTTTGGGGAATAGATCTGAAAGGTCTGAACACCTCATGCCTAACAATAAATACAGATGACATCAATACCAAAGGAAAGAAAAAAAATCCAAGAAATCCACACAAGCCTGTTATTTCTATAGGCTAAGCTAAAAGAAAACTGCAAGTAATACAATTCATGCYTAGCAAACCCACCCATATGAATAAGGATCCATTTCAGAAAAATGAAATAAAAAAATTAAGGTGTCTGTTACATTTTCTTCTACATTCTTTAGTAATTTCAAATATTTTTGTCATTTTTATCTTTGCTTGTTCATTAATTTTTCACAGGAACCCCCTTCTCTCTTACATAGAATGGAACCAAGAGACAGGAGGTTATAAATAAAAGTGACAGGGGCATGCCAAAACTCAAAATATACTTCATACAGCACCCAGACAAAGGTTCCTGAARCATTTTCTAAAGGCTAACCTGTCTCTACTCCTTTCTCCCTCAATGACTATAATGTGATCCAAATGAAGGTCATTCTAGTTGAACAAAGGGCAGYGMAGCACAAATKTTTCTATGCAGCATGATGGTAACATAGATCAAAAGTGTTCTCCATGAATCACAGAATCATAGAAAAGTTTARGTTGGAAGGCACCYTAAAGGCCATCTMGTTTCAACCCCTCTGCCTTGGGAAGGGACAATTTCCAGYAGACCAAGTTGCTCAGAGCCCCATGCAGCCTGGCCTTGAACGCAGCCAGGGATGGGACAGCTAAAACAAGTGTTACCTGTGCAGGACCTATTATGTGAGATTAGGATRTAACAGGATATAACAGCCCACCTTGTATTTATGTCCAAGGCCAAACAGCATCAGTTATCCTTGGGACATCTCTCACCAAGGAACACAGAGTTTTCCTGTCTCTTGGTGCAGGATGAACTTGTGTCAAAGGGAGTTGGAGCTAGAGCACCAGCAAGAACATAACCTGCATTGAGCAGGGAATTTGACGCTTCTATTATACAACCCATTGTTCCTGCTGTTGCTTTGAGATAACAATGCACTGCACAAAGGAAACCCAGYCCAGCTTCCAGTTAATCCACAACAATGCAGGGATGCAGATAACCCCATTTCCACATGCTCCCTTCAAAAGGCAAAACACAGCACAGAGTATGGCTGACTATTCTGTGAAGTCTGGTTGAACTACTGCATGAGAGAATGTATAGCAMCTTAAGCAAGAGAGCTGCCTTGCCCTGTGTTATGGCTTTACAAGCATTGAATATCTGGAGGCAAGTAAAAGAAATAGATCCATTATAAAAGTGATCCTTTTYCTGTACCTCTCAAATTCTGGGAATCAATAGGTTTTCTGGTTTCCGGGGGGAGAGATGAAGCCAGTTATAAGAGCAACTGGCAGTTTGAGATATTGTTTTCTCTTAGGTCTCTGGCACAGAGTACAGCTACTGTATTACTGATACAACATAAATAAATGTGCTAGGTATATTAATTACATTTACTGAAAATCTCTCTCCCATAATTAAGAAGAATTCTTTGGTAAATTACTTTTTGAGGTTATAGGAAACCTTTTTTCTCATAGTTTTGAGGGTTAAGTGTGACTTTAGCCCCTTATTAATGATTGGGAAAATGATGTTGCACACTTGGGAAGACACYTGAAGAGTTTTTGTGAAGGCATGCATAAAACAAAGCAAATTTTCAGCATGCAACTGGTAGAGTATTTTGACAACCAGCTACAGATATTATTTTTGACCTGAGCATCCTGCATCACTCCACACTCTGTAACACTGATCTGAAGAACCTCTGTCTCCACAGCTGTAATTCCTTTTTGGTAGTTAAGATTATGAAGCAGTTGTCCTACCTTCCCATATTAGCTACCAAAGCTGAAAATAACTCCTGTGAGTCATACAGCTGGCACACTGATACCTGCATGTTTAGGTTCCACAACAGTGCTGACTGACTACAGCTGTTCAGCTGCATAAGGAGAGGCTTATAAAATGCCTTTAAAACAAAACAAAACAAAACAAAAAGGTATTCCCAAATGCAGTCCCAAAGAAGTACACAGTTGCTTTTTTAGAAATCCCACCTCGGCTAAGGTGAGACAATGTAATGTAAATTCTCTGCAAATTCTCACAGAAATAATGCGAGTCAACGAGCAATGGCTTGAGGCTTTTTCTCAGACTCTCTAGTTTTGCATAAAGGGTGAATGCAACATTCATTTAAATCAGTGTATTGATTAAWAAAGGTTGTTTGGGTATTTTTAACTTCTGCTATTGGCCTGCTACCAAAGAGCTCCAGTGGCCATCCTGCAGCTGGAAGAYTCTTCAGTTTTTGAGAAACAATGGTTGTGTTGGTTTGCCAGGCCAATACTTCTCATAATGGTGAAACAGTCAAAGCAGTGACATATGATTCATAATTGGGATATTTAGCCACGTCTTTATATAATTCTTTTTTGAACTAGATGTTGAATAGATATATTTTCTTTTTTAAATAAAATGTTGTGGTTGTACAAATACATATACATGTTCAGATCAGTCTGTTTGCAGGAGAAAAGYACACAGTATCTTCATTAAAACAAAAAAACCCAAAAAAAATCAAAAAAGAAAGAAAGATAATGTTAAATAAATTACCTTTCCTTTCAAATACATTTCTTAAAACCATAGAACAACAGGCACACCTTCCACTAGACAAGATTGCTCAAAACCCCATCAGACCTGACTGAACACTTACAGGGATGGGGCATCCKCAGCTTCYCTGGGCAACCTGTGCCAGTGCCTCATCATCTTCACAGAGCATCACTTGAACATCCACTATGTGAGGAAATGTCCTCAAGGCTCTCTGACTCGAGGGAAAGACAAGATGATTTAATAAACTTAAATTCATCCTTCCACCATACAGTCAGAGGGACAAAGTAAAAGAAAATACCYCATTTTAAAGCTTACTTCCACTTCTAGCTGAAGCAGTTTCTGCAATTTCCTTTGTGGTTTGTTTTTGTTTGTTTTTATTTTACACATGTATAATTAAAGGGATTAAAAATGTTTTCTGCATGGTTTTCTGTTTTTTCTTTCTTCTTCATTAATACACCTTAACTCCAGGGACCATCAAAGAGTTGTTAGAATTTAGATGTTGTAAAAGACCTCTGGAAAATTCTCAAGTTTCCTAATAAAAATGTACCAATGTTTTCTTGTTTCCTGCAATGACTCCATTTATTCTTTTTACCACCAGTGATACACATTATCAACTAATATCCTTTTGCCTTTTGGTCAGTCAGGCAACTGGCTGGGATAAATTAATTCCTTAAACTGCATGGTAGGAAACATTAATCTGTAAGTTATGACATCCCAACCCATTCCATCCCCCTACCCAGTTCTTTTCTTTTCCATCTACACAGGGCTTTCTTAAAGCATTTGTGTCAGGAATTTTTTTTCTCTGGCACTCTTGAACCTCAAAGGTTCAGCAGGGCTGGAAACTACAATTGGCATTTGCCTTTCATGAACCCCTAGAGAGCCTTTTCTCTCACATGTTAGATGCACAACAAATAGGACAATCTCTGGTCTTAGAGTAGCCTTTGTGGAGGTAAAAAGTCTATTCCGATGGTGTCAGGAACCCAGCATGTGTACTCTCTCTRGACKTGCAATTTGATTTATCTGTTGGTAAAAATCAGCATTGTTTTTTCTGACTTCAGCAGAGCTATTCCTGATGACAGCTGTTGAGCTGTTGGCCAGCAGTTTCCAAGTGCTTGATTTTATGGCAATTTCAGAATCAGAGAGGTGTGTGGATTGTCCCAGACCACAGAGCTTTCCCTTTAATTTAAAGAGGGTTTGTGAAAAGACAAGTATTCAGTACTGAATGTTGCTATCCTGCAGACTTCCATAGGAGCACAATGTAGTTATCTCCCCAGGTAGTCATTTGATAGCGTTATGGAGCAATATACCCTAGAAATATCTTTTTCTGTCATATTTATAGCAATTATGTCAAATAGTGAATTTAAATAATTTGAGATGATTACTGCAGGTTTGTGAAAACACACAGTTTGACGTTTTCACAAGTTTCAATTACTGCATGTGGAATGCAATTATGTGGAGTACAAAGCTCCAAGGGAAGCTGTGTTTTCTAAATACACCTTGTCGTTAATGCAATGATCTTTACTCCCTTTCCCCCACCCCTAAATTTGAAAATATAATAAATTTGTCAATGGCTGATCATTTGTCATTTTAAATGATCATTTTAAAATCTGCATAGACCTAAGTACAAAGAGAAAAAAATAATCATAATTTTAGCAACTCATGTGCTTTGTGATCATATAAATAGAATAACTCTTCAATTTTGTTTAATATTTTTCTGGCCACTGTTCAAGACCCCTTGAGTACTGTTTTTACTGAGAGAAAGCTTAGAGTACAATGTCATCTTTTTTAAAACAAGCTTTTGTAAGAAGAAACTTGATAATRGTTAATCAACTGATATGATTTGGAAACTTTAGGAGTTATTTTCTTAAAGTTATCATAYCACTTTTAATGGCCTTTAGTGTTGTTCCTTACAAAAAACACAAAAAAGGTGAATGATCATCTGATCATCAGTTCCTGTCACCTGTGATTGTAGGAAGCATACAGCAAGTGTACTGTCTTACACATATATCCTCCCAARTCCCACACAGCTCAGACCTTCAAATGTGCTCCAGGAAAGGAGCAGGAGGGCTGAGCGCTGTGGAAGGTGACAGTGGCTGGAAGTCAGCATTTTGCCGTGGTGCACATTTATGCCAGTGTTTATAACAGCTTTCTCTTTTGTCCTTTTGTGTTAGCCCCAGTGCCACAAACACTGGCATCAGTGGTTATATTTCTGTGAACTCTGCAGCTTCATCCACAGATCTTCCCATATGGAAATGCCGATTAAAATTTATATTATGCTTTTAAATACACAAAGTTTCAGAGCTGTTAAATTTGATCATCTCTAAAGCATCTGTGTATTTCATTTACATCTCACAAAAACAGATTGACATTAAAATCTATTTTATTTGGGTTGCTGTGATAACCCCAAATAACCCTAAATTCCTTCTGTTCATATTTACTCACATTCATAGCTTTGGAAACTCCKTATCCTTTTGATGTCTTGATTTTCATTGCTAGTGAAGCTGTTTTCATATATAGCATGGGATGCAGACCTGTGTATTTCATTTTGGAGGCATTTCGAACCACCCAGGAAGGAAGATATTTGTGACTATTCTTTCTCCTTAAACAACTACATTTACTTTCTATTGTGTTGTTCATCAAAATGATACTGATTATTATCATTCAAACTTCAAATTTCCTTCTGAAAAATATGCTCTTGACAGGTTTGACACTGGTTTGATGTGAACTTCTGCTTTAAAGGRCCAGTAAAAGGCTTTTTTACTATCTGGGTAAAAACAACTTTCAATCCCAAAATAGCACAATTTATTTCTGATTAACTGGAAATGTGCAGGATAAGAAGTGAGGAAAARCTTTCTTTTAAAAATAAATTATATAACCCCTAGGTATACTGGATTCCAGTGTTGTTGTGACATGAGACAGAACCTTCCTGTTGACCTTGACAACTAAACATTTTATTGCTCTACCCTTAGCTGATAAACATTCCTAAAAGGTAATCAGGGTGACGTGTCATTTCCTAATGTGACCACAGTGTCCCAGCATAATTGYGGAAGAATGCTGTTCCAATCACATTGCTGTAACATTTTGAAAATGATCATCAGAATATAAAACCAAAAATGAAAAAGTGAAACCTAATGTAATACCTTTAAATTTCCAGAGCCTTTGAATGTAAGGAAAAATAATATGGCTAGATGTAATGCATTCCCTGTTGACCATTTTCTGCATAATGCCTTGCACTATTGCCATTTTCTGTAACCTAGCTGTATGGATTTCTAGTAAGGAGTAGTTGACATAATTGAGAATGTATTTCTTTTCCTGAAGATGAGAGCAAGTTTTACATAAAAATATGAGTACATCTACTTGTTCAGAAATCTAGAAGTATCTGCATAAATAGGTGAAGAACCAGTACCACTTTCATTTATACAGCATATGAATCCAAATAGTGCAATTAGTGCAAATAATGTCCTGTCTACATGATCTTCATATTCATCCTCTCCCATGATAGATTTTTTCTGAGGTTTAAATTTCTAACCAGCTAGTTAAAAGTTCAGCAATGAATATAAAAGAAGGGTGTTTCTGGGCTTCTAAAAAAAATAAACCCAAACTAATTTATGAGAATTAACAATAGAGAAATAAATTGTGATTGTCGTACTGGTCATGTACAGACCAAACACAGTATGTGCTGTTGATAGTGGTAATAGCCAAAAAATAATTATCAAAAATAAACATGGATGTATTCAAAGAAATGAGTGGCACAGGACAAACAAAGCAGATTCTTTTCCATGGGGAAAAGATGTCTACCTATCAGGGAATGCCAGGTCATCGTTGCCTGGGAAGAAATGAGAGGCACCAGTAATTTCCTGCATATATTGTATCCTTCTTGAAATCTGCTGGATTAAAAACTACATCCTACCTTACTTTTGCTCCAAATGTTGTTGGATATGTATTGCAGAAGTGGTTTWTGTCCTAGTCTCCAAAGCAGCACAAATACCAATTGTGTCCAAAAAAAACCCAAAAATTCTTTGCCTTGGGAAAATCTCAGATTCCTGCAGTGGAGAGTGACTGCAGAACACTACACTGTCCAACACTGCCAATAATCCCACCAGAAAGGGGGATTCAGACAGTGAGGTTAAGAACATGAAGAATAATTTTCATCATAGGACCTCCAGTAAGGCTCTAGTTTCAAATTACTTTATCAAAACACAATAGGTATAGACCTATACACTGTACATTTCCAAATGAAAAACAACCCAGATCAGTTTAATTCAGACTACTTGTTATTCTTCACTCTAGTGTTACAAAAGAAGCAGGGTTTTTTTTTCAGGGCAGTGGTCCTGACTTCCCTGAAATACTGATTCATCTGCCTCTGTGGTTAAATAAAAATTTCTCTACGTATTCCGTCTGTGCCATTAGGAATCTCCTTTTCCTTTTAGACGCACTCTTTCTCTCTATGAGCGTGAAGACAGATCTCAGTTCTAATAATTTGCCCTTTTCTACCATCTTGAGATCCTCACTAGATGCCAGATAGCCTGAATCCTCTGTGTAATTATTATTACATCTTGTGGTAGCTGGTGTGGAACAACAGCATCAGGCATAACACTATAGGAAGGTCATATCTTGGCTTTTAGTAAAAGATCTAATGAATTAATTTAGCAACAATATCAAGTACTAAGCCAACTGCATCATTTAATTAACAACAAACATGTGTTATAATTAATAAATTACCTTAGAGGCAAAAATTATTTAATGACTTCTAGGTTAGAGATCAGTATACACAAAAACAGATGTAGACATGGGAAATATGAAAGGTTGAATAAGAGGTAAAATTCTTCACATACATGGAATAAATGAATATTTAACCTCCCAAGGTAAAAGCAATGCTGCCACAGGATAACTGAACTCTTTATGTATAGTRAATTGATAAACCCTGTCTGCCTTATTGAATACTTGAGTTAGAGAATGGCTTTCACGAGACTTCTGTTCACCAAAGGAAAGGTCTGATGGAATTGGATATCTTTAATGAGCACAACTGTTATAAAAAATTCTATTAAAAATTTAAAATTAGACTTCGGTATTGCACCAATAAAGAGATGTGCACTGCATTTCATGAACAATGTTTGTTTCATTTTAGARTCCTACTCTGTTTCAATTCAAGCCAAAATCTCCTGAAGCCTCTAGTTTTGAATTTGTACCATGAACTTGATAGCTTGCCCATGAATCATCCTCTTASTCCTAAAATAATTTAATCTAATTTAAGGCAGCTGAGATGCCCAAGCCAACGGAGCCAAGTTACAAACTACCACAGAGAATGATTTTTTAAATTATTTTTTATGGTAGAGACATGATATTTCTAAATAACCCCACCAACAGATGTGAATCCTCCACAAATATATTGTGATATCTGTGATATACTAAACTACCTAGATATTTTCACTAGGCAGATGCTTCTCCAAGGCAGATCAAAGGGAGACATTATTCAATTAATAGAGAATAATACAATGTAATCACAGGCTATCAAAGAAAGAAGGAAATTAAACACTTGAAACAAAAAGGGAAAAATGTCAGTTATTTACTAAAATAGCAGTATGTAACATGATACAAGGCCAGCTATCAACAAAACATAAGAGCATTTCAAGTCAAGAATTGATCAAAGGGGAACTACTTTTCTTTTTCAATTCTTCAGTTCAAAGGCCAAATTTCTCTGCGAAGTCTAGAGTACAAAAGCTGAGATCCTTCACAGCAGGGCAATTTAAGGTGTTTACRGCAACAGCCTAGATCTCTGTCTTGRTCAACAAGGAAATTTTCTCACCTAAGGGTTTTCTCTACCCACCTTTATTGGTCTCTGTATGAAGTTAGGATCTCACATCTTAAGATCTCACAAACTTTGTAAAATCAGCCCATTTTTTAGCTATTGGAGCTCTAAAAGTAGAAATAAAACCAAAAGCTCCAGTTTGAATCTAAACAATCTCTCTTAGTTGGAGACATGAGGGTGTTGCCCTCATTGAAGGTGCAGCAGAACAGGAACAGATGATGTTTTAACAAYGCAGGAATTAGAGATGACTGGAAGATTCTCTTTAAGAGTTCATCCCGATACAAAATAAAATGAGGGGTTTAGTGCTGTAGGTGMATTACAACCTCTACAATCATCCTGCTCAAACTTTGAAACATCCAACGGAAATGTCTAAGTGAAGCCGAATAGTGTCCAATGCCTGGAAGGGATTCCTTATTTTTAATAAAGTAGCACCTTTGAATATGAAAGTTTTGGGCTTGTCATCAAAAGGGRATTATATTTGGTAATCAAAGTCCAAATCCAGTTCTGAAATTAATGAACAGGGRGAAAAACTGGTTTGAAGCCTTTCCATTATATTTTTTATAATTCCAGAATTGTGTTCAATATATTATTCTTAGGGCTAAGGTTTAAAGAGTTGYTTCTGTTAGTTCTGATTTTGGATGCTTGCTGCTTTACTCCATCACAAATGACCCCTTTCTATATCTTTTGAGCTGATCTGGAACATGGGCAGCATCACAAGTCAGCACTAGAGCAAAGGACTTTTCCCTTGTCCTGTATCTTCCACTTAGTCCCAGGTCCCACTCTGATGTCATCTGAGTGAAAGCACCAGCCACTAAAAGGCAATTAACAATTCCTGTCACGTTACCTCAAAATTGCAAGACATCCTCTTTCAGAAAAAGAGGAAATAGCTTAAAGTTTCACTTGGSAAAGTTTAGATTGAGTATTAGGAAACATTTCTTTACAGCCCTGTAAGAGACTGCCCAGGACAGTGGCAGAATCATTATCTCTGAAAATCTGTAAAAATCATGTAGATATGGCACCTGGGGACATGGTTTAGTGATGGACATGGCAGTGATATACTAACAGTTAGACCTGATGATCTTAAAGGGGTTTTTTTCAGCCTGAATGWCTCCAGGATTCTATCCTCTCTTGTTCTAAGACTGTGCTAGTACAGGATCAGCATGTCTCAGCAGCCACAGAGCAGAGAAGGCTGTCCTGATTTGGACTGTTCTATGTGTAATGCTTCTTCAAAAAGGGATGAGTTGGAACTTAAACTCTGAGTATAGGCAAGTCTGGCCCAACCATCCTTCTTACATGAATTAGAACATCTCCCAAACTCTGGTCATTTATATCAGGCATGATATAGATTATCTGTCTGGCAAAAACTCACTCTTTGGATGGGGAATAGTTTTTTTTTATTTTAAATCTTTTATAAAATATCAGACATTATCCTATCCTTTAAAATAAATAGTTTCTAAATCTTGCAGCATAGAAATGAGCATTCACACTTAGGCACTGGGAGAGTAATCAAATATGTTTCTGTTTAGAATGATCTCTGGCCTGGGATTTTTCACAAATTTTGCATCTGGTTCCCAAATGAGCTCAGCTGATTATCAGTGACTTAYGAGCAGGCATCAAGAAACATGTCTTTTCAATCTGCTTACAAGGTCAAAAAAATTCCAACAGGATTTAATATATGTACACAAGCTTGATGTATTGGAGTGCTGCGTTTTTTTACAATGCTAACAGTTTGATGAGAATATCAATTAAACATGACTGTATAGTTAAAATTTCCATCTCTAAATGCAGCTGCAGCAAGTAACAGGGCTGCTAATCAAAGCAGTGTTATAATTTAGCAGTGATGAGGAAAGCAGTAGCCGTCAGAAGGGAAYAACAGAGAGGAGGCAGCTGCTTTCGTATCATTTTAGTGTCCATTTCTTTAACGAGCCTGAGGAGACAATTCCCTGCTGACTATTCATTAATTAATGGAATTTATGAGAGGAGAAGAGCTATCAGCATGCAAACAAGTGGAGAACAGGTGATGACGGTCTGTTTGCAGGGAATGAGCGTATTGAGGGAAGGAAGCTTTTGAATAAAGCAAATGATCTGGAAGAGATATTCCATATAAAGCTCAGTTACTAATTCCTCATCTGGGCAGCAATGACTTGTGGCTTATASATTAACAGGGATATATTATTAAACTCAAGTTATGAAAAACACATGGTCAGATCTGTGARAAAGAAGAAAGCAGCCCAGAGGACTCAGCATCTGGCTTTTTCCTGTTCTGAGTGACTTCCACCTTTTTGCCGATTTGATTGCATTAATAAACCATTGGATAGATCCCATCAGTAAACTCTGTCTCCTTCCCTCTTTGTCTTTCAGTGTTATACTAATGCCTTGCCCTTTGGCTGGGAATTCTTTGATGCTTCTCAAGGCAAACAAGACTCTTTCCCAGCAGTGAAGGTCTCAGGGCACAGATAAGATTTTGCCAAAATCAACCTGCAGATATTAATAAAGAGAAGGCAATATCACAGTGCTGGGCATCAGCCTCCCCTCTTTCAGGCTGGAGACCCTTTGCATATGTATGGCGTCAAAGGGTAGCTGAGATTGCAGATTTGGCTGTAGCCTCATGGTATCAGTTCACAAAGGGATTCTTTGAGCCTCTTTGCACAACTTRAATTCTTGCAACACTAAACACCCTCAAGCCAATTAATTGGTTCCAATTAATTGTCTTTGATCAGAAAGTGTAAAGTGCTTGGATTTAGACATGTTTGTRCTAAACAAAACTCCTGGTAATGCTGTTTCTGTCCATTTTCTACCACGGGGGTTTTGTGTAGGATGTGTGAGGAACACAGTGGAGCTCAGCTTTGCAAGTGCAAGCTCCTTAAAGACTTGGCAATAGCAGCATAGGTAACAGCAGCCACAAGGCTGCTATAAACAGGACAGGCTGAGGCAGCAGACACTGGACGTGTGAGATAGACTGTGACTGCAAAAGTTCCAAACAATTTCCCACCATGTTTTGGGCATTTACACGATAAAGGCCATAGTGACAATCACACTCACACAGTACAACACTGTTAGAAGTCTGTTCCACACAATCTTGACTCTTYTGCATATGCAGTAGCCAAAAACAAGGATTTCATTTTTGACACTCTATTCTACACACAAACTGTTCCACATATGTTCTGTGAGTGGGTAGCTATAGCACATGCTTTTTCTACTAAGGTTTCCAAATGTCAAGGATGTTACACATTTTTCTCAATGGCTCTTCTGTCGGGTGGATGACAGAGAAGTAAACAAATGACAAAAAGAGTTGAGCAATTTTGTCCAAGGTCATTAGTTATCATTTAATGCAAAACATATCTGGAATGCATCATAAAAAAACCCTTAAACCATGGCAGTTTATATGAGAAAATATGGAGTACAGGAAGACCCTCTTCCTTTATACAACATTGCAAATTTGCAACATCTTAGGGCCTGAGGGGAGGAAGAGGTATTACATTAACATAATGGAGACTTGGGTAAATAGGGGCAAGGCTTATTTAATAAATAAAGTCCTTGATTCCATAAGTAAATTTAAACTTAGTTTTAAAAGTTATCCAATAAATATTCTTAGTTTTACTTCATTTCTGTGCATTTCTTCTAAAATCTGTAGCTCTAGGAGTCCTATGAAAACCTATTTTTTTATTACATAATTGGTTAAAATAAACAAAAACAAAAAAAACCAAATACCTACAAAAACCCACAGAAAATCTGATCACCAAACCAAATCAAACCAAGAAGATGAAAGTTAAACTGTATATTTTAAAGAATTGCCTCAATTTTTAAACCAGACTTGAGTTTCTGATTTCTTTTGTATTTTAAGGGGATACCCAACCCATCTTCGTGACATCTTGATGCGACTCCTTTCTGCAGAAAAGGAGCAGAGCTACACATCATCTTCATGCCTGCATGAAATTTGTTCATTGCTCCAATCTAGTTCAAGAGTGCAAAATAATTTCAGTAAAACATGAAATAAMAAAAACTAATGACAGTAATTAGCAACTAAGGAAATTATGGTTGTCACTTTCTCAGTGTATTCATGCAGGACTCCATGGTAAAGARTGGAAACCTGTCTTATTTCACTGTGAAATATTTCATTGACTTCTAACAAATATTATGCAGCTTTCTTGGCCCAGTTTTTTCATTCACAGGAATGATCTGTACAACCACCTGATGCTAAACAACATCCTGCTAATTACAAACAGATTATTCAGATTTTAACTTGGAGTTTTTGCAGTTTGATGAGAAAAATTGAAATTGTTGGCCATTTATCACCTTTCATGGCTGGGCATGTCTAATGCCGTCTTTGATCCAGCCCAAATCTAGCTAGTGAAAATATCACACATGAGAATACATATGTKTTTTAAGTTTGCTGATATATTATAGAAAATATGTTTATAAGAAGAGACAGGTGGATTGTTCAAGGCAGCATGGGCCAGGCTGCCYAATTTCCACATATCTGAGATGGAAAAACTAGCAGAAGTTTAAAGTGATGCTTTCCAAAAGTACCTGTGACAAATCCATATACAAGCCAAACAGATTCTGGCACTCAAATGGTATGACCTTAGTCATATCACCTCCAACAGGTAAGAAGGGTTTTGTTTTTAAGGAGACAAAGAAAAATAAATTGTATTATTTCATTCTACATCTTAATAATTTTTTTTTGAAGCAGCTCTTCCACACAGGCATGGCCTGACTGTGATGAGCACCAAAAATTTAACCCTGAGATTAGCTCTATTGGCTATAGCATGGTACTAAAACCACCAAGTTTGCACGTCTGATTTCCATTGAAGGGCCATTCACATACGTGCTGGATTTGGTAATTCTTATGGGTCTCTTCCAATTGAGAATATTCTGTGCTAAGAATCTGATCATGGCAACAGAAACAGAACAGCTCCAGAAATACAAGTGAGTGGTGGATGTAGAAACCCTGTCCTTCCTTCTCTCATATATTCAGTGGGTGCACAAACATCCCAGATTTGGTGCAGATAATGGTGATGTAAACCTCCAAAACCAGCTCACCTGGTCGTACCATATTAAGGCATAAAATTAATAACTTTATCCACTATTCATTTGACAACCTTTTTTTTTTTCCTCTGACACAACCTACCTTCCATGAATGCKTAATTTTATACTTAGCTGTGTATCAAAGTTGATTACAGAGACTTTTAAAATATATGTAGTCCATCTCTTGTATTCCTACCTTAATAAAGCCAGAAGGATGTCTGAAAAGATCCTCTGAAAATGCAGCCAACTTCCTAAAGGGGGAAAAAAAAATATAAATATATATATATTCCCCCAGCATTTGGTTAACCCCATCTCTAGATGAACATTTAAATTTTTAATAAATAAATATTRTATTAGTTGCTGCTATTATTATTTTTTGTCCCAAGTCTGATCAGCATATAAAACTTGCCTATATATTACATCAGAAATTATAGAAGAAATTAATAACGATTGAAATGCTTTCTGGTTTTATCTTTTATGAGTAATAAAACAACTAATTTCTAAACAACAGCTGAACCTTCCCTCCAGATTGCTGGAAGATATTTTTCAGTTCCACATCTTTTTTCATCATTCCTGAAGGTTATCATTATTTGCTTTTCATATTTAACTGAGACTTGAGATTAATGAAACTAAAAATTACAGATTTTAATGTAAGTCAAAAGTATTAAAAAATTATATAATCTTACTGTTCTTCATGCAATTTTAGGGCAATCAGTAAAAAACAAAGGCATATAATTCCAAGAAAGATGAAAAGATTGAATTGTGTGCAATAGTGCTCAAGTTTTAGCTATAATATAAGAGCAAGGGGAACTTGAATAGATTKGAAGRAAAGAAAATGTAAGGCTTGTTAAGRAAAACTTATTTCTTCATAAGTTTCTTATTGAGCTCCTAAAATTCATTGCTGSAAGATACCTGGGAAWTAGGCCATGAAAGCACTTAGGAAAGAGGCCTCATGTCAGAATTTGCAGAAAAGTAAAAATTACAGTGCTTTAGGCTTTACACCCTGAAAATTTATTTCAGTTTTAACTAGAGAACTTCTCACTCAAATACATTAGTGTTTCTATGAAATGACCAAGTGAAGTAGTATAAGGAAAGGTTCAGACATTTGTTTTCAATAACTCAGGTATGCATCACTAATTGTTCCAGGAGAGATGGAAGAACCTAAAAGTAAGAAGCTGAATTATCAGTTTCTTTCAGTTTCCTTATGCAACTATGTCCTTCAGGGATGAGGACATGAGTCTGTAAGTGCAACCTGTATTTCAATGCAACTGTTCTTACCACCCCAGTTATTACAGAACAAACACCTAAGWCACAGCACCCATTTTAAGACCCCTTTAAAATACATTTTTTCCTAGTAACTAACAGCTAATACAGAGGTCAGTCTTGACTTTCTTATCAAATTTGYTGCCCACAGAGACAGAGCTCCTTSTTTCAGATCCAGGCACCTACTTCAYTTCCTGTRCCTCRTTTTGCTTTAGTTTTATGTCATAATTGAGAAATAATGTACTGGCACCTTCCCATAGAGTGGAAGACCCCAGTGAAAAGATTTCATAGTCATAGAATCAAAGAAYATGCTGATTTGGAGGGGACCCAYCAGGGTCATCAAGTCCAACTCCTGTCCCTACACAACACCACCSCCCAAGAGTCACACCATGTGCTTGGGAGCRTTGTTCAAATACTTCTACAACTCTGCCAGGYTGGCGCTGTGATCACTTCCTTGGAGAGCCCATTCCAGCAGCCAGCCATCCTCTGGGGGAAAAAAAACCTTTTCCTGATATCCAGACTAAGCCTCCCCTGACTCAGTTTCATGTCATTCCCTCAAGCCCTGCCACCGATCACAAATGAAAAGATTGGTACCTCACTCTCTGCTTCCCCTCCTGAGGATGTTGAAGACCCCAGTGAGGTCTCCCTCAGTCTTCTCCTCTCTCTGGGGACATCCTACACCTCTCTACACAAGCCCGTAATGCCTGCTGCTCCCTTAAGGTTGTTTCCAAGTGTATTAGGGCATTGACATCTGCCAGCTACACTGTAGAGAAACAGCGCTTACAGGCAGCATGAGTAAAGAGGACATTAGAGCTACAGCTGGAACCCATAAAATATCTTGAGAAGTTGTGGGGAAATATATTGGTTTTCTGAAAAATGCAAAGTGGTGTGACACTCACCAGGAAAGTTTCTCCAGTATTACTTAAATGCAGGAGGAGACAAGACCAGCACCAAGATATTTGAAAAAAAAAAAAAAGTGGATGGGAAAGAAGGTCTAAATTAATTTCTCTAGGGAGTAAAGATAGGATTAACCATGTTTTCTCTATTTTATCTAAACTGGTGGCAATTTTGTTTTCAAGTTTCTATATTTTTTTCCATTTTCATATTATGAAAAAGGCTGTCAAACAAGCAAGGAAAAAATACACTTTTCTATCATTCCTTTTTWAAATTCCTGTTATTAGAATTGTAAATCCTGGAGGTCCTTTCACTCAGAAGGAKGGACCAGCAGGTGGTTTATGTATCAAAACTGCAAAGCTTTTGTTTGATTTTCAACAGGAAAAAAAGTAATTTTGTGTGGATCACAAAGTTAACAGGTAAGAGATGAAAAATAGTCAAATCAATCTTCCAACACAGCAATGCTCTATTCTGTGGCTGAATAATCAGAACCTTCAAACTCTACACTAGAATTTGCTCTCCAATTTACACTAGATTGTAAACTCTAGTTCACTGTTTTCCTCCATTTCCTTAAGTTTATGTTAGCATGAATATAAAATTTTCAAAATAAAGTCTTAAGTCATATGGATCATGGGAGTACAACTTATGAACCATATTTTAGTCCAGTCTTCTTCTTCATTGCATGAAACAGGCCAGTCCCATCCAGAAACTGATATCTATAATTTCTAATTCCTCACACATGTTTTGCATGTCTCTGTGTGTTTTAGCTAATTTATATTCATATCCAGTATTCTCAATGTTCCCATTTACTGTAGCTTCAAGTTCATGTGCATTTATTGATTTGAGTTCCATTTACTCCCAGTTCACCTTGGCATTACTTGGAAAAGAGTCATGCACACWGTTTTTATGATGATTTGGTATCTTTTCAAATAGATGTGAAACTAAACACTGCTGTGATCAATTTGAGATAAATTTTGCCAGATATTATATATATACATATTATTTTCCATATATTACAAATATGCATGAGTTATTGGAGATGGTTGGTTCTTATGAAGGAAGAAAACCTTCATAAATTCCACTGAGTACCAAACTATTTTAAATTACTGTATATTTGAGTAGCTTATAAATATGCCTGGTTTCAGCCCTAGATTTACTATCTTTTTAATTTTCCAACAGATTGGCCATAGTTTTAAGCCTTTCATCTGAAGTCTAGTCTATTTTAAGGGCACAATGTACTTAACTATTCCAAAAGGCTCTTGATCCTATGAATGCACTTTGCTAGTAATGGGATAGTCATTTTCCAGGCCAGTAAAAAGCTATTACTCACTGGAACACAAACAGATTGCAAGAGGGAAAGCTYGTGCTGATGGCTGGCAGCCTGACAAAGGGAAGTGGGAAATATGGCCCTCTCCTGAATTAAGTTGCATTGGCTCTATCTGTTCCAAACGTTTGACTCCTTTCTTCCTGAGATACTTATGACAATAATAGGGTAACAGATTTATGTCATGAAGGCACTGACCTTTGTCAGAAGGAACATTTTGACAGGAAAAGATGTGATGTGCTGCTCTGCTCTATAGTTTTGACAATGACTGACAGTACGGCCCTAGATTGACATGGCAAAGCTTATGCTTATGTTTTTACATTGTCATCCTTGGATTAACTCCTGGGTTTTTATCATCTTTGATCACATATAACTTTTCTAATGAAATGCCTGGAGACAATTTACGCTGCCAAGCAGCCTTGATTTACCTCACACCCGCAGAAGTGACTTGTGTTCTGAGTAAAGATGAATTTTGGGTGAAGGGACAGCTAAACCATGCAGTGGTTTAGGACTGATGCTTCTGTTCTTTTGCTCCATGGTAAGGATGCTCTTACCTTAAGTAAGTCTAGTTTGTACTGCTTGCTTTGTTGAAAGTTTAATGTTGATAATGAGCATTTGATTCTTCTAATTTTTCTATGAAAGGGTTAGATTTGATGGAACGTGACTAAACTTTACTTTTGAGAAGAGAGGTGTTACTGCGGGAATTTAAATATTAAGGATATGATCAATACATGGGTGAAATTATTTTTCTTTGTCTTTAGGACTGGTGGGCACAGGCACTTCATTAMCACAGTAGCAAAGGAAAAAGCCATATATCCAGGTAGTTAGACAAGGCAAAATGGAAAGAAGCACAGGAAAAGTTTTGTCCAAAAAGAGGGTGCAAATGTTCAGTTTGGAGTTTTTTTTAAATTAGAAATTATGACTTCCCATGTACACTTCAGTAACCAAATTGAACTGTTCATATTGCCTGTGTGTGCACTGGTCTCTTATCTGGTGGGGATTGCAGCACAGCAATGCTGTGTAGCAYGCAGCATTCAACTCTTCTGTATGTTTTTAGTGTAGCATGAAGAATATCTTCCATACTGTGCAGTGCAAACAAAATTGACAGTCTCTGCCCTTGATGATCTTATCTTGTAAACTCTTACACATGAGCAATTTTTATTCACTTGAAGTTTATTTCTGCTCACAGTGATATTCACTGGTGAAATTCCCAACACCTCCARCAGAGMAGGATCAAAACCAGGAATATTAACATYGACTTTTAAGGGAGCTCTCAGAGAACAAATCAAACTGGAAGACAACCAAAGCAACAAAAACTTGTTTTCTGTCTTTCACCTTCCAAAATTTGGATATAAAATGGCATCACTTTTCATTCAGCTCTTTGAGTGACATATAATGAGGTTTCATTGTTCACTATGACACTTTGACAAATGTTGTGTTACTATTGCTCCTAAGAGTGACTATACAAAAAACATCCCAACTCCATAAGCACAGCACAAGCATAGTGAGAATCCAAATGAATTATGCATGAAACATGAGAAAGGAAGCAAATGTTAACTAATCTCAAAATGGGTCAAACTCATGACAATTTAGTTAGTGACAAATGAAGTCATTTTTCTACAATATTAACCAACTGTGTCCCTTTTGATTTGTGTCCCTATTGATTTGCAGAGCACAAAAGGTCATTTTCCAGGCAGATGGACAATTTCCCTTGCAGAGGGGAATTTAGCTTCTACATGCCAGACATAATGAGAAACAATAAATTAGGCAAAACTGCTGTTTACCTAAGATGAAATATTGATGGCCARGCCCACGAGAATGCTAATGTCTGTTTGGTTTTTTTTTTTTAAGTCTGGAAATTTAGAGCACGGTAACAGAAGTTGTGATAGATCTATATATCACAGATACAGTAACATTAGAAAAGGTACCAACCACTGAATGCAAATACAATGCAACTGAAAAATTTCRGTGTCTTCTATGTTAATTTTAGTCTTATCAGGTAAAATTAAATGGGATGCAAAACAGCACCAAGCACAAACAGGTATGACTTCAAGTATTGAGAGCAGACTAGATGATCTTTTCACTTTTATATTACCAGTGACTAGAAGCTGGTATGCAAGATATGTGACATGATCTGGTGGTCTTTATCCTGTTCCCAGATTGYGATACCATATGTCTCCTTCATATGGAGGTGTAATCTAGGCACAAGGATTGGAACAAACCTTTCAAGACAGGAAAGTACCATATGACTGAAAAAAAGCAAGATTAATATCTTAAGTTTGGAGAATAAAAATGAACCATGTAACTAAATGCCTTTAACTCCAAATTTTGAAGACTGTATTCTGAAGGAGAGTGTATTTAAAGGCATGAAAGCAAGTGGAAAATAAGTTAAAATACAATGTTCATTTAGCATGAGAATATTAAATGCAAATAATCTGCTAATTCAGACAACTGGATGACCTGTAAGAAACTGCAAGTACAAACCCATCCTGTCAACACACGCATGGAAAATCACAGAAATGTTTTTCTGAGGATTTGTGCACAACTGCAGAACTATGCAGTTACTGGCAGGACAACTTGCAAAAGCAGAGAGCAGTRATGGATGAATGCAAGGATGGATGCTCATGTGTGATGCATGTGGATGGACAGCATTTGCATGGGTAATACGTATAGAGCTCTGCAAAGGAACAGGCCATAATATTTTTTGAGACCTTATGAGTGACAGTTAGAGGTGAGAACACGGGAGAAAGTGGTGTCAGGCCTCTGYGGGTCAGTCTGATAAAAAAGAGACAGTGATTGAATCCCCCTTGAAATCTTCTGTTCACTAGACTTGGTTTTCATGGAAGACATTAGCCATATTTGCTACAAGGGTCACACAACAATCTCAGAAAGTTCCAGTATATTTTAATACACCTGCTTGAATAAATTGRGAAGAACCCTGCCAAGAAGGGCTTGAGGATACTGGATAATAAAAGCTTCCTTCAGGTGAGGAAAGTGGTGATTCCCCCTGGCTCAGCTACCATAGCAATGAATCCAGGGCACAATGTCTAGTGTAGTGCCCTCCTGTATGAGGGTGACATCCTGAGGAAAGTCCAGCAGCAGCCACCACCAAGAAGATCAGTGATTGGAGCACATGACCTACAAGGAGGAACTGGAGGTGAAAGCGTTTAGCTRGGTTAAAAAAAAAAAAAACTGTCTTCAAAGGAAATAATGATAGCATTGGATAGACAGGCTCACCTGCGAGGTCCACAGTAAAAATACAAGTGGCAAAAAAGAAAAATTCCGTTTAGATATAAGTATAAAATAGCTTTTGTRATGACAGTAGTTTAGCACTGGAGCTGATTTCTCAATGAGGCTATGGAGTCTCAATCATTTTAAAGGTCTCAGCGCATCCCTGAGAAACCTGGTCTGAATTTGAAGCTGGTCCTGCAGAAAGTTGGACTAGGTAATCTCAGACAGTCTTCCCAACCTTAACTCCGTGATTCTTTGACTTTAACTATATAGCAAAGAACAGAATAGTGGAGAATGARGCATAGCATCCTGGTAGTAGGGGGCAAAAGTGAGCACAATTTTCTTAAAAGTTTTCTATGCAAATGTTGATAGAACAATACTTGGAAGCTGAATAGTGATTTAATTTTTTCCAACAAGTAAAAAAGGATGTTTTAAGTAGAACTTCATTCTGAAACAACATTCTGAAACCTTCAGCCACTATTAACATGGAAAAAATTATAATGCTTATAMAATTAAAAAGAAAAAKRAAAAAAAAWAAAGKAGAGAAGAMAATTTGCAAGTAAGATACTGTGATGGTATACAAACTGTATTGATCTAAACCTCTGGCTCCTGATATGGCTCCTTTGCACTGATCTGTAATCCTAATGCTGAGCTAGTAAAACTCCTGGGAATTCTCCTTGTGCAAGGAAAATCTTGGCTTTGCTCCAGGGTACTGAASAGAAGATCATTTCCAGGGCAGGGGTGGGAAGCTAAAATAGCTCCTYACAATGGATACTTGTTTTGACAGTAATGAAGAAGACTATCACCTCTCCATATAAATGCCTAAATTGAGCAATGAGACTATTGAGAACAGATGTGCATTTCATAGGGTTTTGATGCAAAAGTCTCACTTTTTAAAGAAATCCTGTATCAACAAAAAAAGCTCATAATAAACACTGAGTTTTGGACATATTTAAGTTTTTTCAAAAATAAATTAATACTATAAAATAATGCTAGTGAAAAAAAAAAATCTGTGATACTTATAGGAATTATTTCTCCTGTCAGATTTAGATTGTTTTCCACTGCAGTAMTTGAAGTGTGATGCTGAATTCTGATGTTCCTTATATAACTATATAAATTCAAAGAGGGATAATTATTTGAGTATTTGTTTTCAGCATTTACATGGTTCTCTCTGAGCAGAATTTAGTTCATATATTTCCAGCCTTCAAGCATTTTTGAAGGTCAAAAGATAACTAGCTTTAGCACAGAAAAGAATAACATATTCAGCATTTTAATGCACATTCTTTTTGAAACTAAAACCTTCTAACCACTTAAAATCACATTTCATAAAACACACCAAAGAACTTATTTACTGAGACCAATGTTAAAAATGTTAAAAATCTATTAGCCCTATATTTGTATTTTCTTAGGATAAACTGCTGAATTCTAGATGAACCTGTCCTGTTTATAAATTTTATTTATGAATAATGTCAAGGTATAATTTTCAGTACAGTCCAGAGACTGAAAACTCTTCCTCTGTCATATGYATTTGGTCTAGTTCTGGATGCCATATGAAATTTCAGACAGCAGGATTTATGTAACATGCACAGAGTGCATTAATCCACTGCACTACAAAGTCCATTAATTTTGAATACTGCTATCAATTGGGCTACATGGCATGGTGATAACTACATTATTACCTTTATAAAAATGCCTGTACTGATACAGGGCCTTGTTTTCACTTTCTGGGTACTTTATGCAGTTTTGTATATACACATGAATAGGCAAAGATTTCAAAACTTATGTATGTCTGTTCAAYATTTGCATTTATATGTTTATTACATTTGTAGTATCATAATATCAGGATGTTCAAATAAGTTAGAGATCCTTTACTTGTTTATTTTCCTTGTTAATCTTTGCAAATTACATTAGCCATAAATGAAAGCTAATTAAATTAAATATCAACAAGAGAAGGWAATCCCTGCTATTGCTTCTTGTGGGTTTTTTTTTTTGTTTGTTTGTTTTTGTTTTGTTTTTTGTTTTTTGGATTTAAAAGAATCAGACTTAGGCTCTAAGGGGAAATTTTGGATTAGGAAAAAACATTCAGTTTTATAGAATCAAGATAATATTTTCTGTTTTGGAAGAGAGACTCACATTGTCTAGATTCAGATATTTATTTACCTTCAATGAGGAGGGAAGAACTAAATGCTTCTTAATAAAGTTGAGGCATATTAGCATGTAAATCCATCTGCTGAACACTCTCAGGCTGAACTCAACAGATTGTTGAGATGGACTGGCAGAAACCCCATGAAGTTCAACAGTAGAAAATACAGTTCAAATAGATATAGGGATTTTTTTTTCCTAATTTGACCTGCTTTGAACAGGTGGTTAGACTAGAGAGCTTCAGAAAGTCCTTCCAAACAAAATTATTCTCTGAATTTCAAGAGAGTTTATTGTCATTTTCAGCTAGCAAATAGATGTCTTTAGGATAAGACACAAGCTGGAAAGCAGGAAATTCCTGATAAAAATACAGAAAAACCTCTTCATTATGACAGCAGGCAAGCAGTTGGAAAGGGGGACAAGAGCAATTATGAAGTTTCTAGACTTGGAGCTATTCAGAACTTGGCTGAAAATTATCTGAGCATTCTCATATAATTTTGAGGTTAGTCTTGCTCTTTCTGGACTTCACCAGCTATAAGTTCATTTACCACTGAAATAAATGATTCAGAACATATAAAATTGCCATAGATTTTCCTTCCACTTTTTTTAAAGCCTTGCATGAAAAGCCCCTTCTAGGAATTATGTAATTTTTTTAAATAAAAAYATCAACATCTGGTTGCAAAACCACTCCAGAGCACCATTTCTCTTTTCCAAATATATTCCCACACATATTTAGTCCATTATTTTACAGCAATTTCTGGCTCAAGTTTGCATCTGCAAAGCTATAAGCCCTTSTGAAAGTATGGCTATATTTGTGCATGATCAACCCCACAAAATGCATAGGCAGTAATTTACCACAGATTTCTGCTGCACTTGTAAATGAGGCAGAATTGGTAGAGCTGGAAATAATCAATGATTAYATGACCTAATGTAAATTTTGTTTTGTTTTTGATTGTCTCCAAGAGATGCTCATGACATGGTAACTGAAAAAAAAAATTCCTTATTTATTTTTTCCCAGACTCAACTCCATTCCCCATTTTCTCTGCCTTCTTCCAAGACCAGCTACATAGAGGGAAGGAGAATGAGGGCTATGGTCAGTTCATCACATGTTGCCTCTGCCACTTCTTCCCCCTAGGGGGAGGATTCTTTACTCTCTTTCCCACTCATTGGGTGATTGATGACACCTTCCTTGCCTCCTTTCCAGTCAATTTCCTTCTCCTCACATGAGCTGCTGTGAAAGTGAACTGCAAATTATGAATAACTCTGAGCTGCTTACCGCTTCTAACTCCAGCAGGGAGCAGGCAGGTGTCTTCTGCTCTTCGTCACTACCACCACCCATCCCATCCTACCTCCAGGGGGATATCTGCTGTTCAGGGGCCATTTAAGGCCTGCTGTGTGTCATCATCCCATTGGGCTCCACCCTGTGGGAGGAGCCCACCTGGATAAAACCTGAGACTCAGAACCACTGGGGCAGTGTGGTTTCCACTAGAAATCCTCTGGAATCCACTAGAAAGACATTCTTTCTTTTTTATAAACAAATGTGAATGTATAGAATAAGTATACATAAAGATAATAGTAATAGTATAAAAGATTTCTTTCCTTTTCCTCCTTTTCCCCAGCACATGTGAAGTGACATCACCGAGAAACCAATGGCTTAGCTTTTATTTGCTGAGAACATTCTCTGTACGATCAGGCTTACAATTTATCTGCTGGAAATTCTGAATTGTGCCAGAGAAAAGCTATATTTTTGCCTTGTCATAATAAAGGTTTCATCATTTGGACAAAGCTTCAAAATTGTCCCTCAAGAAAGTAAAATACCAGCAGTTATAATTTAAAGGACATTACTAAAGTAACAACATAGAAAAACTTCATTCAGTTTGGTTTTCATCAACCAGGGTGTGCTGTGGTATCTAACTGACACAAATCTCACTGAATTGGTTCACAATAAAGTGTGCACAATATGGCTTACATAATGCCCCTCAAAGAATATTACTTTTATTCCACTCTCTCACCCTTCAGCTTTGCTTCTCAGTAGACTCCATAACATCATGGATGTTTTKACCCAAGCAAAATTTAAACTGCAGGACACCTTTTTATAGTACCTTCAAGTTAATTGTATAAAATTGTAACTGAAACATCAGAAGAGCTAAAGACAAAAAGATAGAATAAAGAGGATATTTTCCAACATTATGGGTGCTATGGGACATTTCCCAGTTGAATTTCTTTCTTTTTTCCCCTTTATTTATTTATTTATTTATTTTTCTTTCCTTCCTGAGAGCTACTGTATTTTAGATAATATTCCACTGAAAGTACATTRCACAATTCATTGTATTCATTCAGTTTTCTTCAGTTTTCCACCAAATACTAGAATATGGTGGAAGGAAATGTGTGATCCTCACCACCAATGGTCAGTTCCAGTTCTTTTATCAGCACTATTGTTCTAGCTTCAGTGTCCTTCTCATATGTTCCTTTAGGTATTTTCATTCTTTTAGTAAAAATGAAATATGCAGGGTTTTTTTCTCTCTCTTCTGTACTTAARCTGTATCATAGCTTTGCTTTGACATCTTTAGGATGTTTAAAGTGAAGGAAGTAGTGCAAAAAAATCTATACATTTGGATTATTAAGATCATGGCTGAAGGGACTTTTTTCRTATTATTTCTATTAACAATGTTATTTTTAATATCAAATTTGCTTTAATTTATAGCAGTATAATTATAGTATAGTTTTGAGTAAAACAATTCAATGATGTGAGTTTACCCTGAACTTTCACTGAGAAGAGGTTTTAATGCTTGGAGATCACTGAAGTTGCTCCAGATTTACTTCAGTAATAYATTAGACAATGAATCTGAGATTTGTTTACAGGAGTATGAAAGGGGAAGTTTTAGAGGACAATACGAGGCCCAAATTAATTGCTGCCAACAGCATCTCCGAGAAGCCAATGGCTTAGCTTTTATTTGCTGAGAACATTCTCTGTAYGAGCTGAATGRATCCTTGGAAGAGACAAGAAAGGGCAAAATCCTATTTACAAGCACTAGTAACACACTGTTGTGTCTCTGACATATTTCTATTAAATACAGCTCAGCCCTTAATGACTCTTTCAACAAAGAACTGCCAGTTCAAATAGTCATCTTTAGGGTCTTGTGTTTCTTTTTTTTATGTTTTCTCCTTGAACTGTCTTATGTGGCATAAAATATTACTTATCATTTAACAACCTGAACAGCCATTAAAGCACCAYCTGAAACAAAACACATACACCTGTTTATTAAGCCATTTTTGTATGTCATTGGCTTCTAAAACCACCCAATCTTGTTAATTTAATGATTAGACAATAAAAATATATGTCGTGCTCATTTATATTAGTGTAACATCTAATAAAACAACTTCTAAGCCAGAACTTGGAGGAGAAATTTATTTCCATATTATTCACAGTGAATTGCTCTTGATATTAATTACCTGAAAGCAATTATATTGAATCCATTGCTCTTTAGAGCTTATTGTACCCTGTAGTCTGACTGGTCTTCATTTTCCTTTTACAACATATCTGAGAAAATATGATAGCTGTAATACAGAACTGGGCATGTACAAGCTGAAATGACCCAAATTAGGTGCAAGAAACATCTACTGAGTCCCAGCTAACAATGCTGTGTTCAGGGCTAGGAGACCGCCAATAGAGGAAAAAAGTCACCACCTAATGGAAAKAGATCTTAATGTTGATGAGGCAAGGGAAATTAAGGAARTGATACAGAAAACCCCAAGATAACTGCATTCTGCCTTATCTTGCTGTTTAATTTTTCTAGCTAGGGTCATTTATGGTTTCTTTAAAACCAGGGAGACAGTTCTATTGTCCTGCTGGGATCAATGTTATTTTCTATCAATTTAGGTTTTGTATTGTCCTTGAATTTTAGTAGATGCTGTAGTATAAACCAAACTTGGTTAAAAATAAAGCAAAAATAATTACACAAAAAATGTTTTCTTTGCTCAGTCAAGTAACTCAGGTTTTCACAGCTCTTACATACTAAGAAGCTGAGAGAGAGAGAATGAAACATTTAAAAAAATAATTGGGAAGATAGAGAATTTAAGGTTTTTAAACCAAGTTGAGAAAATTTTTGAAGGTGGAAATGACATAAGAGACAAGAAATTTCAGAAAACTTAGCAGTTATTTAAGAAGCAATTTGCCTACTTATATATGGCTTTTTTTTTCTAACACAGATGAGAAAGGCAGTTTCTATTATTTTGTTTTAACTTTGTCAAAAAAGTTCTACCCCTGTAAGGAATCTTTTTGAAGAAAGTTACATGAAATTTAAGTAAAAATGGTGAAACAGCACCCCCCAGAAAGAGCTGCTCCAAATTTACACACTGATGATCAATTCACACACGTAATTGAGACAGAAGTTTCCATGAAAAAGTTCCCTACATTGTGAAATTGAAACAGTTGGGTTTTTTTTTTTTTTTTGCATCTGAGAAGAAGAAACCCTAACTTATCTTATTTTCCTCTAAAAGAGTCAAAAGATAATACCAAATTTGTAGAAAACCAGCCATGGATGCCAGATTCTAAAACTTKCTTTGTTGAAAGTCTTAGAGGTACTTCTGGTGAGTTAATTGCTCCTTTTTGTAGAATGACCCTGTAAAATGCTGAAAAATAAAGATAACTGAAAGTTTCCCCTGTGGAGTTCAATACAAGAAGACAAAGAGACAAGGACTGTGCAGAGACCATGATCTTTTCCTGTTTCCATGGTGATACAGTTCTGGAAAAGATACACCCATTTAAACTGGTGGATCCTTCTAAAATATACTATTGAGAAGATATAACTGTGCTTGTTAAGCATTAGAATGAAGTTCATGAGCCCTATTCAAACTCTTTCCATCCCTCCCCATCTAGAGACCATCAGCTAAGRGGAATCAGAATGTAGAAAGGCCACAGAGAGCATGAAGGTGCATGAAGCCTCACATTTTGATAGATAGATTTCAGATGTACAATCTCCAAATATGGCCACATTCCTTACATATTTATTGGAATACAGGCTTTYTGAATAAAAAAGTTGCAGAGATGTGTCTATCTGTTGATGGAACATCTTCATAATCTACCTATGTTGCTGCATGCTGGAACTTAAGTCACAATTTACTGAAGACATTAATTTTAATGATTCGGTTTTGAGTTTTCTCTCCTATGTATGCACTTATAGTAGTAAGGAAGATGAACCATTTAAATGGKGATAGAATCTGTCATCATACTTATCATACCTATTAAAAAATTGGGCAAGCTACTGGGCRTCCATTTCCCTCTTCCAAGCATCAAGCCTCAACACTAAGATTAAGAAAAAATGCTCAATGTACTTATGTTAGGCCATCCTTGAAATCAGCATAGATCTGGGAGTGTGTTAATAGGGACATAGGACAATTATCTATCATTTCAGAGAAACAGAGAGACAGATAGTCATTGTCTGTTGTCATTGCAGGGGAAGTAGAATATAATATGTGGAAAGATTAATCTCTGTTTAGCTCATTGTTTCTGGTCCTGAACAGGATTGTGAATATTTCATACTCTTCATTTCAGAGTGGTTTTTAACTCTTCATTGAGAACCAGGAGAGAGGGAGTGACTGTTCTGTAAGAAATGTTCCCTTATTTTTGCTGGGGTGTTTCCACTCCTGATTGATTACATGAATTTGTCCTGCTGTGTAGTTGTTGCTTGGCTTATCCTGTGTTGACACCATGGGGACACTGCTAGCCAGGATGAAATGTGCTACATCCTACAACTTGCAGRTGAGAGATCCATAAATGCTGACATTTCTGTTGTGGGGTTATCTAGTGTGGCAATGGTGGAGATCTCTTGTTTTTAAGCTCTATGTCACACAAGTTATAAACAACTTGTCTCCTCATTTCACCTAGAAAATAATTATCATCTTTCCCTGGTAGCACCCAAACTCCACTGGACTATTTCTCCTTCAAGGTAGACCAACTGGTACATTTGTCCCTGTCTTGACTTTAAGTTTGAAGTTTCTTTTTTCTATATCAGGTACAAGGAAATGTTCATGTGCCTGAAAATTGAGTCAATGTTTTACTTCTAACACCTGATCCAGTAAAAGATAAGACCTCTCTTTGCCCTGCTTATAAGCCTCTATCAAAGATAACTTTGAATTTGYATCCAGAAGAGGGCAATAATGGTAATGAACTGGCTACAGGGAATGTCCTGTGAGAGGTAGTTGAAGTTTTGTCTGATTTGGAGAAAAGATGGGTGAAGGGCTCCTCCCCAAGTAGGGCAAGTGAAGAGGGAGGTGTTGACTTCCCYGGTATCCAGTAACAGGAAACAGGGGAAAAATACAAAGCCACAGCAAGGAAAGTTTAGTATAGATATCAGGAAACATCTCTTCACTGAAGAGATCAAGCACTGGAAYAGGCTTTCTAGAGAAATGGTCAGTGTCCCAGTCCTGACATTGTTTAAGAGGCACTTGGACAATGCCCTTAGTAACACACTTTTACTTGGTCGGCCCTGAGGTGGTCAAGCAGCTAGACTGGACTGTTGTAGGTCACTTCAGAATGAATATTCTATTCTATTCTATTCTATTCTATTCTATTCTATTCTATTCTATTCTATTCTATTCTATTTATTTATTTATTTATTTATTTATTTATTTGTTTATTTATTTATTTATTTATTCTATTATCAGGGTTATTATTAAATGTGTTCAGATAGTGTTCTGCAAATTTCCAACATCTTTTTCCTGTTCTAGCTTGTTAGAGAAGTCCATATTGTTGTTTGCCTACACCCTTTTCATCTACTCTCCCCAAGGGWCACCCAGAAGTTTGTATACATTCACCAGTTTCAGAGATGTACCGGTGCTAGTGAAACAAATTTCAGTAACCTGGTTATTTCCCTTAAACGAAATGTGCTTTGCTAGTAGAGAAAATCCTTTGCTTCTTTTTGTCTCTCTCATATTTTCTGTCTCCACATTCAAAAACCCTGTTGCACATTCCAAATATTTGTCCTTAAAAAAGATCTATGTCAGTGTGCTTAAATCCTGCTTTTCCTGTGTGATCCATATAATACAGGGGCAGATCCATTTCCAGCTTCTCATCTATGCTTAAAAAGTCAGGTTCTTGTGAAAATACAGTTTAAATTATTYTAAATCTTTAAAATATATTAGGGATTTTCAGTTTGCTTTTTCTCTTGGTAGTCACAGCTGCTTTTGGAACAACATTTGTAAATAATATTTGATCTGATATAACTATCTCATAATATAATTTCACTTATCAATATATTTTTTTTATTTGCTGGATTAAGACACTTGGAATTTCTACTCCCAGGCTAATATCAACTGAGTAATCTTCCACAGATTTCAGGGCTCAAAGATAATATAAAATCTTTAATGACATATTTTTATATAGTGGTTAATTAATTGGAATTTTTAATTGTAGACTGAAATAGCAAGTAGGCAGAGAAGCAGTCCTAGTTTACAGGTATCAAATTCTGTCATTAAAAACACAGAGAWATGAGTCACTGATGTATTATTAAATTTATTGTATTATGTACTAACTATTTAAAGCAAAAGTGTTTATGATCTTYAATAAGATAGACATTTTTAACTTTGACATTAAAATTTTATTGTACTATTTCAAAAAAATAGACATTGAGAAATGCTACATTACTATAGAATCTGATAAAAAAGATTTTAAAATAGAGATTTTTCGTAACATATCTTGTTTTTTTTAGCCAGCTGAGTCCAAAATAATATTTTGAAACTCCACAATCACAGGAAGAAGTGTGTTATTTTGCTGCACTGATCTCACAAGTTCAAATGGCAATTCCAGAATAAGCATGTCTTTCCTGTAAATCCAGCGTGAAATTAGAGCTGGGACAATGTCTCCTTTCCAGGGATCTCCATTTGACACATAAAATAGGTCAGGTGAATTTTACACTGCGCTGCTTTACTTCCAGAAAATCCAAAGGAGCCCAGATRACCATTTGGGTTAGGACACATAGGACACTTGAAATGTAGAAAAGTGAATTGGAGATTGATTTTCTATACACTCTATTTAGGAGTGCTTTGTCCACTTTTTAGAAARGACAATTCATTATGGATCCCCTGTATTCTTGATACTTAATCTCAGAAATCAATGTGATTCTACTCKCTGAGGTAATCCTTCCACTCACTARGTATATTGGGTGCCCACAGACCTGCCTCCTGAAACTGCTGCTATTTTGAGCAATGCTTTAAAGATACAAGGTGTCAGATGCTGGTGACACTTTCTTCATGCAGAAGGAATGAGAACTTTTTAAGGATCTTTAATATTTGGAAAGCRCAGACATCTAAGGAAAAAAGTGTATTTGTCAGAGTGAGGAAATTCATTCATTGAGAATGAGCAGAGATTGATTCTGTCAGGGTTGATTCTTTCTCTAATATATCACATACATTTTTCAACTTTAAGTTTATTATGCCCAAAAGTATCTTAAAAAGTGAAATTTTATCAAAAGAAAAATGTTTTATTTTATCAAAACCTGTTAATATTTAGAAAGCATWTTTTGTTTTAGTCAACAATTATATCAATTTTAACACTACAGCCCTTGTGAAAGATCTGTATTTCTTTAGCAAATATAGGGACAGTTTCCATTATGTTAATGACTGAATCTGAACCCATCAAAAAGGCTTTGAAAGACTATTACTTCACTGCAGTGTCATTAGAAATTTGCAAGGAAGGAAACTGGTTTAAAGTGATTTTATTGTTTGTATTCAGTGTAAAAGACAGTAGCAGAACTGACAGTGATACTTTCATTTTGACATCACTTTCCTAGGCTAGTTTTGAAAGCCCTACAGATATTTTARTCCAAGCCAGTGACACATTTTAATACCTGAATAGTAAGATCAAAGACTTGTCTGATAGAGAAATTTTAGCTGAGTGCAACCTGTTTGTATGTAAAATAAGACATTGGAATGCAGTGTTCTAACCTAGTTAAGCAAGGTGCAAGCAACTCATTCTGTCCTCACTCCCACCCTCTGGAATGGCTGGGCCACCCATTGAAACCTGAATCCTGAAAGCGGCAAGGAGYTTCTGAAGTAAAATCCCTATCTCCCTATCCCTATATTTAATTGTTGATCATAAACAGAGTTGCATTACCCAGAGAGTGATAGTGTTGGGTCATTTCTATATCCAAATCCAAATCTTGGAGCACTGTTGCTTTCAGTAGTACGTTGAAGATGTGAATAGTACAACCAGAGGTCCTTATTCATATGAAAACAATTAAATCTATGTCAGAGGTGTTTCTTTCTGTTCTTTTGAACTGGTTAACTACTCAGATAATAATGCTTTAGTTTTATAGTTAACACATATGTGACAGTTTTTGTTATCACTTATGAATCGTAAAAAGTAATGCAATTCTTCACACACGTGTAAGTCTGACTATTTCAAATCTAAATATGCGTGATCATGAAAAATACTATTTAAATGTGATAATTATTAATCAAAAATTMTTGAAATGGAATAARTCTCTTGAGATYATCYAGTCCAACCTCACTGCTCAGGAGCATACAGATAGAAGAGGTTGCCAAAGAACAAGATGATCTTTTATGTCTCTTCCAACAAAATCTAAGATTCTATGATAAAGCAGGTTGCCTGGGATTGTGACCAGCTGAATTTTGGATGTCTTTAGAGATGGAAATCTCTGAMGGCCTCTGAAGATCTTTCATTAGTCATGGACTGGATGTGTTTGGTGGGCCATACACTTCTCCTTATACGTGCTATTGTCTTTGGGTTTATCTCTGTAGTTTGCAGATGAGAAGGAGAAGGAAGGYTCATGGTGGACATGACTGAACAAGCACTGAATTGATGAAAACTATAYGGCAGACCAAGCTGCTTTTAACCCTACTTGGTCTGTAGTATTCCAGCATCCATTGCATTATTGGAAATGATCCAGTTCTTAGAAATACATGAGAAAAAAAAAAAGAAAATAAAAAACTGAGAAAAGTGTTGAGGAGCAAAGAAAAGTAGAGGAAGGAGACCTGACCATAGCCCTGGTCTCTTTCAAATCCTATAGACTTAAAGGTGTGGATAKATTTGTCCACTCTTTTGAAGTATATTTCCTTTTTTTTGATACCGTAATTTAATTGCTGAATGCAAGAAAAGAAAAGGCATTATTAGCAAAGGGTAGTTGACCAGTATACAGCATCCTTCATCTTTCCTGAAAGGACTGCAAATACCCWGATTTCCTCAGGCACAAAAACCGTKTTAATACAGAGGGCAGTACAGCTTWRATKACACAAAGCAGAGAGAATTCYSACCTARAAAAGCACTTAAGCATTCAGACTACTGAAAGTCCATTAAAATCAGGGTGAATCATAAATATGCCTGATTTTTGGTCTGCTTAAATACATGCCATGAACTGAGATGTTGCTCCCAGGCAGTGAACTCTGAAACATGTGTGGGGTCCTACAAAATGCAGTGGTTCACTCACTGGGGATTTATGTCTCTTCACTAAATCAGTGTCTTTTGTAAACTAGGGATTACAGTATTTCCCTCTTTCTATCCCTTTTCTGAAATCTTGGCTTCTCAAGACAGCAGTTCCCCTCAAGCACTTAATCTCTGCATAACAGCAAACAGAATGGGAGTTTTTCTGTGTGGGGATTCTCAATGCTTAAATGAAACATAACTCCAAGCAGACACTAGGCAAAAAAACACTCCCTTTAGTTCTAACACACCAACATTTTATTCTTCTACTGAACTTTTATCCTCTTTAAATTATTGTGCTKTTTGGTTTTTAGTGTATTGAGAATTTAGAACGTAAAAGTGATCTTCACCTTTGTTTTCACACAGCTTTAATAATAAGCACTGAACTGCAGATCTGGTGTCCATGGGAATCAATTCTTATATCCTCAAAGCAGTGGCTATAAAGTATGGAACATAAAATCACAGCTAGATACTTAGTAATTACAAATAATTCATCTTCATCTCCAGCCTTAACAACAGAAGTATTAGTTTAGGCTTAAGGAACTGAGACAGAGCGGTAGCTGAGAGATATCTGAGCCCTTTCTATCAGTGTAAACCAGTGAGCCATTTCTGATGGCATAAATRCAACCCACTTCCATTGTTAATAGTCCAAGAATATTTCCAACAAATAAAATATAGATTTTAAATTATTTACTAATAGCTGGCTGAATTTAGCAACTTTCTCTAGGTTTTGGGGGATATTTTTTGTTTTGTTTGAGTGTTTATTTGTTTGTTTTGGGGGGTTTTTTGTGTTTTGGTGGGGTGGGGTTTGCGTACCATCCAGCAAGCACTAATGCAAAGGCACATCTTCAAACAGAAACCAAGGGCAGACTGAAATATCATACTAATCCACATCAGGCAAAAGCCTGTCTGGACAATTTTGGTGTTTTTTTTTCTCTGTGCCTTCAGGTTTTGCTGAATTACTGGTGGAAATTGGTTCCAGAGGGGAGAGTCTTCTCTTGAGAATTTGTCATCACCTGCCCTCTCAACAGCACAGAAGGAAATAAGCATTTCCCAAGAAAACTGGGACCTAAAGCATCTTAGAGAGTTGGATGAGTTTGTTGTTTGGCTTGTAGTTTGCAGGGAACTACCTTGAGTTGTAATAGCATCTTGTGCTGTCCATAGCTGATTCCTCCTTTGCAAGCATTGTGGGAGAAGYTGTCCCGAGCTATGTGCTCCCAAATTTTTTTTATTCCTAAAATCTTACTCTAGATACCAGGATTACCAAACACACTGCTAGGAAACTTACAACACTTCAACAGCTGAAAAATCAGAATCTGAAGATTAGAAATTAGGTTCAGACAAGCTGCATACTGCCAAAAAGCAAGACAGTAATTAATTTCTGTTTAAAAAAAKAATATTTTTAATGTTCCAACTGTGTGTGAGTTTTAATAATTGCTGTAGCACTTCTCTGACATAGTCCTTGATTAAATGATGACTCATAAGGTTCAGTTATTACCTTAAAGACAAATACAAGTGGAAGTTGTCATCTTTTATATGCATCTGCCTCACACATAGAAGTTTAAGCAGAATTCCATACTTCCTTCTATTTTTAAATCAAAAGATTCATTATAAGAACCCTGTAATACTATTCATTTTATTTACAGGTTTATCTGAGTGCAATGCCATTTTCATTAATGGTTTTCACAAAAGAGAAAACCACAGCCAATTAGGGCTATATATAAAAGCATTTTAAAGCAAAGGCAATCAAGAAAACTTTTCAGAAAATCAACTTCTTTTCAGTGAATGGTGTATTGATTTTACAGCTTCACATGCATATTATGTCACTTAGAGAAAATGTCTCTTCTAAATGCCTGCCTACTCTTTGGGAACATGCATCTAAAAACTTAAAAAGTTTGCCAAGGTCTAGTCTAATTTATTTACATTACAGATTGTCAACAGCAGTGGGTGGCAATCACCATGGGACCAAAAAGAGGCACTTTGAGASCAAATATAAAATAAAGAGTGAAGATWGTGTTTGTGCACAAGACTAAAATGGGTTGTGAATAAACTGGACTACAAACCAATACTTGGGATTTCTTTTAACATTTACTGGGTAATTATGAGGGTGAAACTATTTTCAGTCCTAGCAGATTTCACTAGTTAATCTATTTAGGAAGTCTATGGCAGTTTAGGAGAGAATGGTGCTTTTTTGAGATAATGTGAACTATGTGCTCAATTTACCTAAGGAATGAATAATTTGATATCTTAAGTGATGGGCACAGAAAGTTCTACATTGTCAAATAAGAGTGAATGTGAAGCTGTCAAGGTGCAGGTACAATTTTACTGCAATATCAAGGACTGACTAAATTATGTTCTTTGTCATACAGTTTAGTTTGACATAGCCCTGTGGAGAATAGGGAATTGGACTTGATGAACCCTTCCAACCTTTCCTTGGGTTCCTTCCAACTGGAGGTATTCAATGGTTCATGCTTAGAGCAACTGAGACAGACTGATGATGGGGATGACAGGGCACAACCAGTGGGACTGTTGCACTGACTATCAGATCCCATAGCAGCAGAAATTACTGGGAACAGAAATTTCTCCATGCTGCATGTGGTCAAATCCAGGACTTCTGGAACTTCTTATACAAATAGAAAGAGCACAGACCCAATGTGATGGAGTTAAGCACTTAAAATGGAAGAAGACATGATACAAATGTCTGTTGTACGTAAAGGAGGCTTCCAGTTCTTAGAGGGGACAAGAAGTAAAAGAAGGCTAAAATGGGACTTTTCACATGGGCATGTAGTGATAGGACAATAGGAAATGGCCTTAAGCTGAAGGAAGGTAAATTTAGATTAGTTATAGGAAGAAATTCTTTACTATAAAGATGGTTGTGCTACATCCTTAGAAATGTTCAAGGCCAGGTTGGATGAGGCTCTAAACGGCCTAGTGAAGATGTCCATGCCCATGGCAGGGACTTGGATCTAGATCATCTTTAAGGTCCCTTCCAACCCAAGCCATCCTGTGATTTTGTGATAACTGGGATCAGATATATGAAAGTGGGCCATAACCCATGTGCTAGTTAAAGATTCAGGCATCTAAGATGYCAGCTATGCCAAAATGGGCTATTTTTCTCTTATGCAGACTCATAATTTCGTTTCTGGATGTATGAAGTTACTCTCACCGTACAGTGCTGGTAGATATTTCTCTGAGGATATTTTAAGTATCCTTAAGWAAATTTGAGGAGTGTAGCAAGGTAGATGAGGTGCTCCAATGGAAAACTCCTTGGTATGGCAGGTGGTGGAGTGTAATTTACTCTTTCTCTACACACCATATCAGTACTATACTGTAAAGATAGGTGTCTATCCTATTCTGTGGGTAAAGTCAAAAAACCTCATTTRAGCTCTTCTGGTAAGGGACAGATCTACAGGCTTCAAGCACAGGTCAGCTTAGAGCCGTGTTAAAGGACTATCTCATTGGGAAAYGGAGGGCTGGGGCTTTTTGCAGAAYATGCAGTTGTGAARCMATACCACTCARCTTCCATGGTCCTTTGTTTCTCTCTGTTAGCCTCACAATACAGGCTCTATACTCTTCTCCTTTTTTTTTATCTGCTTTAAAGAAAATTGAAACTCTGCAGTCTTTGGTGGATTTATTCCTGAGCTACACTCTAGAGTTACAAAGTGAATGACAACCCAATATGAAACATATGAYTGTGCAGRGTGAATTCCATATTGGCCTGCACCCTGCATAATTGCCTTGAAGTCAATCTAAGCCATGTAAGCTATTGCAGAATTTTTTACATGGAGGAAAAAAATAAAGAAAATTAAAGAGCCCATGTCTAGCATTGTGTTTTATCCCRAGCCAAATGCATAGACAGCTTGCATTTGCCAGCCTTCTCAGAAAGAGCCTAAGGGGACCTGTTTGCCAACATTTGATTCCCTGGCAAGCAAGCTTTTTGTATTTCCATTAATTAACCAGCTCAGGGTGTTTGCTGTTTCTCTGTAATACACTAGCCAAGGGCAGACTCTATGGACAGATATSAGAAAAAAGCCACTGACTCTACAGAAATCCATTGAAGAATTCCATTTTCATTGCTTGGAGAATTGGAACAGATGCACTGAAGAAAGGAGTCCAGGAACACAGATTTTTATGTATGATTTTATCAGAGCTTAACAATCCTATAGTGGCATTTGTTTGACTTGCCAAGCAGAAGGCCATAGCTTCATCTGTACCAGGCACTCAGGCAGAGCAGATTGTTACATACCATAAACAAATATGCTACAATGAAAGCATACTTTAATTTGCTAGTAACAGGGCTGATTTCATGTCAGARAAGTCTGAAATATCAGCACTGGTTTAATAGAGCTAGAGATGCCTAAGCACACACATTTTAACATGCAGACACCCCCTTATATACAAACTACTGAGCTAGCAACCAACAGTACTCTTCTGTTCATGACATGGAAATCGAAATATCCTGTCAAATAATCTTGAAGAACACAAGTTGTAGCAAAAACATTAATACATTTAAAAAATTGATTTTTGTTTTTCAGAAATTAATTCTAAGACATTAAATATTATCTCAGTACATTGAAACAGAAAGCAATGTATATCCATATATACAAAATGAATTTATATATATTTATAAATATTTTCAGATTAAAATAGTTTTCAGAATAAAAATTTAATAAAATAAAATTTTTCAGAAATGTTTTGCAAAACTACCAAAATGCCTGCAGAGCTTTTTTCCAAGGTACAGACACTTAAAAGTTGCCAAATCAAGTGAGTCCATTAAACCACTCTATTTCTCCACAAACAAGGAGAGTTCATTGAAGTGCAGGAAAACAGTAGGTTGCTTTCTATATTGTRAAAGCACACCTGGTAGCATTAATGATATGCCTGTGCTATCAGGTTTTCAGTGACTGTTACCTGAACAGTCACGTCCCCTTCAGAGGAATAAATAAAGTGAAAAAGCACACCTTGAAAGATTCAGAATCTCTTAAAACTAATTGGAGTGAAATGGTAGTTTCTAAAAGACATTTAAAACAATAGATAGAGAGAAAACTTATTCTTGTCCAGGTTTTCCTAATGCTCCTGTGAAAAAAGGATGTGCTTTTTTTTCTGGTTGCAAAGCAGAAAAAAGTCTACTTACTTTGTAACAAAATCTATATTGCTCTGAATGCACACTGTTAAATACCTGCCATATTTTTTCTAGTAATCAGATATTCAATCAAAAGCTGTTTTTCAACACAACGAAAGAGGAGCAGATCATTGCTTGGTGCAAATTGTTTTGATTTGATGCAAACATTGCGTCCAATGTGTTGTAATCTTGATGCCAATTGTTCCAATAATTATCATGAATTTACTGCAGCTGGTGACTGGTTTTTTGTAAATTTTTTATTCTTTTTTTCCCCCTCAAGAAATTTTACAGGCAAGTGTGAATTTCAAACCACAACAAACAATCACACAACTTTGTAAGACAGAAATTTTCTGAGCAAAGAAAGACCCTATTTCAAATAGGAGGAGTTAACATTATTTCACCTTACTGTGCACCTGTCTGAGAGATAGTGGTGAAAAGCAATATACAGAAGCATACACCATAACAGGTCAACGGACCAACTAGTATYTTGACTTTGACAGTGACCTGTAAAAGTACTTCAAAAGGAAATCTAAGACCTTCATGGCACATTTAGTGAAATACCACATGCACAAATGAAAATTTCCCTTATTCTCATCATACTGCTGATTGAGAAGTATTTTTTGAGGTAAAACAGATSCRTGAAATCAATAGAGAACAATTARCAACCACCCAAAAACCATGTAAGATAAAGCATGAAAATTAATTGTCTTTGATTTAAAGGCAATTTGTATCAATTAAAAAAAATTATTTCAAACCAATATTTCCTAAAAGAACAGTGAATAAAACCCAAAATTTTATTAAAYTCTGTAATGGTCACTTAACCCTAAGTATTCTTTGTCTTCCTACACCTAATTTTCCTTCCCTTTGAATGTGCTGTATCAGCAACACCCTCCTCTGATGATTACCAAGGTCCTGTCCCTCAAGTCCAACCGAAGTTGCAATAACCTTTATCAAGCTCAGGGACAATGGCCTGGGAGAAATCACTGAGCCTTTTGATCTTTTTAATTTTTCTTCTTTTTTTATTAAGATTTAACTGAGCTTTGTTTCAGAGTAGTGGACTGTGAAACTAGGATAGGAAGATTAGACTTTGCTGGGAAAAATATATATATGAAATATTACTATGACAAGGTTGTGTGGATAGTTTGTGATGTGTGAAATGAAATCCCTACTCAATGTGCCTAGGCAATGCAATTAGTGCTATCCTGGTCAGGGATTTCATGCTAGAAATGAAAAGATTTGTCCTGAAATAAAGTATCACCCTAAAAAATTACAAAATAAAGATATCTTTAAGAGATCACTCTGATTTATCATTTTTATGCATCTATACTGAGTTAAAGTGAAGAGTCATTTTTAATAAATTTTTGTGGCTATGTTCTGAATGCCTAGTAAATTCCTGATCAGAATTGTAAATGCAGGAAATAATTAACTTGGTCTGGGATTCAGTCACTTTGTGGAGATGGTAAAACTCAAGGTTACTAGGAGGTTCCCATTCAACTCTTATAGTAGAATATGTGATCTTAAAAAAGAAAAAACAATCTAGAGGAATAGAGGAATTTTTAGTTAAAACCTCCCCCAAACAAACAAACAACAATAAAAAGCAGCAAAAATCTGCCCCACATCAAACAAACCAAAAAAAAGAAAAAAAACAAAGCCCAGAGTACTAGGCTGAAATTATTTTATTCTGGAGAGAGAAAAAAAMCTGATAATATGTTTTCCCTGCTGAAAACATGCATTTGGTTCCTTCTTTTCCAAAGATGAAACACAGTCTTGTTTTCCTGTTTTACTCCAATTTATAATAAAGGAAAATTCTTTCAAAAATTACACCAGTGGAAAAAAATTGTGTCTTTCAACCAAGCACTGCTTTCAGAAACTATACAAACAGCTCACTGAGACTTAAGTGGACAGGTTGATTTAGCAGWCAGTCATTCTTATAACCTAATGTTATTTAGGATAGAGCTACATATTCCTGGCTTCAGGGTTTGACTGGATCATAAAGCTTTGTTCTGACCCTGTGCACAGACATGAAACAGACATATTTACAATATTRTGTCCTTGCTGTAAATACAGTTTAAAATGAGATAAAAATATTAAAAGCTCCTAATAATTTAAGCCTGTGTCAGAAATGTKCCTGAATCCATTTTCAGTTGAAAACAGCACAGAGGCTGCACATGGTAGGAAAACCCATGGATTCAGAAAGCTTCCTARGCACTGGAGTGTATTGCTGGGTCATTAAGCTGTTAATATGTTCCTTGGCATGAATTTTGCCAGCTTTTCTATACAGTTCCCTGATAGAGTTTGGCTGAAAAAATATTCTAAAGGTGGTTCCCAATAGTCAGTTTCTACACMGCTTCCTTGTATCTGAAGCCAAGTCATAGTACTTGGCCTCAGTGTCAGGAAACATTTCTGGACCTGTTCAGTTTGCTRGAAGCCAAAATATCCTGGGTTTTGGCTGTCCAGATGTCTGTGTTACCTGCTTGTGTTCACAAGGGTAGGCAGAAAACACAAGGTTGCTAAGATTATAAACAAGTTAGAATGTGTGATAAAAATAAAATTTAAAACTCTTTAAACACTGAAAGCATGGTTGAAATTGGGGTCTCCAAAAGCTGAATCTCTAGTCATTCACAAGGTAATCCCTCAACTCCGTCCCTGTGGCAGTCTGGAGGGACACAGACAGAGAAATATCCATAACCAAAGAAGTAAATCAAAATCCAGGTTGGAACTGGGTTGGAAAGGAACTATATATTCCATGTTCATGAGAATGTCTTGAAATAAGGGCTGGAATAATTTCATTTATAGGGTTAAGATTAGATGAAGAGAACATGTACTTTAGTCGGAATAAAGGGTAATTTTTTGTACTGTGTAAGCAATGCATTTCTGTGCCTAAAATGTTTGTATTATTGTCAGTGACACAAAATGAAAAAAAAACCAAACAACCAGGAAACTATAATTCAGATTCTTGGAAAGAGAATTAAATTCTCTTTRAAACTCTTAAACTTCATCCTACCTATTTCGTTCTTTTGCAGGGTCTTCTCAGACAGTGAAAATATAAATTATCTAAAAACCCTCATGTTTACTGTATCTTGTCTAGTTCAGGAGATCTCTGATTCTTATTAAAATATATTAGTGCATTATTACTAATAATAATTCCACCACATTACAAGTATAAAGAGCAATGTTATATTTAAATTAAGACAACTGCTTTCTCTGTTTGGAATCTTTGAGCTGGTAACTAGATCCCAAGGATGGTGTTGAACTACTACAAACTGTTCTCCATCATGACTGGATCTTCAAGATGTTATCAAAATTTCTATTATCAGGAAGTAAAAATTAGCAATATTTTTTTAGATTTAGTAAAGTTGAAAAGACACAACATGAKATAAAAAAGGCAGGGGCAAGTGTCCAGAAAAAAAAATTGAATCATTAAATGGTTTAGGTAGGTGACTTTTAAAGATCATCTCATTCCCTGAAGTGGGCAGGGATACCTTCTACAAAATCACATTGTTCAGAYCCCCATCCAGCCTGGCCTTGAACATTTCCAGGAATGGGTCATCCAAACCTTCTTTGGGCAACATGTGCCAGCATAACACCACCCTCACAGTAAAATTTCAAGGAGGTTAACAAGAGATTACAAACTGYAATCTAGTACAGGTTCCTACAGTGGCATATTTACCAGGTAGCTGAACAGATCTTCTCTAAATAACAATTTGCAACCTTGTGACCCTTTTCTTCTTTCCATTCCCATTTTCCTTAAATTATCACTCTAAATTTATSAAAGTGTCTCTCAGCAGTCTGAGAGGTTATAGCTACATATTGAATAGAGGAAGCATTGATTTGAAAGGAAATGTAATTTCTAAGCAATTCTACTCTTCAAGAATTTTGTGTCTGCAAAGAGTTTAAAAATTGATACTTATTCAATGGAAATTGCTCTTCTGCAAAGAATAAAAGATTCTAGCAATAGTTTGTTGTTGGTATCTTAATTATGCTTTTTGGCTTTGCAAACATAGATTTTGAACACATAAACTAGAGCTAGTTGGAGTGCTTTTTTGATTTAAACCATATTCAACAGAATTGAACACTAAATAAAAACTCATTTGCTCTTTTATTTTTTTTCCAAAAATTATCAGCCTGTCTTGAAAAGAAAAAAAAAAAATCACTCCAAAAATCTAATATGTGAAAAATGTTGATTTCTCAAGACCTGAAATTGTTTTGATTTTCTCTACTGTATCTCAGGGAAATCACCATTCAAGCCATCAGTCTTATAGGATYATTGCCTGCAAAATGYCTACCAGYCCTATAACTAGCAAGAAATGYAATTCATCTCAKTATCCCTTGATSTTTTTCTTGTATCTTTCCTTTCCTRTAGTGTCTGTGGAAGGCTTTCACCTCACTGAGTCACGTTGGAAAGCCTGGTTGGGTAAATGCTAAACCATAAGGACRCTGCAAGTTGTAGAATCATAGAATGGCTGAGGCTGGAAGGGACTCAGAGGTCCTCTGGTCCCAGCTCCCATACCATGGGCAGGGATGCCACTCTCTAGTCTTTTATGTACAGCTGACTGCTGAGATTGTCTGCAGATCCCAACACCTGAATAGCATACGGCAAATAGGCTTCAACGTCTTCGCTGATTCAGAAATATTCTTCTGTTTCATGAATTTKGTCTGCAGTTGTAGAAATCACAATGAATTGTACAAATAGCAACAGAAGCTTCCCAGGCTTAACTACTTGCAAGGAAATTTTAAGATGAACCTGTTTAATTTATTCTATTATTCTGTCAGAGCTACAATAATACTGTAATATAAATGCTTACTTACTATAAACCCAACTGAATCAACATGACTTGCCAAATTGATGCACTTTCTGTTTGTGTGTTCATCATAATGGTTTGAGTGCGGAAATAGGATTTGTTGGGACTTTTTTCATGATCTCCAGATCTGAATTTGTAGTCAAACTGTGCTTTGTTTCACAGTTACTTTAACGAATACTGAGTATTAACAGAATTTTTAGGTGACTCCTGCAATTTTCATCCCTTTAATTTTAAATAAAGCTGTCCTCATCATGTAAGTTGGATAAAAGATTATCATCTTTTATTCTTTCAGGTAGATAGTCCGAATTTCCTGAAATGGATGTCGGAAGAGAGATGAAAACTAAACAAACTATTTGTGTGAAACAAACAAACAAAAACTCCAAACCAAACTAAAGCAAACAAAAACCCTCAACCCAAATAAACAAAAACGAACCAAAAAAAAACCCAAAAAAAACCACCACACCAAAAAAAAACCTGCTAACACAACAAGAATTACAAATGAACCACTCATGGAAAAAWATGCCTTCTTTATAACTTTTGAATCGCATGTATGCAAATGAAGCATTTGAAGACATCAAGCACATCACAACATTAACAATGTGCCCTTGGTAATATTCATGGTCCTAAATATAAACTCACAGTCTAGAAAAACAAGCCTATGGATCTTTGATAATGGGGAGTGGAAGGCTGGACAGACAGACTTTAATTTTTTTGTTTTATAGGTCAAATTATAGGCCTTTATATTATAAATCCCTGAGGTCACTGACAATCTGGGGCAGATTTTAACTCATGCTGGAAGGTTTRACATCTCAGAGCCACTTTCCTGGGCCTCTCTACTTTTAGCTTTTTAGCATTCAGACTCTGTTTTTTAACAATTTACCTCTTGTTTCCATATTTGTTTATTAGCATTGCAAATATGTTCATAGCACAAAGCTTACTATTCCTTAGACTGTGTTTCATGACTGTCTCTAAGGTATCTATAATTATGTGAAAACAAACTTCTTCTAACAATTCTTGTTTCCAGACCATACTACAATTTCTGAAACAGAAGGTTCCAAAGGGACTAATGTTTTTGGAGTGATTTTTGCATTACACATTTTACAATATACCTTGTTTTGTGTTGCTGAAAGATAGGATTGTCTTCTCATTTTAAACATATATTTTTAAGACACATGAATACATAAAGGAAAATCATAGTTTTTGTGTAATTATCTGATATTTTAAGTTGTGTACAGGTCCAAGTTTTAAATACCATTGAAAGATTGTTTCCCATGGCATGTTGCCTGGAGTACATTTTATTTTGAATGCAGATTCAAATAAACATCTTGTTTTTTTCCCTGTAGTCTGTTAAGAAGCTGAAAAAAACAGCCTCTTTACCTCACTCTAAAGCTGTGAATTCCTATGGAGYAGCCAAAATAGCAGTAGACCATTTACTGCAGTAAACAATAAGCAGAAATGTTATTATAAATGGAAAATTATTTGTTAAAAGGTCTGATAGAAATAAAGGTTTTTGACGTAAATGTTTTATTTCATCTAAAAGTAAAGGGAAAAAAACCAAAACAAACTAAAACACAATACAAAACAAAAAAGYAAAACAAAACCCCTTAAACCCTAAATATCATTGTGGATCCTGTAAACAGAGAAAATATAGCAGTAAGAAAAAGACTGTGCATTACATCTCATCAAAAGTAAAATGATGGTACAAAAAAAATCAGATAGATGATTTGGACATACCCACTGTCATTGTTATGTTACTAGCCTACTCAGAAAAATATTTAAATACATAAAATATGTATGGGAATTTGRTTTGGTAGATGATGCTTGCTTGACTGTTCAGGGCTTATTTAAAGGTCTCTTGAAACCYGAGCATTGAATAATTTTTTAATAAACTAGAATGGAAATAGCAGCATCTCTGTCCCCCTCATGCGTCCTGCTCTTATCAGAAAAGCCTGATTAAAGAGTTTCTGTGCATTTTAAAATTACTCAGGAAAATGCGGCAACTTATATTTTTGAGAGCTGATCCAAAATCCACTGAAGCCTCTAAAAATTTTAAATGATCTTTGGATGAGGCAAGGGTTGTTAGTGTGGTTGGTTCAGTCTATCTAATGCTCCAGACTAATCTTACTTGGCTTACTGTCTGTTTTGCTTTATAATGGTTGTACTTTGCATAATTACATCTGAAGGTAACCATAATGACAAATCATGACATTTCTCTAAAGTCTTGATCTGAGCYTCATAATTTAGTAAAAATAAAGAAGAAACATAAGATCCAGTTCATATACTTTATGGTTCCCAGAGGGGCAACCAGGAGGAACAGAATAMGATTATTTTCCTAACTCCATTGCTTGTCTGCTCACGCTAAGCAGGCCTTACAGCAGTGGCCGCTGCAGTCAGACTGARGATTTTTATTTGGGGTTTTTTTCTCTATGTAAACTTTAAAGAACCTGCTGTCCTGTTTTCTCAACAGTTTGGAGACTCCAYATTCTCTTTGGGCTACCAGTACCAGTGCTGAACATCTTCGCCAAGGTAAAAAGAAAAATTAAAAAAGAACTTTTTATCACAWTTAACCAGCATTTTTGGTATTRTAAATTGCACCCATTCTCTCTTGTCCACTATCATGGTACTACTGAGAAGGTTGTGGCTTCACCTTCTTTGTTGGTTCCCATCAGTATCTGTTCACATGTTTACATTCCTTCTGAGCCTTCTTTTCTCGAGGCTTAGCAACCCTAGTTCTCTCAGTCTCCACAAATTAAAAATGCTTCAATATCTAGGTCATCTTTGTTTCTCCCTGTTGTACTTCATTCCATATGTCCACCTTTGTCTGGTACAGGGGAGCTCAGAAAGGGACACAGAACTTAAGGTGTATCTTACCAGGACCTCTGGCAGAGGGGAAGAAATGCCTCACCCAACCTGTCACTTTTCTGCCTAATACACTCYAGGAAGCTGATGTTGTTGCCACAAATGGACACTGACAGCTCATGTTCAAGTTCAACCAGGAACTGGGTCCATCTTTGTCAAAGCTGCTTTGTAATGGTTAGTCCTCAGCTTCTGCTGGTTTAGGAGGCTCATTATCCTTGTGGCCAGGATTTAGCATTTTCCCTTTGGTGAACCTGAGGTTTGTGTCAGGCTATTTCTCTCACTGCCAGGTCCTTCTGACTGAGAGCACAATTATGTGGTTTATCAACTTCTCCCTACTTTTTGCTGAGTAATTGCAGTTTTGTCAAGACAACTGCTTAAGAAGATTCAAGTATTTTGGTGTTGTAGTATATGTAAGTGCTTAGAAAAACATTTTGCATGTTATCTGGATTACATGAATCCTAAATTTTCAAGATCAATCAGCCAGGTTTAAGAAGCAAGACTCATGACACTTTATCAATGAATGCAAACACTGCTCTGATCATAATTCATACTCGTTTGAGGGTAAATATATCACTTCAATGAGTTTACAGATTTCTGAATATGTGCTATTTAGGAACAAAAAATTCTGTAAGATAAATATCTCTATAAACCTCCCATTATGAATGTGCATGCACTAATGTATACAGCAGGATAAATACATTAACAAAAATCTGTCACGTTTATCCCTCTATCTCTTTTTTCACTTTGCTTTTTAGTATGGCAAGGCAACCAGATTGAATAACCATGTAACTATTCCCTTCTGTGATCTTTATTCTGTGTCTTATTTTCACATGCATTCTACTTGAAAATGCTCATAATTATAGTGCTACAAGGATATATCTTGTTTTGAAAATRTGTTGTATTATGAAAAAATGTGGAATTGTATAGCAAGAAAGGTTGAGTGCTGTGCTAAGTAAAAAATTATTGTCAATATTGAAGGCATTAGCCACAGTTCTTTTTCTCCAAACATTTTTTGATTATACTTATTTGAAGAGCAGTCAAGATRCAGACCRAAACTTGGTCTTAGCTCCACTGATTTAAATGCAGGTAAAATGTACAATGTTTAAGTGTTCTTAATKAAATAGCTGAATTTTAATTTCRTTTCTAAATACAAAAAATATGTTTMACTAGCAACCTGTTAGGRTTTTTCCTCATAYTCTTTTGATTAATTTCTTCAAAGTATGCTTATTTATGCATTCTTCTATAAATGGAATCACAGCTCATTTTGTGTTTCTCATTGGGAKATCATTTAAGCATAAGTCAAGCTCTGCCATGTGCATTCAGATGGTTTAATAGAAAAGATTACTTAAATACCAGCAGAACTGATTGATACAAAGCCCTGGTGGATTCCTCAGTAAATATTTTTTCAATATTACACATACCTTATAATACTTTGCTAATAACTGTAGACATTGATAGGCTCTGGGGCAGATTAGGTTCAGCAATACAGGCTAAAAACTACAGACAAAATAAATTCTGAAGACCAGATGTCTGTTTACTTAGACCAGAGCCTTTCTTTATTCTCTTGTTCATTCATTGTCCAGATCTAGAATATCACTTCATTTTTTTTATTCTTCCCTGAATATGAAAATTTCTGCTTTTCCAGATGAATAATCTAATTCCAAACTCACTTGCTAGCACATTCAGAGAATTGCAAAGTTGCCCTACCATTTTTGACTTCAGGGAAGACCAAAATTCATGCTGCAGCATGTGATACAAGATGATGGGTAAGAACACAGCTACAGATCAAGCTGGTACAGGATGTGTAAGTACTTCAGTTGGTTTTAAAAGTACTACCATCTGACAACAAAATCTGCAGYCAGCTCAAAAGGAAATTATTGAGCAGGGTTATCCATGCTGATTTTGGTGCTGGCAAATGCACTTTTCAGAAAAAATGATCTATTGAGCCTTTAGCTGGAAAATTTGTCAAAATATACCCTTACTCTTCATGTTTCTACGTTTCTTTTCAAATCTTCTATTCTCTTTTATGTACAGAAATTACTGAAGACAACCAACAAAGGAAAATTACTGTTTTAACCAAAAAGAAATGACATACCCACTAAGGATGTTGGTTGACAGACAACTGAATACTGGCCAGCAYGTGCCCAGGTGGTCAAGGAGGTCAATGACATCATGGCCTGTATCAGAAATAATGTGCCCAGCAGGATATGACAGTGACCTTCYCCCTGTTGTGGTCACTGGTGAAGCTATACCTCAAGTTCTCTGTCCAGTTTTGGGCCCCAGTTTGAGAGAAACTCATTTCTCTCAAACCACGACATCACTGCAAGAAGGATGTTGAGGTGCTGGAGCGTGTCCAGAGAAGGGCAAAGGAGTTGGGGAAGGGTCTGGAGCACAAGTCTGGTGAGGAGCAGCTGAGGAGCTGGGGCTGTACCTGAAGAAAAGGAGGTTCAGRGGGCCCTTATCACTCTCTACAACCATCTGAAATGAGTTCATCTACCTAGGTGGGGGTTTGCCTCTTCTCCCAGGTAACAAGMAATAGGCAAGAGGAAATGGCCTCAAGTTGCACCAGGGGAAGTTTAGTTTGGATTTTAGGGAAAATCTCTTCACTGAAAGGTTTGTCAAGCACTGAAGCAGGCTGCCCAAGGAAGTGGTGGAGTCACCATCCCTGGAGGTACTTAAAAAMTGGAAGATGTGACACTTGGGGGCATGTTTAGGTGGTGGACTTGGTAGTATTGTGGTAAACAGTTGGATTTGATAATCTTAGATCACTTTTCCCACTTCAACAGTTGCAATGATTCTGGGATTTTGGATATTGTAAGGTTGTGAGGAATATGGTAAAAAATAGRCTTAATCTTATTTATCTCTTCGAGGTAAGATTTCTCTTTCTTCCAGGTGATACCTAATCATATACTTGCAGTGGCAAGGCTTAAAAAGYACTTAATAACTATTYTTGGTTTTTTTCCTTTTTTTTTTTCCCTGTGGCTTTTTTGTGCTGCCTCCCAACATCTCACTTATCCTTGGAGGCTGGAATGACTTTGAAATGATTTGCACAAGTACCCTTGGCTCCCACTGCAACAGAGAGCTCTAGAGAGGGACCTTTATTTCTCTAGAGAGCAGGAGAAATGAGGGTTCAATGACTGTGTGAAGGTAAGATGTAAAACCATGACAGCCTTTACAACTGGATGATGAGTTTTGGAAATCTTTATATGRAAACAGACATCATAATGCATGCACAAAGGAAGAAAACCAGAAAATAAGAGCTGCATGACTTCTGTACAAACCTGGTAGACACCTCAGTAAACAATGAAATCTTGTTTTATATTTAGACCTCATAAGTTCAAGAAGGAAGGGAGGCACACACTACTAAAACATGATCATTGCCAATGAGTTTGGATGCAGTCTTTAGAAAATGTTGTATTTCAAAAAATTAGARGAGACCAATAAATTATTTTTTTTCTAATGATATTTTTCCAATGGTTATTTTTATGATGATACAAACTTACAGCTCACGCGGTACCCTACATTATGTACAAATAGAACTTACCTTAGGAAAAGCTRGGTCTATAAAATCTGCTTGGCATGAATAAGAAAACTATGAATGCATATTTGTATACATATTTTCATTTTATTTGCAAGTTTTTATTTCAATGTTTTTGACTGAGTTAACAGAGGGATAAATTTATGATGCTGTAGATAGGTGAGAAAATTTGGATTTCTTTTTTTTATTAGGGAAGTAATAGAAGGGATTGTCATGTTGATATAATAAGAGTAATAAAATAATTAGAACTGATATAAACTTAATAAACATGAATAATTTGAAAAAATTTAAATTGTTTTCTTAGGTATTAGCCATGTTTAGTTGCAAAATATTGGAAAAAGAATGAATGTGTACTGACAACAGATGGAAATACATAAATAAATAAATATGATTCTCTGAAGCTTCCCTCAAGGCTAAATTTAATAAATCAGACAATAAATACTAATGTAGTTAGCAGAGTTATAGTGATTTTTTTCCCTAYTTTCCCCTATTTTATATCATTTTGGATATATCAGTTTTGATTTGATAGGAAAATACTCAGATTGCTTACTGAAGTAACCCTTTGAATTCCTCTAATAACTCCCATTTAAATAACTGGTTAGATAATCATTTTGCTAAGTAGTAAATGCTTAATTGGCTTTATCTAATCTGGGTGTAATCAGACACTCAACAGAGCAGAGGATTGTTTTAACCAAAAGATCTCCTAAAGAAGAGATTGTCTCTGCTTCAGCAGCAGCCTCATTAGGATTGCCCTGAGAAAATTTCTTASTATGGAAATTGTCTAGTTAGTCTAGAAAATCAAATAAAACATRTTTAAAAAACTATCTTATTAGAAAATTAGGGTCCCTGAGCTGAAAACTGCAGTCACAGCCAAATAAACAGTTGCAGATGTTGCAATCCCATTGCCTATAGACAGATACACTTAAAGTATCTCTGAATGCTTGTTTAACTTGAAGATGTTTAGTGGCTTTGGCCCAGGAGAAATCTTATTTTCTCTGGTAAATGCTTCTGTAGAAAAATTTCTTTATTCTTTTTCCCATTTTACTTGCAATGGTGGGGTTCTTTTAGGTTTCAACTACTTAAKACCTATGTTGTAAAATGAAAACTGCCAGGTAGAGTGATTTAGAGATGTCTGCTGATGGTACCAGAGCCTRCAGAGTGTCAGTTTGAGCAGGTCAGGGAACAAGGTTCTTTCAGCTGTGTTAAACTGTTACAATTATCTTCACTCTGTCTTCTTTTATTGCAAGAATTATCTTTATTACATGCAGAATTGAAAAAAAGATATGGAGAACCAATGGACTGAAAAATTATACARTACTTTTGCACCCCACAACAGGAACATAAAAATGGGCACAGATGGGTTCTGGAGCAATGCATATTTCTTGTTCTGTGAGAAAAAGAAACAAATTTGGATTTGAAAATTCTATTCTAGGTTCATCTGTGAACCTCACAAAGCCTTCAACTGTGATAATCAACTCAATGCTTCTATAGTTCTCAAACATGTAATTTGTGTTTAGAWTAGAAATAGAATTTCTGAATGCAAACTTCCAGCCCTGATGATGCAAGGATTACTGGATCTGCTTTATGCCCTATCTCAGAAGAATGCTGTGTTAGTTTTGCCCATCTAGCCTGAGTACTCACCTCTTTGACAAAAGAGGGAATGAAATTTCAAAATCCTCAAAACTTCAAAAATGCTCAAAGTATCATATGAAATACTTGTTGCTACCCTATACAGGTTTGTCCACTATTTGTTAAGCTCTGAATACTGAACAAGGAACTCTCCCTTCGGGGAGTCCCTAGGATATAAAATATATAAAAAATAAATAGAACTACTTATTTGTTTAAAAGTTGTTCAACTCATACAGTCATGCAGAGCTTCAAGAAACTGAGAGAATAATGTGGGGGAAGTGAGGAATATTCTTCCAAGACAAAAGTAGGAGTTTGTATATTTGTGAATTTTGTTTTACTSTGTTGAATGGTAAGTCACTGTAAAAGAGCCTAAGAATAAGGCATATTATGATGATGTTTTCGCAGTGTATTTCCCCAGTGCTTTGAAATAACCTATAGCCTCCAGAGTTTTTGAGCTAGTGCTACCTGTTGTTTGTTAGCTCTGGAGAGATTCTGTTTCTTATGAATTTATTTGCTTCCTAAACTAAATACTGACACATGTTTCTGCAGTAATGAATCTTACAGCTGAGCTATATATTTTGTTATGGCATATCTGTTTTTCTTTAACTTGGCTACGGAGTAAAATCACCTAGATTTAGCTTTTATAGCCACATTTTCCTATTCATTATGATTTCATGATACTCTATCATGCATATACTCCATGGGCTCATCCAGTCTGGAGRACTGTGGTCAGTTTAGTCCCTTTTGACTGTTCACTGCTTACAGCTGAAAGCTATTTAATACTTGAGATTGACTCAATCCCCTTTAGCTTTGTCTGAATTTACAAAAAGACATGAAGTATCTGCAATATCTGTTGCACAAATGAGTTCAATAAGGCACAAGCAACCAGGGAATTTTACTGTAATATAAAACAGAACTTTCAGACTCTGGCAGGTGCATWAATATAGATAATAATGTATAAAAATAGACAAAACTATACCCAGACATAAAGATTGTGCAAGCAGATTAAAARGATTTCAAATTCATCACACAGTTCCTAAGTTTTTTAAGACCAGCTAGACCTTCTGATCTGCTCTGCACTRCAGATAGCATACTCTTTTTGTTTGTACTGTCTTAAAGCAGTTTACATTGGTTACAATACAGGCGCACGGTAGCTTGAGAAGAAAATAAATTCCCTGTGATGATTCTTGTTTAAACAAGGAAGAATGGAAGTAAATTTTTYAAAATTTTGTGACCAAATTTCACCCTAACTCTTAGAGGAAAATCCTGACTTTAACTCCTTAGCAATTCTTGCAGGTTAATGGAATGAAATTCAAGAGCAACAGAAATATATTTATTGCTTTGAATTTATTGAAAAATAATACATTTTTTCTTTTTCTGTACTGCTCCTAACCAAAATAGTGAAACATGGACACACAATTTTGAGCCATGTGGTGAGGCACTTTATGAGATACTTGGGCTGTCTTGAAGCTCACYGTGAGAATTTACCACAGCTGATGTAGTCACATGGAATGTGCCATCTGGTTGCACTCAGAATGAACTCAGAACTCTTTACTAGATCTTCCCTTTGGGTGCAAATCAGAGACCTAAAGCTTTGAAAGGACTTATAAATCATAACAGATTTAAATATGACAGGAGGATTTTTAAACATGATTATCATGACAGGATTTAAGGGCACATTTATAGCCTAAACCAGATATATCTCAAGAGCTAAATAAGATGGGGTAGCTGAAATATTTCTRTTTGGGATTCTTAACTTGATTTGTAGATCTCTCATTGAATTTGTCTACCTTTGAGGAGGCAAAGAAGGGACAGATGAGTCCGTGGATTTTTAAATCCACTTTGGAATGAGTCAAATGTTTTAGAAATTATTTAAACTAGATGTGATCTTTRAAATAAAAGTCTTTAAAATAAAAGTCTTYAAAATAAAAYRCAGTCCTGCAGRTTTATTCTGAAGATTTATCAATCACAACTGAAGACATTTTTAATAAAATCATGCCCTGAAAATGTTTTATGTGTAAATGTTCCCATGTTTAAAGCTATCTGGCTTGCTTCTACAACCATCGCTTAGTTTGAGACAAAAATAAACCATCTAAAAGAYTATACATTTCTGAAACCTGTATGGATTCACAGCCCAAACTATGAATGCCTGCTGCAATAAAACTGAAATTATGCATTAGGACACTAATTTCACTTAACAGTAATGGAATACTTGGAATGTTAGTGTAGAGAGACTAAATAATCTCTGACTACTTCTGAAAACACTTCTCACTGCCACTGCTATGAGGGTTTGTAGACTTTGCACACAACACATTAGTGACTCTGTAATTCTAAGGCTCAGCAGAGTTATGATGAAATGGGTGGCCTAAGGAGAGTTTCTGTTCCCATGCATTAATTCTAATTAATCTCCTGTGGCACTCTGGTCAAATTACTTTCTCTGTATCATGGTTTTTCTTCTCATTTTTTATTTCTTTTATTGATTTGAAGAAAAAATCCCTYATTCTTCAAGGCAGAAACTGTCTTTCTTGCACATCTTGTCAGGACAGAAGTGTTCACACTCAAACCAAGATTCAACAGTAGTACCAAACATTTTGCATTCAACTGAACTTTTAAATGGGTCATAAGCTTTAGCTGAAGAAATATTCTGCTACAGAAAAACTCACTTTCTGCAACAGCAGATAATTCTTATCTTGAACAAGTCGTGATGTCAGCCAATATTGTCATTATCACACTTCAAAAATAGGAGATAGCTGAAAGAAAGTAATTTAAAAACAAATAAACTGAACTTCAAAAGTGTAAAACAAGCTTGAAAGAGTAATTATGGGGCTCTACAGTCAATATTGGTTGTGTATATCTCAACTGGCTGATTAACAGAAAAAGTACTTTAAGCTACTTCTGTMATTTTAAATTTACAAATATTTTTCTTTGCTGGTGTACTTGGCATTTCTTCATGTGTATTTCAAATATTTTTTTTTTTTTACTGAGATCCTAATTTACCAAAATAATTAATTCTATACAAAGGATTAAGTAGAATATTAACTTCTAGCTTTGTTAATAAGAAAGAAAAATGCTTCTGTGAAGCTGTTTGTAAGCAGAACTGAGTGGAAAATAGTTTCAAATAATGATCCCTGTAGCCAGTTAGTCTGGGCTTGGAATAAAATCCAAACCATTCAGGGCTGGTAGCAGACATATAGAAACAATCTTGATTCCAGTGGTGTGGACTCCCATGTCAGAGGTATCAGATATGCATTTAAATCCTTGCTTAAAAGAAAAGAAAGAAAAGGAAAAAAGAAAAAGAAGAAAAAATTAAAAAAAAAAGATTGGTTTCAACTGACTTTCATTTAAAGCAGAATTTGAGTTTTTTTAAAGTCTAAACTAATGGGACTTAGGAAAATTATAATAGGATTTGTACATAGTCCTAGGCAAATATTCTATTTTATATTTAATTACTATAAAAACAAAATTGAGAGAAACCAAAATATCTATCTCTTTGTCTATATTTGGACTGAGATACATAGAGAGGATGAATTAATGTCTCAAGAACTGGTTCTTAACATGCACCAGGACACAGAGAAGTCCCAGCCAAGCAGTGCTTGGAGAAAGAGCTGTGTGCCCCAGGTGCAAGTAGATGATCATTGCCTGCCCATGTWATTGGCAGATATTTTGTGATTGCCCCTTGCCTGAATATGTGATTCTGAACTGTAAGCCATTTCACACTCAACATCTCATCCAAAGAAGATACAAAGAGAAAAATTGTTAGTAGATTAGTCATGTTTTCTAGAAACAGCAACAACAACAAAATCTGTGAGAAAATTTTAAGTAGTTGACTTCAATCTCTGAGGAAATTATATGCACAAAACTCTACAATAAACTAGGCAAAAGAATGCCATAGTCAATCTACAATGACTGTAGCAGCCAGTGGCCAATGAGAGATAATTTTCTGCAAAATTGGTTTTTGATCTCTTAGTCCAATCATCAAAGGAGAATGAAAARTAACTTGCAAAGAGAAGCTTGAGACCAAGTAATCATGGCTTTGATGCTAAACAAAATGACATTAATAATTATATTTGTAGGTGTATCACATATTAAACTTTGCCATGTCCCTCCCTGCTAGGTATCATCTCTTCCAGAAATACTAATTCCCAGAGTTTTTAGCAGGGTCTATGTCATGGATGTGATTGCTTCAAACTGCAGAATGAAGCATTTGCAAAACATTGTCACACTGAAAAAATGTGATTGTAGCATTAGGGGTTGAAGTTTTGGAGTCTATGGTAATCAAAGAAAACTAAAAATGCATAGGAGTCTAGATATATTTTGACTATGTGGCCAAGCTTATACAAAAATACGAAGAAGTTTGATGTCTGGATTTTTTTTTTAATGTCCTGTGACAAGTAGTATTAGCTTAATTGGGTGACATGGGAAGTGGGTACAGTGCAGTGGGAATGTCCACAGAGAAAGAAGAAATGTCTCTGGCTGATTGGTGCTCTGCACTGGCTTGAGAAGCACAGCTGGTGTGTTTAAGTCTTTGGTTTGTTGGCTTGAAAARCTGTGATTCTCAGCAGGAGAATCCCACTGCATTAGAAAATCCCATAAGAAAATCCCACTGCAGGCACACACAATGCAACAGAGCACAGGAATGAGCTGTGAGATTCATTTTTCATATGGAACAAGTGGTCCTGCAGTGGGGACTGTCCAGTGGCTATCACCAAACTACATCTGCAAATGTCCATGTGGCTGAGTGAGAATCTTAGTGATAACACTGATACTCCTCCTCAGTTTGCTGAAGTCCAACTTGTGGACTTCTGTTTCATTTATTTGTTCTCCTCCTTTCAATAATGCCAAAGTGCAGAGAAGAGAATTCATTAAAAACTATTTACTTTTTGCAAAGCCTGGTGGCTCTGCTCTTTCATCACAGGCACTAAGAAGTATAATAAAATAATTAGAACATTTTGTTGGATTTTTCAGAAATGTTTTGTACAATTTTTGATAAAGTCTTATTTGAAAAGGCAAAAAAAAGGTTAGTAAACAGTTACGAAATTCTAAAAATACATGATGTACTGAAACCTCTTTTATTTCTAAATTTCCAAACTGTTTTCTGACTTCTGTAAATTTTCAAAAATCGTGACAACCCATCTTACAGAAAGTGTGAACATCAAATGCTTCTCACAAGATTCTGTGTAAACCTTCAGGTAGTATCTCCGTAGCAATCCATAGAATCAGTCTTTACACTTCTGTTGAATAAAATAAAGCTCTCTTCCTTTTACAGAATGGAAAAGAAAGAAATTGGGGCTATTTGTCTAACACCACACATCTTTTGACAATGAAACAATTTGTAATGTGGAGGAAAAGTTTTTTTCTCTGACGGGGCTGCAGACACCTTAAATTAAGTAAAGGCATTTTAAAAAATGCACATGGATATCAGAGAGAAAAAGAAACAAGAAAAATAAGCAGTCTTTGAATAAAAATATTTAAGAAGTACCCTTAAATAAGAAAAGTACCTTTGAGTTTTTTCATCAAGGCTACACCTCATGCATGCAGAGATAAGTGAGTATCTATAAAACTGTGAAAAACTCTGATAGCTGCAATCTCTGCCTTGGTTTCCTTAGCATAAGAAGTCTTTGTTACAACTGAATGCATTGAGCCAAATGAACTTGTCTGAATTGGCATGACCTTACTGGTGTGAAAGCATGATGTTACTGGCATAAAACAAAATTCAAGGGCAAGTAAAACCTGCTTAGTAAATTATGTGATTATCTGTTCCACATAGCATTACTACTAAATGGTTAGATGAGCAGTAAATTGAAAGGTAATCCTTTTCATAATCTGGAAAGTATAAAATAACTTTCTGGTGATTGTTAATCAACAAATTAGATATTTTTCAATCAGATATAAACCAATGACATTGCAGTCTCATGTCACAGTCTTCTGCTTTACAAAAAGTCTTTTATAACTATAGTGGGGATCAGCATTATTCTGAATTTATGTTATTAATTTTGGTCAGACTCAAAATAACTAATATGAAGAGCTGTATGGCAGAATCTCTTTTAGTCCACCATAGAAAGAAGAATCACACTGGTGAATAAAAAAAAAAGAAAACAACAAAAGATGTCTCAAAAATGTGAGCCCAAATACTACCAGTGAAGTTCTTAAACACAAAGGATTTTTTAAAAATAATTAGTTGAACATTTCCACTAGTTATTTATCACAGTAGAACAAGGGGKTTTTTACCTCTTAATCCATCATCATAATTATTATCATTACCTATGTACATTATGGGAATTACCCTGCTGATCAATATAAGATCCATCTCTATTATTTCCAGTGTAGGGAAGTAGCAAGACAAGGGTGATTTTTTCCCAGAAAGCTTGTAATATGAGTGACAGAAGCTAAACCTATACCAATAAATTAAAAAGCAGCAAGAAAGTTTTCCAGGATTTAAATTGTTTTTGCTGTGAAATTGTCAGAATGGTTTTAAGTGTGTTTCTGGACAGGTCCAGGCAGCGCTCTTCAAAATGAGCCTGAAGTATGTATCAGGAGCTAGCATGAACCAGAGGCAATTCCCAGTCTCCCTTTYGAATTCTGACACCTTTCACAAATTGTTAACACAGCGTTCACTACGCTGAGAAGCTGTGCACAATCCAGCCTCTGTTACCCTTGCAAGGCCTTCAGAATGAAATGGGCCAAAAATGTCTTGTTGCTGCACACAGCCAAGAGAACATTTTCATCTTTGCACTTGAAACCTGGGATGGAAAAMCATCTTTTTTTTTTTCTATTGTTAAAAATATTTCACTTTCAAATTAATACCAAAATTCTAAGTTTGTCCATGAAGTAGAAAATTCTCATTATTACCACATCCTTTCCTCTTCACCTGGGCACAGCAGGAGGAAGGCTTCATGTGCATAATGATTTCCAGGGGCCTAATAATGCCTCAGAGAGCCAGGCATCCACAGGCATCCTCCGRGGTGCTGTGTTCAGGCCTCTGGAGCTGACAATTAGAAGGATATTCATCTGGTATTTTCCATTCTTAAGATCCACCTTGGCCATTTAAACYTAGACAATTCCTTCTGTTCCTCTGATCAAGCTCATTTTCCAACTTAGAAGTGTATTTTTCAAAGGCATTTCTGCACTGKCAGTGCTCTAGTGTAGTTAAACATGAATATTTCTGCAATTTCTAATCCATTTCCTTGTGAATTGTCCTGCCAAACTCACTAGACCTCCTCATCTCTGAAACTGTAGAAACTTTGAAAGTATTTTTTTTCTGAAAAGGGAGAAAGAGAAGAAGCCTTGTAACCTGTATATACTATAGCTCAAAATATTTGATGAAGAAGGTAACAAAGTTTGTTACACTTGTTATGTTTTTAGTGGGTTTTTTTTTTGTTTTCTCACTCAGCTTGGTATGGCACGCTCATTTTGGGATTGCCTGCTTTGCAGAGCAAGCCTCTTCCCTTTCTATTTGATCACCCAAGCCARTAATGGTTTTAACACTTGAAAAGTGGGTAATCTCCGTGGATGAGACACGGACAAAAGGACACATTCTGAAGTTGCTAACTTAAAATCCAATTGTATGATTARTATAAAATAATGCATATTTCTTAGCATTAGAGACACAAGAAGGGATTTAACTTTTTAAATTGTAATGAGATGARGTTTCATTCTCATCTTCCATTTCCTAGTTATAACAGTTAATAGAGGGAAAACCAATTTAATTAAACTTCAAGAAGGGCTAATCTAATAAYGTTGTGAAGTGGATTTACCTTGACTCCATGTCAGAAATCTGGTCCCAGACTGCCCCTCTGAAATAAATCTGATGTTAACTTTTCTACAAATTCTTTTACTGGATTCATGCAGGATTCAGACTGGAGGGTCCTGCTGATCCATCAGGTGGTTATGGTGAAAAAGCATCTGTGACTTTACAAGAACACGTGACTGTGAAGACTCTTCTGATGACAAGGAATGACCCTTGCAGAAGTGCAAAACTGGATGAAATGGCACAGTATTTCCTGCTCTGAAAGTGACCATGACTGTGTGACCTTCATGGGCTCTGAACCTGTATTTCTAGGCAGACTTACACAGATCTCTATATGGTCCTTTTGTTCCTCAAAATTGAGTTGTATCACTAGTTGAAATCTGCAGCTTTTTACACAGACAGTTTTGGTGTGSCTGGAAATAATTTCTGTACAGATAAAAGACTTTATATTTTGAGAACTTAAAGTCCACTTATATGGATCTGTTAGAGTGAGTCCGGTAGAGACCATGGGGATGCTCAGAGTGCTGGAGCACCTCTGCTATGGAGACAGGCTGAGAGACTTGGAGATGTTCAGCCTGGAGACAAGAATACTACAGCAGCATGTTAGAGCCCCTTCTAGTACCTGAGGGAGATCCAAGAATGCTGGAGAGGAACTTTGATCAAGGGCATCAAGTGATAAGAGAATGGGAAATGGCTTCAAACAGAGAGTATATTTAGGTTACATATTAGGAGTAAATTCTGGACTGTGAAGGTGGTGAGACCCTGGAATATTTTGCCCAGAGAAGGTGTGGAGGTCCTGTCTCTGGAGTGTTCAAGGCCAGGCTGGAGCAACCTGGTCTAGTGGGAAGAGTCCCTGCCCATGGCACAGGGTTTGGAATGACATGACCGTTAAGATCCCTTCCAATCCAAACCATTCTGTGATTCTGTATAGAATCAATAGATGATAATTTTCAAAATTGAGTCTTTGCAAATTCAACATGGAAATAACATAGTTGGTTCTTCTTCCAGAATTGAGAAAAAATATGTTCCTCCTCCGACCTACTGTGAATGCCACAATACTCAAATGAGAAGAAATAACTAGCAGGCAGTTTTGAAGGCATCTGTGTAAGGACAACGGTTTAAAACTAGTAAATAGGTTTTTAGTATTGTATGTTAAAACATGAGAAAAATGAGAAAAAAAATCCTGTTGAATCTCTGAGAATGTGAGTGGAGCAACAGCAGGTCCTCATGGATAGGTCACAAAGATAGATAAGTTGCTGATATTTCTGATAAAATCTTCAAAGRRAAAGAGAGAGAGAAGAGAAAGAGAGACAGAAAAGAAAGAGGAGTAAAAATTTGTAGAAAGTACTGTATACTCATTTCAGTTACCATGCTGCCAACAAAAAGARGGATTTATCTGAAACTGCAAAAGAAACCTTGGAGGGAAGGAAACAGAAAATATTTGTTTGCCATTCAGTCTTTTAAAGGGCATTTAATTTAATTTAATTTTTTTTAGAGAAACCTAAACCAGAGATTCATATAAAATTATGGTCTACAAATGGTGACRTATTATGCAAAGGCCTTCATTCACAGTAAATCAGCAAAATAATTTAGGGTTGGATTGGATCACCTGAAACAGCAGCTATGAAAATATTTTCTAAGTTATAYGGCATGGCTCATTTGCATGCAGCAGCTGCATTTATGATGGTGTAATATTAAAATATTATATTTTGAATTTTTATATTTAATATATAATATTCAAAAATAGCTGCAAATCTGAAGCATTTAGATTCTGGAAGAGACACTTTAAGAAAACTTTAGGATAAAATAAAATAAAAATTAAAGTAGGTAGGTACAGTAAAGTTGAATTTATATGAAAAATTATCATAGTATCACATGGCACTGTAATTAAAAGTTAAATTTTATGCAAGATGGATGGCTTAAGTCMTATGATAGAGGGATTAAATCTGCTTCACTAACAGATTGCAAAATGCAATTGTTAATTTTGTGCAAGAAGAACTCATTACACAAGGTCACCCAATAATAGCATTCTTGTTCCACTGCTATTTAATATTCCTAGTCTTGATTTAGATGACARTCTAAAGGTATTTCTGATTAAGTGATGGATAGTATAAAAAAAAAAAAAAGTGGTATGTAAAACATGAAAGACACTTGGTTGGTGTTCAGCCAGCCTGAAATTCCAAGCTTAATGGTCAACATTCAAGGAAACAGGGTGAAAAGGTTTGTGTAAAGAAATACATTGAGAAATGAAGGAAAACTTGGAGATTATGAGTTGCACCCAAAATGTTCCACAGGAAAATAAGTGCAGCCATGACTGGAGACAACKTGAAGTGCCAGTAGCTGGTGCACCCAAAGTAATGCTAAACACCTCCTTGTGTGCAAATTGCTCCCTTAGAAGAATCAGGCTTTAGACTTGGGGATTGGGYTGGAAGGGACCTTTATGACTGTCTCAATCCAATGTCCCTGCCATGRGCARGRACACCTTCCACTAGAGAAGGTTGKCCTCAAATACTTCTAAGGATCACTTCCTGAGCTTTTATTTTTAAAAMCAATAAACCATGTGTAAGTAGCATGTTCTCTCTTCTTGTGCAAGAAAATGTAATATGTTTTTTTTTTATTCCTTCCTTTGTTGATTAGGTTGTAAGAAATATTTCTGTGGTGATTTTCAGAATATTCACAACTGTGCACCAGATGGGGGGATCTTCTGGAGGATCTTGATGCATAAAAGTTCTATTTGCAGTTTGAGATGCAAAAAGCAGATTCCATGAARAGCTGCTAAGACTCAAAATCCCTGTAAGAGGGAATAGAGGGAATTACAGCACAGAGGTGGAATAACAGCATTTTTCTTTCAACTACTAAACAGTACATAGAAATCTGTATGTACAGAAATTCCATAATGAAATATATGTTCTGTATTATTCTCATTACAACCTCCTCTGAAAATTACAGTGTTTCAATACATTATCTTTCACATTTTGTGAATAAGGTCCTTTGTAAAAAGTACTTAGCCAAAGGGGATAAAAAAAAAGGCAGGATAGAAGAAAGGAGAACAGGAAGATTTTCCTCTAAATCACTTATCTTTGACTTCTATTAAAAAAAGAGATGCTAAATTTCATATAACCAYGTAATGTCTTCTGTTGAATAACAGACTTTTTTCTACCTGGAGGCTTTAATGATGACTTTAAGGGTTTGTTTCATTGAAACAAAGCACCTTGTTTCCCTGAAACCTTTTCTTCAACTGACATCTCCTTATTCAATAATGCTTTTATAGCTGCACTACAATAAATATTTTTATCCTGTGTGGACAACCCTGAAAATCATTGAGTTTTAGAGTAATACAGAGTAATGGGCTTTCATTGACTTTTATTTGTGAATTCAAAACATATACTGTAAAGCTCTTGTTATCTATTTACTGAATTTATCCTTCATTGTRCTGAAATGTTTTTCAGCTCGTGTGTACTGATGTTTGCACATTCTTAAAGATGATGGCAGCCATAAGGTTAAAATACTGAAGACCATCAAAAACAGCAAATGAGAAATACTCATATCTTCAAGCACTTAGGGCATATCAAACAAGCAAGAGAAAAGAAACCAGATGCATCTCTATGAATGAGACTTRAAACAGCACTGAAGCTTACAAACACAAGAAAATTTGGGCATTGAAAGCAGATAAACTGTTTTTTACTGAAACTGTGTTTCAATGGAACAGATTGATTTGCAGAAATCAGGATGTTGTTTTTGCAATTTATTTTTAAGGAACGTACCAGTTTCCAGAAAAGGTCTGTTGGGACATCAGTGGGAAAATGATCTTGCAAATCATAAACAAATTTCAACATTACTGTAAATGAATATTTTAACCATGTGCTTTCTGATGCCCTTTTTGGTGTGTAATTCAAGTGCTTTCCCTTTGTTTTGCCACTTAACTGTATTGCTTTGTGTTTCCAAGAAYGTTTCCTTATTCTAATTATCTTGAACATCAACAAAAYARCYACATACCTGTATGCTGTAACTACATGTGGAACAGATATCTCAGGGATTGTCAYCATTGAGACATGAATGTCTCAGGGCTTCAAACTCACCCAGGAGAGCAAGCTTCTGATAATAGTTTTCCTAGGGCAAGTGTTGTTTATGAGTCCTGAGAAAAGGCTGAACAACCTCAGCCTGTCCAGTTCTTCTCTGCAGACAAAAAATTCTTTGCATAGAGATCACTATAGACCTCTGGGATTCTGAGTACAGACAATAAGGGATGGCCAAATAGATGTTCTTGCTGTTGAAACACCAGCCTTGACTTACACCTGTAAAGAAAGGATGGAACTCTTGGGGCTATCTCATACATTCGAAAATGTAAACCTCTGGCAACTCAAATTACTACACCAAATCCTAGTTACTTTAGTAAATGCAAGCAACATAGTCCACATGAAAATTTTTAAGTGCCCTGTGATGGGAGCTCATTTACTGTCACTCTGAAAGTCYTCTAGATGATCCTGCACTACTAACAATACTTGCAGGCTSACACCAGCGTTGCTAAGTTAGAGARAGAATAGAAAATATGAGTATTATTGCAGGCCACTAGTTAAGCATGTTCTTGGCTGCTAGAAAATTCTAAAGTTTCTGGCAAAACAAATGCCATCTTATTTTAGTCTTTAGTCCATTCTTTACCTCTTTTCAGAAGATAGATACATAAATGCTGATGGTTAGAACTTCCTCTGTRCCWGACTYCTCCTTCAATAGGGTAAGATATATRAAGATGATGAAGGATAGTCTGGGACAACTTGTTCCATAGTCCTACAATTTCAAAGCTCAATAACTATTTGCAAAATTAACTGGAATACTTTGAGTAACCATGAACATAGCTAAATGTGAGACTACAGAGGATGTCAAAGTGTTATCAGTATCCATATCTTAAAAACACTTTTTTCCAGAGAAGATATATTCCAAACATGAAATAAGAAACTCTAGTAGTTTTTCAGGTAAATAAGGACTTCTGAAGTTTTGTTACTGATGTTTGTGTTTTGTTGGGAAAACACCAATACTTGTCTCTTAACTGAAACACCTTGACTGCTTCTCAATTAATTCCTAAATATTTCTTGGTAAAGCACTCATTTACTATCTTCTGTAAGCACATTTCACAATGATAAGTGCTTTCAAGAAACACACTAGTTGATGRAGACTATAAACCAACTATGTGACAGGAACTAGGAGGTTGCTGTCAGCTCAGAAAATCACCAGCTTGCCTAAGAAGGCCAGTGATGGTTTCACCAATAGAGAAAAAGAAAGCCTTAACTCTGCAAAATCCTTGTAATGCAGAGAAGAACTTATGCTGAGGAGCAGGTTTCTAATTCCTGGGATGAACATAAGCTGAGAGAACATAAGATGTGATTCTTTAAACATTATGGGTCTGATTCCAAGATGTCAGATGTCAAAACTTATTTTCCATGCAACCTTGGCTTGAAATACTCTCTCCAAATGATGAAATTTTTGCACATTTATTTCACCATAGCCTAAAGAAAGACTGATTTTTAGCAGCAGAGTTTAGTTTCATGAGGAAGCCAGTCAATTGTTTTAAACAGAAATTATTTCCCCCCAATGAAAACATTTCAGGTTTGAACATTTGCTTTSTATACAGTGGTTGGTTCTATAAAAATTCCAGGAAAATTGAAGTTTGCTTTTCCTTTAAAACAGCAGGAAAATATTTGACCAG
>CADDXX010000585.1:426042-453331 GCA_902810485.1 Alauda arvensis
AGCAATGGCAAGTATAAATGGAGAAATTATGACAAAGTTCATTTGTGTTTAGATGCTAAACTTAGACAGATTTTGTAGAAATAATGTTATAGTGACCTACAGGTGAGTAAAATCTGCATCCATCCCTACCAAATATAAATCACAAAAAGCACAGAAAGAGACATCCTGCTTTCTGCCAGAACTCTAAATGAAGACATGACAAAAAGCAGAAATACCATGGCATCAGTGCTGTCTTTTCAAGTCCTGCAATTTTGTTTTTAGTCAGATTATGAAAAAATGCAGGTTTAGTCTCTGTTTGCTCCTGGTACAATGAATGTCCATGTAAAGGACTTCCAAGAGAACCACAACCATTAGTAAAATAAAATCCTAGTGACCTGTCCTCTTGGTGGTGGAATCTGGCAGTTCATCCCTTTAAACTCAAGTATTTATTTATTTCTTTTAAATAAAACTGACACCACCAGACATCTGTGAGCAATCCAACTATGTCTAACTCCTCTAACCTTTTCTCRCAGTACTAACTGCCTTGGCAGCTCTAGTCAAACCTCTGCAGACCCTTTACTCAGCTCCTGCACATGTTCTAAATCAATCAAAGGCTGTAAGAGCAATGCCAGCCTGTTTATTTCCTTCTCTGATGCTGTAGTTGCTTCTTTGGGTGCTTCATCCATCATTAACACACACATTGCAGAGGAGATTGGGCAGCTCTGAAGGTTATTAATGAGAAACTGAACTTTTTAGGTCAGGCAGTATGACAGGTTTTCAGAACAGATTAGGGATTTTGGCAGTTCAGCTACAGATGACGAAAAAAGCTGCTCTCCAGACCACGTATATTCTGTGCACTTTGCACTGTAGAAACCTCCCAGGGTTCCTAAAGTAGGTGAGGCAAGGCTGGCAGAAAGGAGTTCAGCTTTCTTGTAGAATAACTAATAAGTTAGGGAATAAGACACAGGTCTTAAAAAACAGGGCTTCAGGGTCAGGTTTCCACTAATCATTTCATAAAACACAAAYTACTGTTTATACTTTATAATCTATRTAATCTCTTTTCATGCAGRCTTGTCCAGCATAGTGCATGGTTTGATTACAGACTCTGAGAGGTATATTTATGAAATAGAAACAATTAATGTTTTGGGACACAGCACTCTACCAGCTAGTAACCAGAAAATTAACCAGCTGAAAACTGGACACATGTCTAAACTAGATGTCATTTACTGATGAATGTGTTGTGCCCCAGGTATGGTTTCAGATTTAGAGAGGAGCCTCTCATTCATTTGCCCACACAAATTTAACCTTTTTATGGGTACAACAGTGGACTTGGATGACATGCTTGTAGATGAGGAGTGCACTCCTGGGGAAAATGAGAAAATCTGAATTAAGCTTGTTTGTGAAATATTTGTTTGAAAAAATGTCTAGTTATAAGTAAATATTTTTGTTAAAAGCCATGGATAATTCTTTTCACTTGATATAATTGATTTTTATATTTCCTTTTGAAAAATATTCAACAGTAAAGTGTTTTAGAAATATGACAGAAATTAATCTTTTATTTGATGAATGAGTCAATGAAGATTCCCACACATGAAAGTAATTATATGTGATGTATGTGTGCTTTCATGCACATAAGTAAGCATACATGTCCTATATGATTCTTTATCTGTATGATTATGTGTGTATTAGTAATGATGAAAATATTTTTCTAGCACACATCTTTATCTGATGAGAATTACRCAAATTTATCCATGACTTGGTGTATCTGGAGGTGACAACTCAGATGTTCCCACCTCATTGGGGCAGRCCCAGATGTGTTCTGATTTACAAATTTTCCCTTTCATTCTCTGTTCACTCAACTTCTATAAAAATATTGAAGAACTTTGGATAGGATAACAAGAAACACATGTGCATGCAGGAAAATGTTATCTAATCTATATAAAAAATGTTATATAATTAGGTGGTTTTGTGTGGAGATTTATGATGACAGTAAAGATTGRAATAATGAATCCTTTCTCGACACATATATAAATAGAGAACAAAGAAAACCAGACATGTAGATATTCCAAGGTTTCTCCAACAGTGCAGAAATTTTTTCCAGAACAGGACATTTTCTACTTCCCYTGCCATGCTCCCACCCACCATGTGGTTTATGATTTGTAAAAAACCCCAACTATTCAGTTTCAATACAGTAAACTTTCCCTACTCTAATTAATGCCATTATTCAAAGCCTGAACACTGTAAGGAATTATTAATTGTTTCAATGGTGCTTCTCTGGTGCTCATCACCATGGTTCCTCAGTCCAACAAACATTAATGAATCACAGAATAGAATGGTTTGGATTGGAAGGTTGTCTAGTACCAACCCCTCAATCTATCTTTCTAATGCCTTTACAAGATAGCAACTGTACAGAAGAAAAAAAAAGGTAAATAAAGCCTCTTCATTTTTAAGAGAATCCTTTGCAAAGGTTTTTACTAATTTAAAAGATATAAATCAAAAGTATCCACCCATTTCCTAAAAAGCTGTGACACTTCTAGTGACACATGGCTATTAAACATTCACTGAAGGCCTTTGATTTATTCATCCACATTAGCCCTCTAAAATATAGAGGCATTTTTACGGTTTCTCCTGGTTTAGGAAGTTTYAAAGTAGCTAGTTCAAGGTGACCTAGAAACCACTCTGTAACTATTACCAAAGCTGGCTTAACAGATCCCTTAAAAGAAGGAATATGGAACAGTTTTGAGTAGATGGTGCATGAAATCATAAGTGAAGCATTACTTCCAGTAATGGCACTGACCTTTTGTAAGTGCTGTGATAAAACCAAGCAGGATCTGGAACATGTCTRTGAGAATCACAAGTCACCTTGTGATTGCCTCTTCTAGATGTCCATTGTCTATATTCTAATGTATGTCCCCATACAGAACAAGTTGCCTCCCAAAAATGGGCTGATTTATTATTATGACTATGCAATCTCTCTGTGAACAATCCCTTGGGATCCCCCAAGGATGTTTATCTTACTCTGCTATTTCTGCTTTAAGAAAATGTTGTGAAAATATTGGTTTGAACAGCATCTATTACATAAAAGCCCAGAAATGCAATGTGGCCAGGGATATAGCTCTGGACCTGTGATATTATAATGCTGCTGCTCCTCTTTTTATGAAAAACTAAGAGGTCAAATATGGGGGATTTTTTGGTTTTGTTTTGCTTTGTTCTGTTGGGGTTTGGTTCCTTTTTTTCCCTCCCTCATAAATATAGCTTACAAGTCCTTGCCCCTTCCTTACAAAACAGGGGAAATCTTTCCTTGAAGATATCCTAGGCTTTTAAACTCAAGAGCACAGAAAGAGCAAGGAGACAAAGGCAATTTTGTGCTTGCACAAGTTGTACTCTTTATATCACCTCATTCTTTCTTCTACAAAAGGGCTGTTGGACTTCTTTTTTTAACATTGACACTGTAAAATGTTTTTTGAATGGTTTAAACAGCAGAAATTATAAGTCACTTCAAGCAGAATTTCTTATACATCCTATTCAATCAACACTGCAGTTATTCTTTTTTCAAAGTCTAATGCACTTTACTGAAATGAAGCTTTTCTTAGAATGGAAATGGAAATTTCTTAGAAACTGTAAATGTCTAACCCTTTYTTCTCCCTCAGAGTGTGCCTGAGTCAGACATCCACTCTCTCTACAGTAGCTGAAATATGCACAGTTAGAGCAGAAACCACRAGTTAATATTCTCTCTTCCTCTCCTCTGTAGCATCTTCATTGTGGTAAGGATGTAGAGATTTTCTCTGCTTTGGGCACTGTACAGAATACTTACAACAGAAAAGGTGGTGACTCATCTGCACTAAAATTCCTGAAAGAATTKTTGCTACCTTCCAAGATAAAAGGTTATTTTTTCTATATCAGTTCTGTGCAAGGGGTTTAGAAACCTTATTCTGGATATATTGTGTGAGAAGGACATGGACTGTTGAAGAGGTGCCATTACATCCAAATGCAAAAGTTCATACAAAATCTTTTAAAATATATTTGATGTCTGATTTAATGAATATTTCATCTGATGAACATATAATTWTTTTTGTAAGTCACTGAAAGCTCTAAAGTTGTTGTGTCAAGAGGGCTCCTCCCATGCAAATCATTCAGAGCAGGTGTGGTTGGAAGGTCTGCTTGTGGTTATTTACTGAATTTGAGCTAAGCAAGGGAAAGAATAAGTCAAAATTAACTAAAAAATTTAATCAGATGCATGACATGCACTTGCTAAACTAATTTTTAGATTTATTTTTCCTTTATTCATTTATGAGGGAAAGATCCTGAGAAGTACTCTATTATTAAACAGTTTAGAAGTATTTATACTTAGAAATATAACTACAAACCGACAGCATCTCTTTAAAGGAAACTGGTTTTGAATTTGGGATTTTATGCCAGAATGTAAGTTTTTCTSTTTTCTTTAAAGTTCAGTGTCAGATTTCGCCTGCATGAGCTTTTAATCCATATAGATCTACTTCCTTTTCTGACCTCTGCGAGTAACTTTTTTATTTGCACATAAGCCTGGGCTACAGATTTCATTAATGAGGCCTGAGAACTTCTGTTATTCTTGAAAGGAAAATATTAGAATGAGCTTGGATATCAGAACATGACATATAGCTGCTGTGTGCAGAATCTTTGGTGCATTTTTATCTCTGAAATTATTCTCTTTGTGCTCTCAAGGAGCTACAAATTCATGGGCTGACAGGCTAATATCAGCCTTGATAGCCTTCATTCTGCCACACTTTCTTGGTCAGGGTACTTAATGCAGGCGTATGAGATGCTGTAATTGACATTCTGATCAATAAAGGTCTGCTTGGCAAACTTGCAAACGACATTGGAGTGGGTTCCCAGGAGCTATTTAAACACAGCAGAGGGGTACAGCCCATGATTGCCTTCAGCTGCTCTGCTGCACAGCACATGGGGGGGRTGCAGCGGGTCATTAATGCTCAAACATTTTATATCTTCTTAAAGCAATAGTGGGCTGCTGGCTGAAGAAAACAGATCTTTTATATTATATTATTATATATCTGCATATAATATATATATTAGTATATATATTAGTATATATCTGCATATTGTTTTGATAAAAGAACACACGTTCTTTTATCAAAACAATATGCAGATATATACTAATATAATGAAATGGGATTTGTTCATCATTAAGCATTGGATTACAACAGCAGAACTATAAAAATTKTTAAAAGATGGAAGTATTCTGTCTGAAGAGTTGATGTTTTCTCCCTTGGTGTCCTGGTTTCAGCTGGGATACAGTTAAATTTCTTCTGAGATGATCATATTGTGAGGTTTGAATTTAGTATGAGAATAATGCTGGTAACCCACTGATAGTTCAGTTGTTGATGAGTAGTGCTTACTCTTAAGTCAAGGACTTTTTTGTGTCCCGTGCTCTGCCAGTGAGCAGGTGCACAAGAAACCAGCAAGGAATGTGGCCAGGATGGATGCCCCAAATTGGCTAAAGGGATATTCCATACCATAGAATASCCAGTATACAAACTGGGGGAAGTTGGCCAGAAGCCACTGTTCACTGGTGTGGCATGAACTGGGATTCAGTCAATGGATGATGAGCATGGTGTTGTTTSTCTTGGGTCTCAGTCTCTCTCCTCTTAAATATTATTACTGCTATTTTTACTATTGCTATTTTATCATCAATTATTAACTTATTGCTAAATTATTACTACTGTTACTMCTACTACACTACTACAAATACTGCTACTAATACTACKTTGTTTCAATTATTAAACTCTACTTTTCTCAAACAATGAGTGTTCCTTTTTTYCCAACTCTCTGTGAGTGAGCAAGTAACAAGTAACTTAATTGCCTGCTGAAGCTAAACCTTGACACCTGAGACAGTGAATTCCCAAATACTGCAGSCACTACATGCCCTACAGCACCTATTTTAGCTTTGACTCTGACCACAAAAATTAAAAATAAAGGCAAAAATGTCCATTCTTAAGTTCTAAGAGAGACATAGAACAATTTTATGCATATTTTTCATCACAGTAGTAACACATTTTTAAAAGGAATGGCCTATTGTTTACATTGTTAACAAAAAGTGTTTGGAGAAGGGTGGGATTAAAAGATTAAAAAAAAAAATTAAGAGTCTATATGCAAACTTGATTACTGGTATGACAGCATTAACTAACATAACTCTCTGATTTTTCCTGGTAACTTGAAAGGCAACCAACAGGTTTGAAATTCTGAGCYCTAAGACATATATCCTGAACAACTCCAGTGTCTTATGCTGCAGAAACCTTCAAAGGATGCTGTATCATTCAACTTCTTAGGGATTATGACTTCAGCAAAACCCAGAAGTATGTGATTAGACCTTCTTTGGTAATGGTGAAGGTTTTCACTAGGATAGAGTTAATTTTTTTCATATTAGCTAGTGTGGGGCTGTGTTTTGGATTTGTGCTGGGAACATTGTTGATAACACAGGGATGGGTTTGTTAGTGCTGAGCAGTGCTCACACAGAGCCAAGGCTTTTTCTGCTTCTCACCCCACACCACCAGAGAGGGGGCTGGGAGTGCACAAGGAGTTGGGAGGGGACACAGCTGGGACAGCAGAGCCTGCCTGACGATAGGGATATTCCAGACCATAAGGTGTCATGCTCAGACCATATGGGGTCATGCTCAGCATCTAAAGCTGGGGAAAGAAGGAGGAAGTGGGGGACATTCATAGTGATGGATTTGTCTTCACAGGTCACCATTACAYGGGATGTAGCCCTGCTTTCCTGGGGATGCCTGAAGACTTGGCTGCCTGTGGAAAGTGGTGAATGAATTCCTTCTTTTGCTCTGTTTGCATGCACAGATTTTGCTTTTCCTACTAAACTTTCTTTCTGAACAATGATTTTTCTCACTTTTACCCTTTCTGCTTCTCTCCCTGTCCCACAAGAAGCTGATAGGGGCYGATTTGCTGGCTGTGTTAAACCACTGAAATAAATGCACCGAAGTGTCTGTTGGACATGGGCCCTGAATGATTTGCTCAAGATCATACTGTGAATACATATGCAGCAGGGAACCCAGAGAGAACAAGAACTTAATTGCACCTGAAACAACTGAGTAATGCTATACACTCTTGTCTGCTGTGGAACTTGCTGTTTAGAACCTAAACAGAGAGAAACCTCTTTTCTACAGCACATGGCTCCACAGCAGCTGTGTCATTTGCCAGACAGAGATTTTCTCTTAGTCTGTAATTCCAACACTTTACAAGTGTTTTGGTTTTTTTCAGAACATAAATGGAAACTCAGTAAATACATCATGTGATAAATGTCAAGTGCCAGGCTGTTTTTCAGCAGCAGGACAGGGTGAGGCCACAAGTGCAATGAAATCTGTGCACAGCAGWGAGGTGTTGGTTGCCCAGGTTCCAGTCTCTCTGCTGAGATTCCATTGCCTGTACTTGGCTGTTTGATTTCTATACAGACTCACCCCCAGCCCTCTACCAAACATAAAAATGATSAGGGAAGCAGTTGTTTCAGGGACAGTGAAGCCAAAAAAGGATGCAAGTAACAAACAAACAGATGGAAAACACACATAAGGGGATTTGATTAAAAGTAAAAGCTTGCTTTGAAGCAGTCTGAAGAGACATGGGAACAGGGGAGTATGGAGCCACAGATAAAGGGATGCTGGGGTTCCCTCTAAGTGATACACTGGAGACAGTACAAGCTCTAAGGATTAAGTTAGTTGCAGAAAGGCAAATGGGGAAACCACATTAAAAAAAATAAAAAGAGAGAGAGAAAAGGAAATCAGAGCTACTTACTAGGCATAAATCAATGTCTCAAAAGGTCTGCTGGCCTTCCTGGGATGGGGGAATCAAGAGCTTCCTTTCCCTGAGGTTATTGATGCAAAATGGCTGGAGTCTCAACCTTTTCAGGGCCACAAATTCCCATTTTCTGAGTCTGCTGCCTGAGCTCTTAAATTCCAATAAATCAAGAAAATTGACATTTCTAAAAATACCTSTTTTACCTATCCTGAGATAATTACAGCCCAGGAGCATTTGAAACATACATGAAGCCTCGTGAAGCCCTTGGGGTATGATTCATCTCATAATAACCACCCCTCCTTCCTGTCTCATCCCAGCTAATCATGAAAAATCTCCCAGTTTCTCCGCCTCCCTACACCTCACCCCTCTTCCCTTCCCTGTAAAGGATATCTGTGAAACAGAAAGCTGATACAAAKAAATGGGAACAATAGCTTTAAAATCCCCATTGTTCTTCTTCTGGTAGAAGAGTTTCTGGGTCTTGTTAAATGAGAGACAGGATCTCCAAACACTCCTTTGGTTCCCTGTTCTCAATCTCATAGCACTGAAACATTTTACCATGGCTGGGAGTAAATACAGAAAATAGTAACAAATGAAGTATTGAAAAAAGGTAATGTAAAAGATGGAGAAAACTCGCTATGGTTTCATTTTGTGGAGGGATGAATGCTTACGCCAATGGGAAGCTGTGGGATTAAATACTCCTCAGACTAATTTGGTCTGGTACAGGGGCTGAGTTTTTTCTGAAATAGAAGACTTCTTAAGAAGTAGATGACATTTTTATTTCTCTTACCTGGTGGTAATTCATAGCTTTTATTTTTCAGCACAGAGGAAAATTTCTAAAATGTAGGGGCTGGTGTTTAAGGACAGTCCCTGTCTAAGTTGCACTTGGCACAGTAGAGTTGAGTGTACAGCAAGGGCACCTATGGCTGGCAGCAAAATGAATTACATGGAATTTTGTGACTACCAATTCCACTTGAAAAGTTAATGTATGATATGACTTTTGGCTACTGGCTGGGAACATAACTGACCAGCAAGATAAGCAATCAGTTAACATGCACTTCTCCAAATCCTTTCAGAGTTGTTTGGTTTATGAAGCAGACTGTAACATTGCCTGCCATAATGTGTTACTTGGGGTGTTGCCTAACTCTGAAAACAGAGAAAAAAAGTGCATTTACACCCCAAAAGTGCATAAAGGTAAAAGGACAGCCAGCTTCATCTTCAAGATAGCAGTGGGTCTCCTTGATATGTGTACTGAACTGGAAATCTAAAGTTGTCTGCTATGGTGGTTTAGTACTTGCCTCTGCTTTAGCTGCCAGTGGTCATGACAGTGAGAATGTCACTGCATTAGACAAACCATTCATCTCATCCACAATGATGCTAGTTTTCCTAAGAAAAGTGAGTTCTGTATATAAGCATTAATGCAGCTGGCTGCAAGAACATARGAGGTTATTATTTCTGTAATATTAAAATATAGTTAATTAATACCATCCACTGTCTTTAACATATAATAATTACTTTAGTGCTGCACAAAATTGTTACATTTCTTAATGTTAATATAAGTACTAACTTTTGTCTTCCCCCTCTCATTCTTATCCTCACCCACATGTTTATGAAGAAGCCTTGTCAAAGCATTTTTCTAGGTTTCTAATTAGACCACTGTGTACAGAATATTATTCCTTCATTATGGTAAATTGCAAGYGTGTTCTTTTCTAGCAGAGCCAGCAGAGTGACTTCAACGCACACTTTCTTCTCTCATTTGCTCTAGGAACAGTTTTAAAAACCCACAGGAACCAGGAAGCAGGAACATTAACAATGCAATGACTTTGTTACAGTTGGACCTGAATAATCGAAAAGCTATTACTGAACACAAGYGCAGATTTCCCCAAATCTGTTCCATAATGAATCTGTTGGATGATTAGCTTCGTATCACTAGTTTAGATGGCCTGACTTTCAACCAGAACAGTTGAATAATGCCACTTCATTAAACTAGGAAGAAGATAGTCCATTCCTGTTTTGGAATTCTTATGAAAGCCTTTGTGAATAAGTCTGAAAGAGAACAACTCTGAGATGTAGGCATTTAAAGTAACTTCAGAGTAGCTGAAGGTGCTGAGTGCAAGTGAGACTCCTTTTACTGACAATRGAAAAGACAGTAAACAAATTCCAATTGATGAAACCATAGATGTGAAAAGGTCCTCCATACAGATTGAATCTTCACTTTTTTTTTTAAAAAAGAAAAGTGAAAATCCTAATATCTATCCCAATGGCTCAACGGTCTTGGATTGGTTAAACAGACAAGAATATGCAGGAGATACTGGCACTGGGAAAAAAAGTCCAAACAAATTTCTATCAATTTTCTTATCAGCCTGGTGATAGCGACATTAACTTAATAAAGGGTGGCACAAAGTTTATTTTATCTATTGCAAAATGACTCTCCAATCCTTAATAACATGTAGTTTTATAAGATCATATACTAATTAAGTAGTTGTTTGAAGCTGTTTTATCTAACTTTTCTTTAAATTGTCTTTTCCTTTACACTTTTATGTTCAATCATTTTATTAGAGGTAAAGCAAAYTACCATTTAGAAAAGAGAAAAAACAGTACAGAATCAGGTTTAATTATTAATACTTAATAAGGGATACCTTGAGCAACCAGAAAGAGTGCCTCAGTCCTCACTCAGGGAAATTTTTGTATGCCTTACACATTCAAATGTTAGGTCTACCTCAGCAGGTGAAAACAGAAGGATAATACTGTATCAGTTTGTACAAAGTGTCAGGCTCAGCTGGAGAGTGCCTAGAGATTTTAAGAGAAAAGCAGTGTTTTAGCTCTAAAACATTTCAGAGCTACCTCTTCTTTTAGACATTTTTTAGCTGTGTACAAAGATTAAGGTCTTAGGAAGGAATTTACAAAGCTCAGGGAGTCACAGAGTGGTTCAGCTCCACTAACTGTTTTTGAAAAATCTCAGCCAAAACTGTTTCTTTTTCATCAGGGTTGTGTGCTATATTCTGTTTACATACTGAAATCACTGATGGAAAAACATTGTTTATTTTGGGCCAGAGTTAAAGCTGTAGTAGTGTGATGAAATATGCATTTCCATCTGGTTGATCAGAATAATCCTCTTACATCTATAATGTATTCAGCATATGCCTTATGATATCTTTAGCCATTAATTCCCCTGACATTAAGAGTTTGAAATTTAAATATGAGGCAGCAAAGTATTGCATGGGTTGTATTTGGGAGTTACACTTAGTTTTCAACAATATTTTTTTTATTCCTCTTGGAATTTTCCAGTTTTTTTTTTTCTTTTCTTATATAAAAAATGATTGAACCAAATAATTGAATCCAAAAAACCGACAAAAAACCTGATGATAAAACATATTTTATTTCATCTTCCAATTTTGAGATCACCCCTGGAGAAATCCACAGGTTAAAGGCGCTGCCTGCAAGTCTGAAACCAGCATGTTTTCAGAAAGCTTGCACTGACAGGACTACAATGCCAAGAAACAATTCATCTCCCCAGTATCTCTCCTTCTAATGTTGAAAGAATTCATCAATAGCAGAATCTCTTTTCCATTGCTACCTTTATATACCTTGATGCAGACATGTGAAAGGACCTTCCCATCTCACCTCTGCCAAACACTCTTGATAATATCTTTGCCCTCTCACTCCAGGAGCCACCTTCCTTTTTAGGAGRTGAACTAACTGCTCATTTACCTTTTAATATTTATCTTAGATTTGGTGTCATCAACCAGGGTATCAGTACTTTGATGATTTATTGAGTCATTTTTTATGTCTGCCTTTCCATTTCTTTACTTCATTACAGCCACTCTACACATCTCTGAACTCACACCTTTGAACTTGCATGAGCAGCTCTGCCATAATTTCCTCCTCATTTTCCATTTTCTTCTATTCTCCTAGTCTCTTTTCTTGTTTCCTCTGCTGCTCTGATTTTTTTTTCCTGTTGCTATTCTTCCTCTCCCATAACRTTTAACACTTTCCAATGAAAAGTCTGTTTCTTACAGGCCAAAATCTAGTGCAACACATTTCTTTCTGACCAAAAAATATGATGGGAATGAATGATAATAGTCCAACTRGCTCCCACATCCACAGGTTCGTGATATAGTGCTCTGGTTTCTTTCTGCAAATCCTACACCTATCACTCAAAGGTCTTTTACCCAGAAATAATTTGTATTTGTAATTCAGTTTCTGCATTCACAAGAGTAAGATTGTCATGTAACAATTATGTGATTTCTTAAAACCTATGTTATTCTGGCATTAATTTTAATCACTAGAGGTATTCTCAAGGAGTTTTCAGTTTTGGATCATGTCCTTAACTTGGTCCTGACAAAAATAAGAAGGTGCATATGTCGTAGGCAGGGCTTTTTTTTTCTTTAATTTGTTTTTGCCACAGTGTAAATGAAGCCTTTTGAAATTTTAATAGCTGATYTGGTTCTTGCCAGAGGAGACAAGACTGCTGTGAGACTGGCCCAGGAACAAGTTGCAATTCCTCTTTGTAGTCTACCTAAAGCATTGATAGCATCATCAATAATATCATAACAGAAATGTGCTTTTTGAGTTAACCTGCGGGTCTCTGCCAGCTGCCTGGCTGTGCACTGTGAAAAGAACTTTGCATTCCCAATAAAGAACATCCATTAAAAAATACACTGTTGGCAGTATTTTATGTTAAACCAAACAAGATAAACCTTATTCATGTCCCATCCTGCCTCTGGAAGATAATCCTACCTTAAACAATCACTTTAATGTAGTTCCCAAGAATTTCCACTGCAGTCTCCTCTGGATTTAGCTAAAGGTTATGTGTGGTAGGTGACCAATTTTTACTGGTCTCTTGGGTAATGGCTCAAGACAGGATTCACTGTGTTGCACTAGAGTAGGTCAGACTTTCAGGGTCGAAGATAATTGCTAGTCTCCTTTGAAAGTGGGGCATTACCAAGGAGYTAAAGGTAGCTTGTGAACATAGATAAGAGACAACATATTAGCTGTCCGCGATTCCAGTTAAAGCAAATTTCTTGCTTATTTAGTACACACTGAACAAACGAAATGGATGTGACATGGAGGGTCARAAATTTTACAACCCTGCCTCTCAAACAGTATGTGACAATATTTGRTTTGCTTAGTTTACAAAAGCAACTCAATAATTAAATTCAACTCCAATGYAAAAACACCACTGAACAAAATCCTACTTATTCCTGTGATAGGAAAACAAACTAGACTAAACTAAATATGGTTATTAAAACACTAGACCAAATACTATCTGTTGTTATTGTGTCAATYTTCTCTAAAAAAACAGACAATATATATTTTACATAACCAACCAAATTATCATCCGTGCAGCATGGATTTTTGTTTATAGAGGCTAAATACTAGGTGTCACTACGAAATTACAAGACTTTTTCCCTTTCATTTGCCACTTCTACCCTTTCTTTTCTTCTCTTCTTTTTTGTTGTCAATAAGAACTGAAGTATTATGAACAAATATTTTTAACATAAAATATTATTATAATATTATAACTCAGAACACGCACACATATGTGTATACATATATAAATATATATATATATATATATGGATATTCATTACCAAAATCAACTGCAATTTAATTACCACTTTGTTTGCAAGGGATATTTGGAAATTAGGTTAGATTTCTCTCTGTTTGCTGTGCTCAGTWTGTAATAATTTATCATTTCCTTAATCCAAACTGTCCTTGTCCTTTTAGCCTGAGTTAAAATTTAGCAGTATTTTTTTTCACTGTTGCAATAATTGACCTCCATACAAGATTTTTTGATACATCCAGTTATTTATAGCATCCATTAAGTATCTTCAAATAGATTTTCTCCTCTTCTCTGTATCAAGCATTTGTGTGTGTTTGATACTCTTCTGTAGGTTTGCAGGTTAAACTAAAGACATATAATTAACATTTTATCCTTCTTGTAAGTAATATTCTATTAAACCAATGAAGGGTTTGACAGATAAGAAATACTGCAAAGAATTGTGGTAATACTTCTGATGAAGCAATGCAATTTTCAAAATTAGCAACATAATTAAGAAAAAAACTTGGCATTAAATAYTTTTAAATGCTTAATATTTGGGAATAAGTTTGAAATCTTGATAAACAGATGACAGTTTTGTGCTTCTGAAATTCAAATTCATATTAAAATTTAATCATGAATCACTAAAAGCCATTTTATTTTGAAATATTTTCCACYCTTTCTGATATTTTTTGCAGTTTAACAATATTCAGTATGAATTGCTTTCTTTTTTTGTATTCCTCTTGAAATAAGGGGAACACTCAGTTCTTAAAATGTATRTTTGTAGTGTTTGACTCGGATTGCATTCGGATCTTTTTACCTAAAAATATAACAAATAACTCAACAAGTCAAATTATCAACAGCAGTGAGTAGTAATATTCCCATTAAAAGATAAGAAAAACATTGGCAGATGGATTATTTTTTCAGCGTATTTCTCCAGCCTGCAGCAGTTTGTGAGTTTCTGTGGCAAAGTTTGAGCTTAGATCATCATATTTAATTGTCTCTGATGGATCCATCTTCCAAAAATTTTCTAATTCATCTGGAACCTTTTTACATTCTTAGTTTCCCCAGYTGCATAATTTAATTATGCAGCATGCAACAAGTAACTTCATTTGATTTGTTCTTCTTAAATTTTAATAACATTCCAATTTAAATGGTGAATATGAAGAATTCCTTACCAACCTTTCAATATCTTTCCTTATATTAATCTTTTTTCCTCCAGTACTACTGAGAGAGACACTCAGGGGACAGACAAAAACCCAGAGAACCCTCATCTATRTCCTGAAGCTCTCAGGGGCTCCTCAGGAGGATCTTGCAACTCTCACATTTGAGATGTGATTTGAAAWTGGTGTGAAGAGTGCAAAAAGCTCTTGAAACCCAGTTGTATGGGAAAATCACATGGAGAGAAATAAAAGTCTGAAAGACTGAGGATTTCCTCAGTCTTGAAATTATTTGACAAATCAAAAGTGATTAATGTTATTTATCAACAACAGAACAAAGACTCTCAAAAGTATCAGAAAGTACCAGCTGCCTGGTGGGCTGAGTTACAACAAGCTGTGTCTCTGAATTAATTATTTCTCTTAAACTTGTAGAAGGAAAGCTAGCAGCAGGATATTTTTTGCAARATAAACAAGTTCCAGCCTTGCAGTCAGTTTTTTACTCAACAGCAGTGGTTTTGCTCTTCAGTCTTGATGTCTAGATTGATGGAACTTTTCCATAGCAGAAAGTGAGGAAGAGAGGAGGAAGGGAGACATTCCTCCCATTCTTAAAAATAATTTAAAAGGAAAATAATTTTTCTATTATTTCTGTGAAAGGTGGAAACACTTCTCACACACACACRTTGACAATTGCCTAAAATTCATTTTTCATTTAAAGTGTAAAAGAAATCAGCATATAGCAGCAACTCAGACCCTGTTGTGGCCTGCCTAAATAAAACACCTAAATCCCTCAATCACAGCTATACAGCTGGGAAAAAGAAGCATTGTGGATCTAGCATGCATTCCCAAGRGTTTAACCAGATACTAGTGTTCAGCAGAAGGAGATAACTGTATTAAGAAATCATGAGGAAACGCCTGCAACATCAACATAAATTATGATTAATAAAATTCAATTGAAGCCAGAAGGTCAAATAACTTGCAGTTAGATCTGTGACTACAAATGTCTTATCCCTTGGTTYAAGTCTTAAAGCTCCATGTAAATGTCATTTTACTCATGTAAGATCTCTCTGACATCCTGCTGTAAGCTTCTAAGAAACTTCAAGTTATATAAATAACTTGTCTCACTGGCATCTAATATGTCTTGTCCTTTGATGACCATTGTTGATGTCTGACTTTGCTTTACCAGGCTTGCTTCATGCACTTAACRCTATCTGTATAGAACTTCTCTTCAGTGAATGAAATAAATGCTTGTATCTCAATGGAAACCCTGACAAATATCACAGGAGAACAGCAGCAGTCTCTAGCAGTGCAGAGCAATGTTAGAGGCAGCTGACTTCTGACATCCTTTAATTTTTTTCTATTCTCAGAATTAGAACTAGACCCCTGGTAAAATCTGCTGGTTGGTGAGGGAGCCAGCTTGGAAGTTTTCCCTGTCTGAAACATGCCACTTGCAGCATGAAACAGGAAAGCTGAGCAACTGGTCTGCCCTATAATTAAGTTTGAACAATAACCAGTCATGCCTTTATCACCAGGTYATTTTGTCCTGCCTGAAATTTGCCATAAATTCAAAAGCCTTCCAGAGTTGCTTCAGTGGTGAGGAGTATGTTTTGTTCTCTTGGAAAARAAGAATTTCTGGTCCAAAAATAGCAGGCCAAATTCCCTGCAGGTGTAACTCCATTAATTTCAGGAAACTAGCACTGAAAGAGGAGTTGGCCAAGAAGGTCTAAATGAGAATCTAAATTAGATGTGAGACATCAGTGAAGATTTTCAACTTTTTAAATTTTTTTCCCCCAGTACTCTCCAGGGACCAGATGCTCAGCAGGAATAAATTACTATAGTTGCACTAATTTCATGAGCCATGACGATTTGCACAGATTGAGGATATAACTCTGGGTAGCAATATTCTTTTGCAGGAGTGAATAGATGAACACTTGACAGTGTTGTCAGAAGAGGTCATATTTTGTTAATGGGAGGTGTAGAGAACTGCAGGACAGATAATGCCACAATGCTCTCRGTTAATAATATCCTTAAAATAATTTGAAAATGAATTTCACTTCAGGGATACGAGATAGTCTTTTGATTTCCCATAAATGGCCTTTCTAGGTAAGATCAAAMTTCTGCCTAGTACAGTAGTCTGTTTCAAACGATAATGGAAAGTGAAGATGTGGTGAAGAATTGGAAAAACAGGGTAATCAAGAAGTAATCCTTCCTCTGAATGCTTCTCAAGTGATCTSTGGTCTGGGGAGAGGTCAGGCCAGAGGAGATGCACTGTAAGCCAGAGGAATCATTGTAGTTGTAAATGAAAAACTCAAGTCATGTTCAGCACAAATATGTAAATCATTCTCCATTCAGGCACTCTGTAATTCAGGTTTTATTGCATGTTTTTATCAGAGTTGTTTATATTTGTATCATAGATTTTTTTCCAAATATACTTTTGTAACAGAAAATAACATTTGGCATCAATAAAAACTTTCAATTGCTATAGAATTGCTTGCTGAATTTAAATGATGTTAATGAAGTTCTTAAACCCAACTCAAAATTGAAACTGAGGTATTACAATGCAAAAATGTACTGAAAATTTTCTCTCTATTTCAATGCAATTAAAATGTTCTATATGTATTAAACAGCTAGCATGCAGTATATCTTAACCTATTAATTTGGAAAACATCTAAAAAATTGGGTATAAAACAAATAAAGAAAGGAAAAAATACCCAAATGCATTTGAAAGAAATAGGTTTTAGAGAAAGGAAAAAAAAACCCATATATTTGAAAGTGGTAAACTCAAGTAATTAATATATGTAGAAGCCTTATTGTTTCCTCTAATGATTCTGGCACCTGGTTTGTATCTTGTGGCCTTGCTAAATTGTGTTTTTACAAACCTTTCAAGTTTGGAAATACATTGTGCCCTTTGTAGGTTCTGCTTGGGGTTTAGCAGGCAGTGGCCCATATGTAACAGGACAAGCACTTCTGCTTGAAGTGAAGATCAATGAAAATCAGATATACAAAAGATTTTAATAGCTGATAAATCCAGTAGCACAGGTAGTGCAACACCTAAACAACAGCTATAGCACAGTGAACAAAATGAACTAGGGGGAGTTTATTTGTTTGGGTTTTTTGGGAGGGTGGGTACACTTTGTATTTTGGGTTTGTTGTTTTTTTTTTTTTTAATCCTATATGGCAAGATCACTGGCTAACTTTAAAATAAATTTCTGAAGGTTAAGGTGAAACTGTTGTCTATAAAAAGAAAAGCAAAGTCAGTAATGGTAGGTGACTTTGAAACAAAACTTGAAGACTGTTGTTCACAGCTAAGGATGCATCACTTTGGAGGGCTGGGAGATAGTGAGAATTATGAAAACTAGCTGTCTAAATTAATTATATCAAATTTAATAATTTACTATTATGCCATTATTATATTTTCTTTCCTTTGAAAATCAAAGTAATAATTATTCATTAGAAACAGGCTGCAATTTCATCCAGAATTCCAACAGATTTATTATATCGTTATTTATAAAAAACTCAATAAAATTGGAGAGRAAAACTAATATACAGACCCTCAAATGCTGATCATAAACAAGAGACTAGAGAAGTTTATTTACTGTGATTATATTGTTCCAAGAGTTAACATCAGCAGGGCAGGGCAAGATTTTGAAAGACTACATAAGAAAAAATATTTTACTTCCATCAAGGAGTGCACGGTTTTCTTAAATATATAACATAGGACTGTGAGTGGAAGCAAAGAAAAAAATTTTATATCTGTTGCTGTGTGACATTTGGTGAAGAAGCCCACAAGACTTCTCTATCTTCTGATATGCTGTTAAGGAGATACTTTAGAATTAAGATCTTGCTTTGCTGTTCCAGCTATTTGGGGTTTCATRCAATCTTAGGCCAAGATCCTGGGATTAATTATATAGGTAGCATTATAGCTATAATGCCTTACTCCCTCATACAGAAATAAATCCCCTCTTGGCAAGAATAATTTTTCTTTGGGCTATTATTATCATCAGTTACTTTTCTATTAAAATGAGTGTTCACTGCTGAAYGGAAGGACCTTCAGCAGCTCAAGCAAATAAAATGGCTTTTATTGGAAGACAGCTAAAAAGAGCAGAAGAATGAACATGATGTTTGTTCTACTAGTAAGTATTATTTGAGTGTCTAGGGCTGTATATCATTGTACAAAAATGTCGTATTTAAGCATGCAAAATATAATTAAAATTGGTTTAATTAAAGAACACAATTATACTTGCTCATGTTCAAAAGGGAAAATAAATAAAATGAACCATTGTAGAGGCCTCATTGATTTGCACAATGACAGAAGTCATTAACTGAGCTCTGGTTAAATGGCACTCATCTGCCTCCAGAGGAAATATGCCTGTGCTGTAGGTCTGTGATATATTTCAAAGCATTTTGCTTTTCATGCAYGATATGTACGAAATATGCATTCTGTTGACTGGTAGCACAATCAGTGGGAYGTATTTTGACAGCTAAATGGCAAATTTAAATGTGACTATCTTTTTAGTACTCTGGAATTTCTAATTTTTTTCCCTTGCATGTGTAATATAGCCCTGCTGAAGTCTTTAAACATCTCGTGGCTTACTCATAGTGGATCTCTCCCCGCATCTAGAAAAGTGTCATCATGTCCAGTAACATGCAAGTTGAACATGCTGCTCTCCTATGATTTATTGTCTCAAAAATTTCTTCAGATTCCATTGCAAGATAACTGTTGTGGCGATTACTGCTGGAATGGAGGGGCAGAGAAAATTCAGTGGCTTAGGAACTTTCTCTTGACTGAGGGAACAATGCATATTTTATGTTTAAATGGCAAAGACAGTTAAAATGTTTCACTTTGCATGAATTTTTTTTTTTTGGAGGGGGCTGGGGGGAAGATATAACCCTAGTTTTAGTGGCTAATTAAGGAAAAATATTAGAAGATATTACTGTGCAGTTTTAGAGTGCTCATTACTGAATGGTTTCAAAGCTCTTTACGACTACTGGGTTGGTTTCTCAGCCAGAAAAACTACTTTTATGCACAGATTTCATGGAATTACTTGAGTGAAGGTATGAAAACTTTTTAACATTTTTAAGAAACCGTAGTGATGTCACTGTTTTTGGTGTCATTTTACAGAAAAGTGGAATGAGAGAGAAAGAGATTAGAAAGCAAGATTAATTCACCTATTCTTAGGGGTTTTATTCCATTTAAAGCATCTAAATCTAATGATAGTCCAGCACGGGACTTAGTAACACACACATAAGTGGGCTTATAATGCCCTAGGATATCAGACACCCGCAAGGAGCCAGCACAGGGATGACAACCAAATCATTATGAATCTCACAGTTATTAGGCACTTATATTTCAGATGTGATTTTCACCACAGAYTTCTTCTGTAAACTAAGYTGAATTATCCTCTTGATGGTACTGACTATATTTCATGACAAAATGCATGTTTGGTGCCAATTAGTTTGTCATAGAGTCTTCCATTCAGCATGCAACTGCCTCTCTGCAAAGTCTAAATCTCTCTTTGTCTCTTCATCATTTCTGACAACCCCATACAGATTTTCTGGTCACCTTAATGCAATTCAATTGGTCATTTTGCATTTTGGAGTTGATACTTAGCTTACCTGGAAACATCTAATTCAGTATCTGGAGTTAAATCCCTCACTATTTGAGGCACCAAACTTTAGATCACTTTGGAATTAATGGAAGGTATAATCACTTTTGGGACRTGAATCATCTGCCCAGCTTTGTATCACAAAACAAGAAGAACCATAAGATCTAGAGTCAAGTCATATAAACTGTGATCCACTTGACTAAAATAGCATCACAAGTCTCCCTGTAAGGGTCCTACTAAAAGCAAATGAAAGGAAACTGAACACATAAATACATGTGGCATCCAAATAGCCAAGAAAATAAGAAAAGAGTTTATAGTAATACAGCAACTTTGAATACAGCTAAATAACCTTATACACAGCTTTAGAAGATGCTGGGTGCATTTCAAGCTTGAAGGTTTTTGTTCTAACTGAAAGATCATTTTATCTTTTACCCGGTGTGATATAGTGAAATATATTGGTTTTCTCTGTAACTTTTACCTCATTAAATAGTTTATCAATCTGCACAGGGTCTGATAACTGACRAAGCAGACCTTAATGCATTACAGAATGGTCAGTCAGAAATGGTGTGACTTTCACAGATAGTCTCTCTGAAAGTTCAAACCCTATCTGCTTTTSTATGTTAACCAGGGCACTTTCTGAAAAAGATAGATGAATAAAACATTGCTATTCATTCCCAAAGTTGTCTATTAAAGTGAAGAAGAAAGGTCACTCAGTGTTGAAAGGAGAAGAGWTACCTGAACCGTAAGAAAGAAATTTGTACTAGAAACAGGCAGAGAGGTAAACTTTTAGTTGTTGTGATGGAAGTGTAGRTATGATTGATAGGCTGAGGTCAGTTGTATGAGGATGAATTGTGCAAGTGTTGGTCCAGCTTTTGGATCACAACAACCCCAKGCAGTGCTRMATGCTGAAGTCAGAGTGGCAGGAAAGTGGCCCAGCAGAAAGGGACCYRGGGGTGCTGGYTAACAACTACATGAAACAAGGTTAGCCCAGGTGGCCAAGAAGGCCARTGGCATCCTGGCCTGWATCAGCAATGGTGAGGYCAGCAGGAGCAGAGCAGTGGCTGTCCCTCTATACTGGGCACTGCTGAGGCCACACCTCAAATCCTGTGTCCAGTTCTGGGCCACTCTTGAATGGGCTGGGGGGTGTCCAGAGAAGGGCCATGGAGCCGGTGAAAGGTCTGGAACACGAATATCATGAGGAGCAGCAAAGGCCTTGAGCTGTGCCAGGGGAGGYTTAGACTGGTTATTAGGAAAAATTTCTGCACTGAAAGGGCTGTAAAGTGTTGGAACAAGCTGCCAAGGCAGTGATGGAGTCACATGCTGGAGGTACTTGAAAGGCATGTTCATGTAGTTCTTAGGGACATGGCTTAGTAGTGGGCTTGGCAGTGCTGGGTTAACAGTTGGACTCAATGATCTTAAAGGGCTTTATTAACTCTAAACAATTCTATGATTATATAATAGTAATTTAAAGATTATATCAGGATTTTCATTTTATACTYTATAGGGAAGTAAAAATTCCTTTGAATATAAAAATAACACCTTGGTGCTATTTTGGAAGCAGAAAGTGAACAGACTTCAAGCTTATTAAAGGAGATTAAAARTATATTGAAGACACAAAGGAWGATAAACTATCATCATTACTTCAGGTTGCTTAGGATATGTATAAAAAAAGAAAGCTGAAGGTAGGAAGTTCGAAATGAGTATATGTAAATACCCAGATAATTCTCTTGTTTGGGGCATTCTCATTTCTGTGTTCTGATGGATGCTGTTTCCATTTAATTTTGTAAATCTTTTCCCTACCACAGAAAGCCAGGCTGGGATTTATCTTGTCTAATTTTAAGCATCAGCCTTACAGACACCTACATATGGGACAATCACATGCTGGGGGTGACTGACTTGATGTAGTCATTCCCATGATTTTTTTTTTTGCTTTAAAGGGAATATAGAGTGATTAGCATGGATAGTAGCTGCCTAAATTTCATCAAATGAATCTCATTACATTCCTAAGTAGTGACAAAGACTGCCACCACAGTACGTATATAATAAACAATTGATGAAAAACATCAAAAGCACTGAAATGAAAAGCTATAGGTGTTTCTATAATGAAAWCAGGTCTATGTATGGCCTAACCAGTGTGTGCTGTGCCATTGTGTTAAACTGAATAAAACTATCCACTTGTGCTTTTRTTTGCCCACTTTGTTGTTTTTGGTGTTTTCATGGCATCCAGAAAAAAAAAATCAGGAGAAACTCCTAAAAACCAAGGTCAAGTAAACCCTGACGAAATAGCCAGCATTCAGAGGACAGTATCAGCCATGTAAAAGGAACTCATAAAAGTTTAAAGCACACAACAATAATGCTTCAGCACCCAACATCTAGTGTTTGATCAGCAGGCATAGTCTAGTAAGGAGGAGTATAATGATTCAAGCCTGTTATAAGCCAATAACAGTCCAGAATTATCCTCTCTACAACCATTTTTTATCTTGGGTTCTCACTTCCCAAGCACCATCCCATTCTGAGATTGACTAATTTATGTTTTTCCAGTCATTAGTAGCACAGCAATGATGAAGAGTACATTTAAAAAGAAGTTTGCTCTTTTCCTTGTTCTTCGGTAAGGATTTACAGTAATACAAATATAAAGCAATTAATAAGGGAGAAAGAAAACCATGTCTTCTTCACCCACTCAGCACTTACAAAATTATACAAAACTAAGATAAGTGAAAAAGTATAGTTTCAAAGGAAGAGTCAAGAAAATTGAAAAACCCCTCACTATTCTCAAAGAAAAAAGAAATCAAGTAAGAAAACAGGTCATTGCAGACCAGGAGGAAATTCCCTCAAGCATTGTTATTCATTATTTTCAGTTTAATATTTTGGTATTTTTTTTCCTTTTATTCTACAAAACATGTAAAGTTCTGCAAAAATCAAAATAAAATGGTTGAGAAAGTATGGAGATTCTGAAGAAGTGCTTTCTCAGCTGCACAGTATCTTCTAAATGAATTAAATTTATTTCAGATTCTGGGTACATTTACTAGGGGAATTCTCAAAAATGGCAATTGCTTTCATTACCTCACGTATGTTCAAGGCTTTCTAGTTATTAGGATGATACATTAGTCTGGTTTCAGAGTTTACAGACTTTTTGCCCATGGCCATTTGGAGATACCAAGACAACAAACATTATTGAAATCAAAAAGCATGAAAATGAGAAGTGTGATTGGTGGCATGTCTTCAAAGTTCCCAGAGCTGCCAGGCACGTGACAACATTCTGGCAAAGACATGAAAAAAGGCCTTCAGAAAATTTAGACTCTGGATCTAAGTCTTGAGAAACTAAAAGCAAGCTACCTCATTATTCTGACTAGAAGGTGAAAACTTGTGGCAGAACTCAACCTGTAATTCAGTCAAGGTTTTGTCAAGCTCAAAATATTAAGTGCAAACTTTTAGAACTAATGAAATTGATGGGTTTGGATAAAACTTGGCTTGTTAAGAAAAATTCTGATCTTAAGGATTGGGAGTTTTACAATACTATAATGTTTATACGTATGCAAGCATTGAATATCATTACAAAATTATTAATTTCTTATTCAATTATGGGAAAAAATTAGTTACAGTCCATAGCCAGTATTCATAAAAGCAGAAAAAAAGTCATATCATGCAAGTTAATCTGAGGCTGAGTGACAATTTCTTTCCCTCTGAGTGGCAGAAGAAAATCTCCTGGTGGTTTTCAGTGCTTTGGTATGGAAGAACCAATGCATTTGGTGATGGAAATCAGCCCTCAAAGTCCTTACACTAAGAAATTCAWCCCCCACTGGTACCTCACCCTAGGATGCACCATTAGAGCTGCTTTTATATCTGAACTGTACCAGAAGATCTGTAGTTTCTCAACATTTATAGAAGATAAATGCTGATAAGCCAATCCATCAGCCTTTGTGGCACCAGCGTTGCCCAGGCCTGTGTAACCTGTACCTTGAACAGGGCTCAATCAGTTCTTCTGCAAGAAGGCAGCTTCAGAAACTCACCCCCAACACAGCACTTTTTTGTCTTGCTCCTAGTTTAACTCTGAAAATGATAAATCAGCTGAAGAGGTATACATGAAGGGGATTAACCTTTGAAACCCCTGCTACTAGGGGCTGCTGGTTACCTTATACAAGTCTATGAATCTTCATTGGGATCTATATTACACACAAACTCACACACACAGTTTTTAATATCAATATATTGAGTATGCATTTTTATAGGACTGCACCATCACAATAATTTTCTGCATTTTCAAATTTTGAAGGTTTCTTTTATATAGTTTTCTTGTATCTGTCATTTCAATTTATTGGAGGAGAGGGATTGAGAGAGAACATATTTTCTTTTCCTTGGAACATAAATACCCCCTTGGTAATTACATGGATGATATATTTTGCACCAGTATTATAATATACCTGCACCCTTTTTTTTTTCCTGTTCCTGCGAGGTCTTCAAAACATCTCTATTTATGTTTTACCCTTCTTAGTGACATCTATGTCAAATGACTTCCTCTAGCTTGAAAGGAATGAAACTGAAGTGTTATTAGCCCTYGTGCTAAATTGCTGCTGACTTGCCTTTTCAATCAGCCTTTTCTCTTAAAGAGCTGCTGATTAAGCCTGAATGAAGACTTTGACAGCTATTCTATTTAAAAACAATTCTATTTATATACCATATGATTATATTTATGGATATATGTGACAAAACCTGGTTTCTTATGATTAGTGAATCATGTATGAGAACAGGACTTTTCTAATGTTWTATTTTCCTTTCAGAAAAATGTCACCTACAAAACACAGCCCTATCCCTCTCTAAAACCATAATTATTTCCAATGCCACACTAAGAGAGAATAGAACATGGACTGAGGGCCCCGTAGTGATAACTACCAGTGGGAGTGCAGGTAGAAAAAGAGCAGTACTAGGCAAAAAAAAAGGGATTAAATAAAGTGTTTTGAGATCTTGCAATTAATCTGTAGCCCAAATCTGACCGGTGATATGAAAGGAGGCAAGAGAATAAAGGTTGTTAACTGTTTCTTAATTTATTTTTGAAACTGTAATTTGAGTTTCTACTTTGCGTGGGATTTGGTCYACAACATTTTTATGGTGCCCCAGAGGACCATCAGATTTTAAATTCTGGCTCAAACATTAAATTCTTACCCCTTGGTTTGGCAACAATAGTCCCTGCACATGGAYGAAGATAGACAAAAAATTTTGATTTCCAGCAACCAATTCAGTTAAATCAGATCATTGGAAAGGTTTAAGCATTGGATATTTCTTCCCTTATACTGGATTTGAGAGTCCCTATGAGACTGCCCCTCACAATCGCAAACSTCTTTCAGCTTAAGGTCAATTTACTTTTAAGTACAATGAGTTCCTTCCATTCACTTTACAATAATGACAGAGGAGCAACCATGATGTGGAGTTCAAGGCATTTACCAAAGAGCTTAGAAATATGGTTCATGTGCATAATGGGCCTGCAGAAATAAAAAAAAATATGTATTTTTACCATACCAGGACAATATCCTAATCAGTATTAATGGTCACCTGATAATCCTTACTCTGATYTAAATCCATTAAAATGGATTTAAAACTGGAGCCTAAAATTTACAAAAATCAAGAACAAACTTAAACTGGACTAGGTAACTGGAGGAAAGGCTGTGGTCCTTGTGTGCCTGGACTTTAGTAAAGTTTTTGACATAATTTCCTACAGCATTTGCCTGGACAAACTGGGTGCTCAGTGATGGAGAAACTGAACAGGCAGAKTCTCTGCTGGGTAAAAATCTGTACAGGCCCAGAGAGTGGTGGTGAATGGAGTTACAGCCAGTWGGTGTGTGTGAACTTGGCAGTGCTGGGTWAATGATGGGATTTGATCACCTTAAGGACCTTTCCCAACCTAAATGGATATTTGATTCTACAATACATAATTTACAGTAAAGGTTATGCTAAATTCTTGGTGCTGTCTTTCTCTGGGTTCATAAACACTATTATAAAGTTTATTTTCTATTAAGCTATTTCTAAAATGAAAAATTGATTTAGGTGCTCTCTGTGCTCCTTCCAGATTAATAGGATTTCATAGGATTCTTTAATTCATTTATTTTTCCAGGAAAATATTTTCTCACTTGGACTATAACAATCATAAATAGTACCAAGATAACATATGGGCAACTGAATCCCTTAAGACTCAAACRCTCATCTAAGGAAAATATGGAAGGCTGGTCCTTAGATAAGGTGGTTCCTAGTATTTGGCAATCTATGTWTATCACTATGTAGGGTAAATATTTACCAAAATTAGTGAGACATAGTTAAAAATTAATATMATTCATAAATTTCTTTCTGGAGATAGACTTTTCTGTCCCATAGTAAAGAATCTTTAATGTATAAAAAATAAAAGAAAAATAATCCCCMAAAGCAGAAATACTCAAATTTTGAAGATTTTGAAGCTAAAAAATATTCAAATGATTAATAAATCTGAGTAATGTAAAACTGATGATAATCAATAGTCAGAGGTGGTGTTTTCTCGATCCCTTGAGTCTTGAGATCGATCTTAGATGAAKTTAGATCCCTTTCTCAGGGATATGTCTATCAAGAACTTCCAGACTAAAATCTATGAAATAAGTGAGCTGACTGTTCTGACTGAATTCCTTACATTTACAGACTGAATTTCAACCTTTCTAAACTTTGTGAAAGAAGATTGTTTAATTRCTTAACTTGGGCCAGCCTTAAATCTGTATATTATGAAGACTCCTCTTCCTGCATAACACTCTACTGTTTAGAAGGTATTAATTACAGCATAATTTGGCAAAGACAGGAGAGAAGGAAATACGGGTGCAAGACAGTAGAAGTTATCACAATTCAATGAAATCCACCAACTATTAATTCCTTTTCACTGCAATATTTAGTGCTGTTAAAATACTTTGAGCATCACATGAAGCCAAAATCTGAGAATGTAAATTAGTAAGAAATTATATTCATACTTTCACATAATGGTACAGAAAGGTCCTTTTCATTTGTGATATTATGGAAAAACCTGCATAATTATTGAGGGAAAATTGATTAATTGATTTGATTTTACAACTGTAAGATTCAAAAGCCCTTTGGATATTACAAAAGAGTATTAAAATGTTTAAAGAGTATTTTAGCAGGTTTTTGTTTCTGAGTGAAACACATAAAAAGAGGTTTTTGTTGGGACACTTCTTTGCCTTTTGAAG
>CADDXX010000585.1:453606-464761 GCA_902810485.1 Alauda arvensis
CATTTTTAACTCTTTTTTATATATTGCCAATTAGAAAATTTCAGGGACTCATAAGCCCCAAGATTATTTCAATTCTTTTCATGATTTTCCCAACAATAAGTTGGGAAAAAACGCATAATTTAATTTTATAGCATCTTATATCCACACATTTTTTCTTCATATTTGTTACTCAAAGTTCTGTAAGTTTGTATGAAATCACCCTCAATTCAGCCACTGTTTCCATTGAGAAAAAGTGCTTTTCTTACTTCAACTTTTCTTACAGCAACTATAAGTTGGACCAGACAAAATTATAGATGGAGCCACATGGAGGTGTGGAAACCTGGGCAATGACAAGACAAGCCCATGCTCCTTTTCATGTGACTCTTTTGTGAGAATGGCCAAACTTCTTCCCATCAAAATTCCCACACAGATAAAACACAGTGTAGCGAGCAAGAGGATTGGGTATCTCCAAGTGTAGGGAGCTGTCCAGCAGCTGTCAGTCTTGATTGCCCTGGATGTGTCAGTTCTTCATCACACATTATTTTAGGTTATTTGCAAGCCCTCAATGCTACCATAGCCTTTCTAGAGCCAACACTGAGCAGCACAGTCAAGGGAGGTGCACTTGAAATATTTCATCAGACATGGCTGAGCAGCCCCCAGCCCATCACTTCAATCTTAATGGGAGAGCACAGCTAAAGTGGTTGGGTGATGATGATGTTCCTATTTCTGCAATTTTTTGCTGCTTCTTAGAGCCATTTTGCCTCTTGTACGTGGCCTGGCCAGTGAGCCAGATGGTCATAATATCTGATAAATGTTTTGAGAGAATGGAGTGGATACTGCTGTGCATTGACAACTGAGCATCTGATGTCAGAAGTAATGTGTTTATGCAGAATTACYAACAGAGGAGGAAGTATAATTGAAGGACACAGAGAAACAAAGGGGGGATTTCTATAAGAATGATAATGAGAATGATTAGGAGATGAAATAAAACCCTCCTCCATGAATAGAGATTGCAAAGAATAGTGTGATTTCCTCGAGAAATTAAACAAGCAAGAGGGGACATAATAAAGTGTTAAAAAACAAATGYTGTGTGGCAGGAGGAATAGGGACTAATGCTCCTCCTGTAATAAAAGAGACCTTCAATCAAACAAGAAGGGACAATTGCTGATTATTTCTAGACAATGAATAATTAGGCTGTGCAATACACAGCTGCATGATACAAAGGGAAGACTGGACAGTTATATGACTAGCAACACTACTGACTTAATGATCCGAGTTTTGGGTAGGAACATAAACCCCCATAATTAAAACCAGTGTCTTTCAGCTATTAATAGCAAGTCTTCTGGAACTAAGCGGGCTCTTTTATCTTTTCCTGCACTTCTTTTTTTTCTTTTTTTAGTTTTGTAGATACTTCTCTGCAGCTACTGTTGAAGAAATGTGGAAGATGAGATGAACCACGGGTTGCATACCTTATGATTTTGTGCTAAACCTCTCATGAAAAGCTGCAGCATATTTCACCACAGCAGGTGATAGACTTCAAATTTTGGGTACTGTACATTGCAACWATATTGCCCTGTGAACAAGATGTAAAATGATCTCATTCTTGTAGAATTATGCAGAACCTAATAATCTCCTGTTAAGTCTCACTCTCAAACTTTTAACTGCTCATCTAGCACAGAGATACGAATATCTTCGGAAGCAGCACTTTCTGTCATAAATTTTATAACTAATGGGGAGTGCAGGTGTTAGAGATACAGAAACCAAGCCTTAAAAATTTCCACAGCCATCCTCTTTCAGCTTAATRGGCTGACACTTGTACATCGCTCAGCTGGCTGGCAGTAAATCTGTCCTGATCTGACCTCCAGGCCATGCAGCTCAGATTTGCTGCATGGTGTTGTTCAGAAAAAGACAATTTCTGATCCACATGTACACCTGAGAAGTGTTGCATGGAGAGCTAACATGGGAGAGCTGAGCACAGTCTTAATAGACTCTTCTGAATTTTTTGTTGTCGTTGATATTTCCAGCAGTTCCAGGAACAGTGTTTCACATATGAATTCATTTTGAAACGTAGCTTTTCCCAAATAATTGTTTTCCTGTAGCTCTTCTTGGTCAATAGAAATTTATGAGTCAGAAAGCATCCAGGAGATGCTAAGCTGGTTGTTTAGCTTTTAGGGCTAAACATTGCCGYTTACAACCCATGCTTTGTTAGACAATGGTCATGATGCCACTGCTTGGCCAAAAGCAACAGCGAAATCTAGATCCCTGAGGATTAGTAGGACCTTTGGATAGAGAAGCACTTAGAAAATTGGCAAGGCTCTGCATCATGCTGACTTTAACTCTGTAGGAGTCCACTGAGCATCACTCCTGTAGAGTTAATCAGCTGGCAAGTTTTCACAGTACTCTTGTCCTGGAGTAACCTGAAATGCTGGTCTTTGGCCCTRTTCCTGAAAGTAGCCTTGCCATGGAATCACAGAGTTGAAGACACCCACAAGAGTTACGCCATGTGCTCAAGAGTATTTTCTGAATGCTTCTTAAACTCTGTCAGGCTTYGTGCTGTGAGYACGTCCCTGGGAATCCTGTTCCACTGCYCAAAGACTCTCTGGGTGAGGAACCTTTTCTAAATATACAGCCTAAACTTTCCTTGACACAACTTCAGGTAATTCCTTCATGTCCTGTCACTTRTCACCACAGAGRAGTAATCAGTRCCTGCCCCTCCTCTTCCCCTCATAAGTAAGTTGGAAACTGCCATGAGGTCTCCCCTCAGTCTCCTCTTTTCCAGGCTGAACAGACCAAGTGACTTCAGCCACTTCGCAAAAGGCTTCCACTCTAGACCCTTCACCCTCTTCACAGCTCTCCTTTGAATGCCCTCTAATTGTTTTATATCTTATATTATGGTGCCCAAAACTGCCCCCCAGCCCTCGAGGTGAGGCTACCCCAGAGCAGAGCAGAGCAGAGCAAAGCAGAGCAGAGCAGAGCAGGACAAACCCCTCCCTTGCCTGGCTGAAGATGCTGTGCCTGATGCCCCCAGGACACAGCTGCCCCTCCTGGCTGCCTGGGCACTGCTGACTCACATTCAACTTTCTGTCCATGAGGAACCCCAGGTCCCTTTCCATGGTGCTGCTCTCCAGAATCTCATTCCCTTGGCTGTTCATACATCCAGGGTTGCCCCATCCCAGATGCACAATCTGGCAATTTTCTTYGTTAAACTTCATACAAGTGGTTATTGCTTAGCCTTCTCATTTTTAAGGATAAACTACAGGAATGAAAGATGTGATGCCAGAGGGGAATGAGAATGCATTTTATWCCTTGCATAGAGMACTTGCTGTGTGGAAGCTGTGGCTCCACTGAGGATGTATTGGTGTTGGTAAGCAGACCACAGGGGTGTGAGATGGAGGAATTTCAGCAAAYAGTGCTGATGGAAATTGTCTACCTGCTGTTTCTTGAAACTCATTTTTCATAAATGCAGAGAGAATTAGCTCTCTACTTCAGRATGTGGGGGTGGATTCAGTGGGGAGACCATTATTACTTCAAGGGACTAGCACAGTGGCTGAAGCAGATTTTATTAGGTTTTTATTACAGGTCATATTTTTAAACCTTCCTGGTCCAAAGAGARCTCACTGAAATGTCTCAAAAAGATCAAGCATGTTAACACCCATTACATACTCTATATACCTGCTCATGGTAATAATTTAGATAAGTTGCCTTTGGGAGGTTATGGAGTATTGTAGTATAAGGGTCAGTGGAAATATTCCAAAGTTGTCTAGTCATGGTTTTAAGCAACCAGCTTTAGGTGGCTCTACCTGTGGGTGGACAGGATGGGTTGGACAAAACAACATTCAGAGTTCCCTTCTAATTTCTGTATCACCATTCTGTATTCTATTAAAGCAATGGTAAAGCAGCTAATTACAGTGTTTACTTAAAATTGGCAATTGTGTGGAAAAATATCACCCCTTCCAATCTGTGTTATGTGCTATCCCCAGGGTTAGAATGCAACGTCAGAGTGTCAAGATCCCTCAGTCTTGCAACAGTAAGGCCAGACTAGTGAGGCTGACCATTGCTGACACACTGGTGACTAKAACAGCAGGGGAGAACAATGTCCTACAGCCCCTTCAACATCARCTGGTTGTGTGTGAGTTACCATTCAGTTGTCCACACTCCTAACATGAAGAGGACATTTTCCCTAGCCTGAGGCAGGAAAAAACTTCTTAGTTGCTGGGAACATGCTCTTTCCACTGTTGACTTCTTTCCAGAAGAAGAAAATAGAGAAGCAGAAAGGCTAGTAAACTGTGCAGCCCTGAACAATTCACACCTAAGTGCAACTAAATTTCATACAATGGTACAAAATTTACCCTGAATCATGAGGGAGAAATGTTGCACCAAAGTATTATTTGCTTCAGCTTTAGAAACTAGGAAACTACCAGCCTACRTGGCTACCTAGCACCTGGCACTGGAGACACTACTGTTTTATAATGGCAACTTCCAGATTTTACTTTTTAACCTGTAATTAATCCTTCAAAACCAGAAAGTATGTACAGAAGATGTAATGCTTTCAATTGCTTAAATCAAACCTGCATTTTCATTTACCTATATATATATATACAAAAAAATTTCTGACATCTCTTAGAAACACATCCTGTCTATTATGCAAAATCATTCTTTTTTAATAAAAAAATATATTTCCAACTAAGTTCTCATTTAAATGCAATGATCTTGGCAGATTTTTTTTAAAGATGAAATGCAAAGATAATTTGACAGAGGATTGTAATATCACTGTACTGCTGGGTTGTTTTGCAAAGCTACAGAGAATACAGTGTAATCTGGTGTTCAGGCCTGGGAATGGGACAGCCTGAATTCACTCCTTCTATGTCTTTTGACCTATTGCAATCATAAATAAGATGCTTGGCTTCCCCATGTCTGCCTGGAAATCTCCCAGCAAGGYCCATATAAGTAAATGGTTCAATAAGTCATGGGATCTTCCTTCCATGGAAAAATTTGCTATTATGTCAAGCAATTAAAATAGAAAATAACTAGCTAACTAGCTTAATTATAGCTTTTCTTGGGGATATGTATTATAAATGYATTAATTTYGTATTGAMAATTATTTTTTATCATGTTTATGACATTAAACAGTGTTCAGAGCATAAACATGTCTCTGAATCCAGGGATAAAAGTGAATTTTCAGGTATGCATGAGTAGTACTCTAGGCTATCTTAAAGCACATCTGCCTCAGAAAGWTCAATACCACAAAGAAAGGAAATAGTGGTCCTTTTTGGAATGTCTAGATAGTCAGCAAAGAAGGGATTTCAAGGATCATAGAATCACAGAATGGCTGGGTTTAGGTTGGAAGGGGCCTTRAAGATCATCTAGCTCTYGTCCCCMTACCATGGRAGGGGACACCTTCCACAAGATCAGGTTGGTCAAAGCCCCCASCATTGCCTGGGACTCTTTCAGGGGTAGGGGCACCCAGATCTTCTCTGCACAACTTGTGCCAGTGCATCACCTCAGGGTGAAGAATTTCTSCCTAATATCTAAACTAAACCTGCTGTCTGTCAGTTTGAAGCCATTYCCCCTTTYTCTGTCTCTTCAAGCACTTGAGCTCTCTTGTAACCCCTTTAGATACTGGAAGGTGCTCTAATTTGTCCCCAAAGCCTTCTCTTCTCCAGGCTTAAGAACCCCAGTTCTCCTAAGGTGGTGAAAAGGTTTCCCCTGTCCCAAAGAAAAATGTATTCTACCACAAACATAGAAGATTGGAGAAAAGCTGGCATTGTTTTCCGCAGTTTATTAAGTGAAGACTCAGATTAAGTGGTAGTGAGGAAAAAGCAGCAAGCTTGTAATCTGTAACAACCTCTCATCAGACCTACACGTTACAGGGCCACCTCAATTATGCAAAGGCCTCTATCATGCCTGAAAAATATTCAMCCTGTCTAACACAGTGAAATGTGTTGCAAAATCACAATTATWTGTGAATGTATCAGGTCTGTTCAGGTTCTTTTCATCCCTGGTTCTGAATACAAGTTTTTTGTCTATACTCTTTTCCATACAGTTCATTTTTTCCCAGAAAYACATTCTTTTCACAGAAGCACATGGCAAAACAGACATATCCACAAAAARTAAAAGCACACATATGAAATATTTGGGCTACCAAGTCCTTCTGTGGAGCTTGGGGCTGTGGAGCTGCAGGACTTGGATTGTGTGTTTCAGTCAAAACACAGGCATTAGGTTAGGACAGATTTTTTTATCAGAGCTGACGTGATAATATGATGGTGGTGAGAGACCATGGAAATTCTCTGACTGCAAAAGGAGAAACAGAAAGTCTCCTTGGACAAAGTGAAGGAGGCTGGGTTTTGTCCTATGGGACCTAATTAGCCATCACTATCTCCCTTTATCCAGCCTCACAGTGAGCTCTGTCAGCAACTAAGACAGGACTTATCAATCTTCCACTCACCCATAGCCCCTGCTAACCCCACTGTCACCTGAAGGACTGAAAAGCTAGCAAACCTTCCCTTCTGCCCCCCTCTAACCCACAAAACTCTCCACTGCAGCCACGACCTACCTTTCTCTGYCATCCACTGTTCAGCTGGTGAGATATTCTGAGGGGCATTGAAGCAGGAAATGCAGTCCAGCAGCWTGTAACAAAGTCAAAAAGGGCACAAACAGCAGGGGAAGACATGTTCTGCATAACCACAAGTGCCCAAAAACTTTATGGATTGAGCCCCTCTAAAAGGTAAGGGAAAGTTTCATAGATAGATCGAGAGACAGACAGACATCTTGTTGTTTTTTATACCTTCATTGCTACCTTCCAGTGGAAGCTTGGTGATCAATTCCCTCTGCATTGARTCCAAAGACGGCATAGGAGTTAGCTGGAAACATTTGGGAACTGTGATGAGTACGATTCATGCAGTTGCTGAAAATACTGGTCCTTGCTATTCCAGTTAAAATGAAAAAAGCCCTCTATAACCTCACAGAGGTTTTGCAGRGCACAGCCAGCATCCTCTGCTCAGAGGGCATTTGTGACAGAGGTGACTAAGCACCTGCTGCAGAGAGCTCAGTGACAGATTTCCACATGGCATCCAAAACAAGGTATAGGCACTCCTTTGTTGATCAGGTATGATAGGATTACCCAGCAGCACAATAAAAAAACCTCTCTGGCAATACAAACAGATACCCAAATGCTATAAAGGCTTTGTCCTGGCAGGAAAATAAGCAGTAKTTTCAGGCTGGAGATAAGAGGAATCAGACATTACATTTTCTTCTACAGAATTTCCCCAGATATCTCTAAGGTTGCCTAAGTGTTTCACCAAGGTGTGCTGGTTTTAGTTGGGATAGAGTTAATTTTCTCAAAGTCTGATRGTATGGGGCTGTGTTTGTGCTGAACACAGGGCTGATAATGCAGAGATGTTTTTGTTACTGATGGGCAGGGCTTATACAGAGTCAGGGCCTTTGCTGCTTTCTGTACTGCCACTCTGGTGAGGTGACTGAGTGTGCATGGAAGATTGAGAGGAGACACAACCAGGACCCCTGATGACCCCAAATGACCAAAGGGTTATTCCAGACCATATTCCAGACCATCACACTTGGTGTATAAAGTGGAGGGTAGMAGGAAGAAGGGGAGGATGTTTGGAATGATGGTGTTTGTCTTCCCAAGTAATTGCTATGTCTGATGGGGCCCTGCTCTCTTGGAGATGGCTAAACACCTACCTGCCCAACCATGGAAAGCAGTGAATCAGTTCCTTGTTTAGCTTTGTTTTCATGTKTGGTTTTGGTTTCCCTATTAAACTGTTTTTATGTAACCCATACATTTTCCAGCTTTTACGCTTGATTCTCTCCTGGATCCTGCAGGTGGGGGAATGAGTGAGTGCCTGTGTGGGGCTTGGCTGCTGCCTGGGTTAAACCAGGACACAAGGCTTGTACTGAAATGAAGTCATAACTACACTGGATTGTAGGGAAGACCATGGCAAGCAGTGCTCATAGACTTCAGGACTGGAGACAAAACAAAGTCTCGATGGCTGTGTACAAGAGGGAGGGGGATGTTAGCACCAAAGGGCTAAGGACACCTCAACCAGCTCAAACCAGCTAATTATTGACCACTGTCAGTAGGTGTCAGAGAGAAAAGCTGGGGAATATGGGGAAATCATATTCTTTGGATCAAGTATGGTCTCTCAACAATTTGCTCAGCTATTGCAAAGTGTGGAGACAGTTTATAGCAGGAGATCTCAACTCTGCCTCTGTGCACCTTCCAGTTCTGCTCTGAGGGTACTACAATTTCACTAATCTGAGTTCCTCTCTTACATTCATAAATTTCCTCTGACTGAGACAGAGCAGTGCTATTGAAAAGGGGGAAGAATATGAGCTGTAATTCTGGGAACACTTGTAACAGATCTTCAATAGCTTCCTCCAAGGCATATTCTGCAGATATAAGAATTACTCCTCCTTGCTACACCTGCCTGGGTCCAATGACCCAACCAGGAGAAGAGGAGAATTGGGTAGCAGTGCCACTGTATTGCTCATGAATCAGGAAGAACAGGACAGGTAGGACATAGAACAAAAATAACTCTTGAGATCATCCAAGAGAAGAAATTAAGCTGGATTCCAACTTCTAAAGGGGCTGACACCATAAAAAAAAAACCAAATCATACCACCCAAACTCCTGTCATAGCCTCCTGTAAAACAGATGAAAAGGCAGCATGGTACTTCTGAGGATGATCTGCTGAAAGGTCTCTTGTTCTGAGGTATTCAGACACATAGTTATATCTTGGGCAGCTCCAGGCTACAAGTTTATAAGGGATATTTTGCCTGCAGAGCAGGCTAGAGGTAATCTAAGGTGAAAGACCTCAGATGTCTAAAACACATACATTAAATTGTTGGCATCACATTCTTCAGTCTATTTGATCTTCTTTTGTTGTGCTAATGAAAGCAAAGCCTGGCAAGTGATCTAAGTCCCTGAACATCAGTCAATGCATTTTGGTTATCTCTCAGGCTTAGCTTTTGAAGSAACCAAACAGTTTTCTCTGAATATAGAGTAACTAGAAGTGTTTCACATGGTCCTCTTCCCCTCTCACGCTGCTAGAGTGTTCCATTGTTCTTTCTCCTCTCAAAAGTCCCATTCCCCTGCTGCCAATTCAAAGCATGCAATATGTRCATTTGGTTTTTGCCAAGTCTGGCACTTCTAGCAAGCTATAACAGTGAACTTAACCTTTTTGGAGTGAATTTTGAGTTGAATAAAGTATAAAAATACACCCTCTGAATGCACTTTCTGTGATCTGAAAGAGATTCAGGCCATGTGCTCTATTGTATGAGTTCATACTCCACAAGCAGCAGTGTGGGTAGAGTTTGCAGTTCTGTGCCATGAATAGCTCAGTTGCMTATTCCTTTATCACTGCCAATGTTTTCCATCTTGTGCTTATTGTCTGCCACTTCCTACTTAAATAATTGCAGCAGCATCAAACAAAGCCTGCACATCACACACAAAAAYTTTTCAAATACATGAGATTTGGCTCCAGTGATCTAACTCTAAGAGATTAATAATTTCCCTTCTTTTCCAGTCTTGGGAGGAGGGAAGATTTTCATGTTAGCTGACACAACTAGCATTTCAGGAACTCTACAGTCCAAGCTTCCAGGAATTTTAACTTAGTGATTATTATAAAAGATTCACATTGTCTAGGAGAGCCCTCCACAAAAGTGTATGCTRTAAATATGCATTTTATAGAAGGTAGATATTAAATATTTTTACCTATTTATACTGCCAGTGCTAAACTTATCAATATGACTGTTTTGTTGAGTCTATTCATGTTTAACCAGMTATCTGCAGGAAATCAAAACCAACACAGTTAAATCTATAGTCTGGCAGGGAACTCCCTTYTAATAATTTCCCAGGAGCCTGTGCCTTTAATCCACAATAATGYTCACTCAAAGGGCAAGGGAAAAAGMAGGCAAATTTCTTGAGGAAAAAGGTGTAGATCGACTGCCAACATCTCTCCTAATAAGTACAGAGCAATTTAACACAGAAGCTGGGCACTGTAATGATTGTCCAATAAAACCAAATTGCTGTATAAAGTGCACAAGCAGTCATTTGAAGAGGCTCTGAGTGGATGGATACTGGCCAAGAGCAAGTCACAGGGGAAACAAAACACCCAATGATACTTCAGTGAAGTGTTTGCATGGGGTTGGACTGTCAAGTTGTGCTCTTTTGTGCACTGAAAGATCTGCCATTTTGTTGAACTTGCTGCAGCTGCATGACCTGTTGGCAGGAGAAAGTGCTCTGCATGCCCAGTGTTGATTTCCTCGGCTTCAGCTGACTACTTTGCTAATCAGTCAGATGCAATTTACAATCAGTTTAAGATTGCTCATCATTTCCGATGACTGGCATGCTTACTCTTTGATAGAAAACCAAATTATGTCCCATACCAATCAACAGCATAAACTGCTTTCAACCCTTCTCCCTTTTTTTAGGCAGTGGCACRTTTTTCCCTTTCTGTCCTGGAGAAGTTTGCCATCCTTTGCCRGTGAAAATGGACAGGATTGGAGTTCATACAGAGTGGAGCTTGAATTATTGTATGTGTATACACTTATCACAGTATCTGCATTTAAGATAAGAGTGATAAATGGAACCTTCCTAAAAAAAGTTCCATTGTCTCTCAATGCAATTAATAGAAAAGTAGCAAACTGCTCTAAGCAGCAGCTTGAGGCAACAGCARTGTATCCTTCTGATTTCCATAGCTGGAAGTCCTGTCCTAGCAGCTTTGCACAGAGTATTTCCATTTTTCTAAGACTTCACAGAGGAGAGGTCTGACAGCCTCATTCTCAGAACTTTTACTAAAACTGCTTGTAGGCACCTACACCAAAAATTTAATAGCATTTTCAACTTGTTGCATTAAGCTTTGCCATTCCTTGCAATAGCAAATGCCCATTGAAACAACAGCAGCCTGAAGAATTTATGCTGGTGCCCAAGAGCTGGCAAACTCACATTAGAAGTGGCCAGCAATTGTGAGAAGGTGCTTCTATATSTGGTTTAGGAACTGTTTTATATCTCCACAGTTAAATGTTTTGCTACTATTTGCATTTAAATTGTGTCTTGCTCACTGTGTGAGAAGTTTACATCCTTTTAGAAAGGACTTTCATTAACACCTAAATATCTCTGCTATTTCATTCTAGTTTGTTGTTCCCTTTTTTKKTKKTT
>CADDXX010000585.1:464767-494209 GCA_902810485.1 Alauda arvensis
TTTTTTGGTKTTTTGTTTTTGCTTTTGGTATGGTTTGTTTTTTTCTTCATGGTTCTCCATTTTCCCTGTTTAGGAATCACCTTCCAAGAACTAATGATTTATGTTAACAGATATTCTCTTCTTTTTGAGGGGAATCAAGGCTCTGTTGGATAAAGCAGAGGATTCAAATTAATTGCTCAGTTATACCTCAGTCCCCTGACCTGTTCTCAGGATTGTCTGGTAAATGCCTTTGCATTGAACCCAAGGAGTTAACTTGCAGACTATTCTAAAATCAGCCAGACTTGAGCCAAAAAACTTACCCAGGGACATTAAAACAATTCAATGCACTGCTAAGTATTTGGGGCATCTGCTTTATTTGCTGCAGGTGCTTCAGCCTGGAGATCTGCCAGGGAGAGAGCTCTTTAYAAAACTCCTTCACCTTATGTAAGCAAGGACACACTCCTTCAATATACATATACACAAGGGTTGGAAGAATCAGAGCATCAGGATGCTTCTAACACTGAGGAAAGCTCCAGTGACTCCAGCCTTCCTGAACATCAGAAATAACACAACAGCTGTGGCTGTGGTCAATAAGACATTTGCCTAACAGAATGTTAAGCTGCTTTCCTTTACAATCATTTTACAGCTGACTGATTCTGATGTTTTTGTATAAATGCCTTGTTTGACATGTTCATTCTTGTCTCTGCATTTAAGATAATTTCTCTGACCACCATATGGACAGGATTCATTTGTCAAATAGCCCACCCTCACTGTTTTTGGAAGCAGCAAGCTTTTTTCTTTTTTCTTTTTTTTTTTTTTTTCTTTTTTTTTTTCTTTTTTTTAAGAATGCAGTAAAGAAATTCTATAACAACAACCTTGACAGGATAAAATAAAAGACACTAAGAGGAGATATTTTCAAAGAGTTAAGACTGTATTGATGCTACAAGAGCCCTTAAAAATGTTCACAGTATCTAAAAGAGGCTTGGTATTTAGAGGGAAACATGAAAAGTCATGCTGGTTGAATTACTTCCCTTCATATTCAGTCATAGTATGATCGTGGGCAAGTCTGACAGTATTTCTGTGTCTCAGCTTCGTATAGGTAGCACAGAAATTATTCTCCCACAAGTAATTATAAAAAGGCCACATGCACTCAACARCAGCTCAGAAGAGGACAAGTAGTAAAACCTCTTTAGACAAAAAATGGTCAAACATGCCAATTTAAATAGAGGCTGAGAAAACCTTCCCTCAGCCATAATTTGGAAGATGCACGTATCTGTGAGGAAAACAGCTTTGCACTCAGATGAGTCCTGCTGCTGCCCCATTTAAAATAACTGCTCAAAGGGGAAGTGAAAAACAGTATCTCTCAAATTTGAGTTTCAAGGGTCTTTGCTGCTGTTCCAAGGTTCTGTTTCTGCAACATTAATACCATGTAAGATACCTTTTATCTCTATATTGCATACAGACAGCCTGTTGTCCTGCTTACTCTCAAGGGAGGGTAAGTGTCACCAGGTAACAACTGTATATAAGTATGAGAACACATTAAAGAATTAAAGTGGTTTTTAATTTTGCCTCATCGGTGTCTTAAACACAATGACGTAACCAAGGTGTGGGCTCATGTTAAATTTCCATAGCTATGAGTACTTTCTGCTTCTGTATCAGTAGGTAGAGTACCAAAATCAACATTAAAATACACCTCTAGTCAAAATTTCTTTCAATATCACCATGCAACTGCACAATGCTAAACCATCCATGTCTCACATACAGATCATAKCAAAGTACTATTTCCTATCCCTGCAATTTCCTATACTGGTGTTTTAACATGGAAGACAATTTTTTTTTCAGACCTTACAGCTTAGTTCCTTTACTCCATGGCCTTTTGAAGGGAAACAATTTCTGATAAACCACCTACATTGTTTTCCAGATAAAAACAGCCAGTTATTTATTTCTATTGCAATTAATGTCACAGATAGGCAAAAAACTGTATTGACAGCAGTAATAATTCTACATCTCCCACCATCTGTATTCAACAACTGTTCCCACCCTGCAGCATTTATACAATTTCTTTTCCTGCAATCTATTCTTTTATTCCCTGTCCTCCTGAGGCACCTGCAAAGCTCTCCTTGGAAGTTCCTCCAGCCAAAGCATCATTTTATTATCTGTTATCCAACCTTCAGACCCTTGCAATTAAAATCTAAACCAGAAGGTATCCAGCTTTCTCTTTACTCTGTAAAGCATGACCAAGTGCAATCATTGCAGGAAGCTGAGCATCCTTGCCAGCAGCAGCAGCAGCATTCTCTGTCCTTAAAATGTTACTGTCACGTCATTGCCATTTACCCTGGACTCYGACATGTCCTGATGAGGTGTCTGAGGTGTCCAGTATCCTGGGAATATGTCCCAGTCAGATTCAGCAAGAAGACTAAGAAAAGGCCTCACTGTTAAAGTTTTCATTCCAACTGGTGAGCAGTGGCTCCTCTTAAGTTGGAGTTGGTGAACTTGATTGCAATTTAGAAGCTAGTGTGGCAGTTACTTTTTCAGTGCTTCTCATCCAGACATACATTCCTTCCCATCAGATTATATGTAACCCCTTGATTGAGCACATTCCTTAACACTCACGACAAAACTCTTATCATTTRTTGTGCAATAGATAAGGTTTATATCATTAGGATTAAATGATCTGGCCAYTTTTTTCTATGAAGGTTGAGAATTTACTTAGATCTCAGATAAAAATAAGGATGAGACATCCATCCTTTTAAGTTCCAGAAAATACAAGATTCTCCCCCAATCCCCCCTCCTATTAGAATAAGCATCTAAATWTATAAAGCTTGTAGTTGAAAAGCCTCAATATTCACATTATTGAAGATTTTTTGATAAGTTGCAGATAATATTATGAAGTAGTGAYAGCCATGTGAGTATCTCAGAGATGAACAATCCACCTTAATGACAATCAGCATTAGGTATGTTCTTTACACAGTAGATGTCTCCTTTAACATCACAGATATTGGTCCAAACACACAGTTTGCACTGCATTTCCAGTTCTTAACACAATGAGGCCTTCAATTTGATGAAGCTTCCAGCTGCTAGTGTAGAGCAAAAWAATAAACAGAAGAATGGAGATTAAGAGACTAGTAAAATTGGGGAAAAAAAAACAATCTTGGAAAGATACATAAGGCCAATAATCAATTAATGCATCTGATATGTGCCAGAAAATTCAAGAAAAAATTATCAGGTTATTTTGACCCCAAAGAATTCTAATAGAATTAAAYCAGTGAGACAGTTTTCTTCTGAGAATTTTTTCAAAAGTAGGTGAATCACAAAGGGAAAAAAATAAACAAAAATAAGTCATAGAATCATAAAAGAATAGAATGGCCTTTTCAGATAATTGAACAAAAAACTTAAATGTAGAGGTCAATTTGCTGTGAACTAAAACTAGTCAGAAAGAAACATTAATTGGAATCAATACATGGCTGTGTAAATGTTTGAAAWACCAAAATAATTGCAACATTTAATTCTGTTGTCTTAAAGGAAAGTAGAAAGGTCAGGTAATTAAATTGTCTTAATGTGAACAAGGAGCAAAAKCTGCAGCTTTTAAACATATTGAAGTAGTTTATAGCAAAGTGTGAGAAAGTAAATTATGCAATACCAAGACAATTAAACTAAGAAAGGAGAACCCCACACAAAATTGACACTTYTTGAAACACTTAATGTAAATCCCTAACAAAACAAATTGCCAGTAAAATGAAAATTGATAATTTGTTTRCTTCAAATGATTTGCAGTTAGTCACATATTGTGAAAAAATTTATCATAATTCACAAATGCAGTGTCAGTTACAAAAGACACAAGAAATATTGAACCATCCAGGGAGAAATGCTGTTTACTCCCTAGTGAGCAAAAAGACATGTTTGTTTTTGTAGTTTGCCATTCGGTTTGGGATAAAATAGGAGCAAGTGGGGATAAAGGAGGCTGGCAGGAGGCTGGCATTTTGTTTTCTCTCTGGCAGGCAGCAAYAGTGGGCAGAAGAAATGCAATCAGCCTTTTTCTGATATTGTTATATGTACACTGAACTACTGATCCCCAGATGGACTGGCATAGCCTTGGGAATAAGAGACTTAATTCAAATTAACAGCATGCCAGGATTAATTGTGTTGTGATGTGTTGGAAAAACCTCTCTTCAAAGGATTCCACCAGATGATGATGGTACATTCAAAGCAGGCACAGAAACTCTTACTGAAACTGTGYAGAAAATGACACACATCTCAGTTTTGTACCGGTTTCCCTCTCTGCCACAAGGTTGCCTTTGGGCCAGAGCATGCTTCAGTCTCTACTACCTGGCATCACTTAGTAAGAAGCACTGAGGAGAGAGAGAAGCCCTGACTTAAAGAGCTGCTTGTCTCTGAAGGCAGATGGCTCAGAGTCAGCCTAGAAACTCCTCCTGACTTTTGAGTTTCACTTAGAAGTGAGGTTGAATGCTCGATTAGCACACAGAATAAATCAAAACCAATGCTGTTCTGTAGTGAAATAAAGAAATAGATACTAGCCAAAAAATCACATTTGCTTCATAAATTATGAGTTTTTTTTAAAAGTATGATTTTCTTTCCTTTTAATGGGGAAAAGTCACTTTAGCTGGAGGTTATGGTGATTAATACACATATGCTGTGGAAAAGCACTGTATGAGTTACTGCTTTAAAGCACCTGTCCATACAAGGAAGATGAGGATGCCTAGACTACATTTAGAGAGCATGGCTGGTCTGCCCTGATGTCTTACACTCAGTGAGTCCCACTGGAGGAGCTGTTGGAACACTTCAGAGCTTCTGTTTTTTGCCCCACCTCCGCTCCAGGAGATCCGGACCCATGAACTAAAAAGTATTCCCTTTTGAAAATCCGGTGTTCCCTCCTTGTCATGAATTTCAACAGTTAATTCCTCTGCTGAAAGACTGTGCAAACCAGCTTTCTACTAAAACTTTGATTCTTGATTAAAACCAGGTACTCATACCTTAGAAGAGGGGAAATGCAACATCAAACAGTGGTAAAACTTTTGATTGTGAAAATATTCCCTTCTGGATCTCTTGAATTATCAGAATGCATCTTATTGAAAAGTATGTCAAAATGAAAATTTTTTGATTGGAATATTTGAAGTCACAAAACAAACCAAATCAGGAAATGTAATTGTTTTATTAATAGTTATAGCTGCTTACATTGTACAGGACAGAATTAATTATAATATTGAAAATTAGGGTTTTCTTAGGCACTGGGGTGGAGTGTTTTTTGTTGTTGTTCAGATAACAATTTACTTACTCCTCATGAGGTTCTACACTTGAAGTAAATAATAAAAGAAATACGAATTTAGAGACTTCTTTAATTTTTAAAATAATTTGCTTTAAAWRAAATTMACAGAACCCTTAATCTGTGGGGAGAGGAGGAGTCACTTTGAATACTCCAGTCAAAGCATTACAGCAGCCTCCACTTTTAAGTAATGGTACAATAAATACTGGATTCCTCCCTTCAAACGGAAAATGTTCTGTGGCCTATAATTCAAGAGAATCTTCCCTCCATACAAGTGCCAAAAAAAATTATTTCTATATGCTGTTAAAAACCTCCTGGACAAGAGAATCAGATGTTTTAAGAGAAAATATAAACAAACAAAAACTCAACAAAACAACTGTTAACAAAACTTGGTTAACAAAAAAGTCAATCAATCTCCCAGAATGACTCAAGACAGGAAATTCAGAGTAGTGTGATGCAAAACAAAACCAGAAAAAGTTACAGTGTATTTTCTACACAAAAAGGGAAATGGGAGCACTTGGATTCTCACTTATTGAGGTTTAATATTGCACAAGCAACTTAACTGATTTTGCCACAAACCCCAGTTTTGTCTCATTTGTCTCCTCCTGCCCTTTTCACAGATGAGGGATGGAATCTCTCCTGTCAAGATAGGCTGAGAGAGTTGGGGTTGTTGAGCCTGGAAAAGAAAAGGCTCTGGGGAGACCTTAGAGCTCCTTCCTGTATGTAAACAGTGCTACAAGACAGGGGACAAAACCCACAATACCCAGACAAGGGGCAATAGCTTTAAGCAGGTAGGTTTAGACTGGAAAAAATTAATATTTCTTTATGGTAAAGTAACCAGGACACTGGCACAGATTGTCCAGAGATGCGRCTACCTCATCCCTGGAAGTGTTCAAAGGCATTTTGAGCAACCTGATCTAAWGAAAGAAGTGAAAAATGAGATGACCTTTCATTGTCTTTTCCAACCAAATAATTCCATGATTTTTTGCTCCCTGTTATATATGGGTTGATATGAGACAATGTTGTCATTTATCATAGTAACCAAACAAAGAGGAAAACTAACTCCTTGGAGGCAAACAGCATAATTAGGTTGGAAAAATAATTAGGCTACTTCATGTACAAGAGGGATTAGGGATTTTCATGCATACTGGCACAACTCTGATGCTGGCTGTTGAGTAAGACAGTGCCCAGGCTGGCAAATTCTCCCTGTGGGACGTCTCACACCTCTGGCAGGGTAGTGACCTGCATGCCCTGCATAAAGGCTATTGATGTTTTACATGTGTAATATGGTGAAGCTCTCACTGTAAAATGATCAGACTCTTTGGTCACAGGCTCTCTGTTACRGTATTTGTATATCCACATCAGCCACAGTGTGACACCACATTCAACAACATTAATTACTAGCCCAAGCAAATAATGCATGTGGTCTCCAGCTAGCAGACAAACTCTGATGCCTCTCTTGCATCTAATATTCCTTGCAACTTCTTTTCTTTCCTGAAGAAACTATGACATTTAGCTGGAACTGACAGTTTCTAAAGTTGCAGGACAGAAAAGGAAAAAAATTACAGGGCACTCTCATAAGACTTTTCCTTACCAAAAAAAAAAAAAAAGCAAGTATTTAGAAACAGTAAAATGTCTTACTATGAGGGAAAAACAGCTTAATTAATGATGTACCAGAACACTCTTAAAACCACAAATGTACTGCGTAAATCAAGTAAATAAATATTGTAAACAAGTTTATAYTTTATTATACCTTTCTGAATTTAAGTGAGGAATTTTTTTTGGTCTGTTTTCAGTCACATTTAAGTCTTTAGCAACAACTGTCTTTGTGTTCCCTGCTGCATATCTTAGCAGTTTAGGGCTATCAAAACCAAGCCCTACATACTGATTCTACAGTTATTTCCTAATATATGATTGTGCACCCTAACACATAGAAGCAATAGGATAAAAATACAAATTGTTAAGACTGTAAGAGTTCAGAACGAGTCTGACAACTTTTCCTTCAGCTATTACTTCTTAGTATGCAGTAATAATTTCAACAGGAAAGTCCTTATTTCAGTCCAAAAGTTCAAGACTGGAGTTCCTCAACAAGGAAGGACAAGGTGTGAGCTTGCCCACAACCCAGGAAAGGGGAGCTATTTCACCACCAGGAACACCTTCCCAGCATATCTGTGCAAGATGATCTTGAAGAGCTGCTTGTGGTCAGGTTCCACCAACAGCTCGACTCTCAGTACACAAATGGGAAGTGGCAAATCATGCCTCAAGTCACCTCAGCAAGCCAGGGCTGGCAAAGACCAGGGCTGAAGACAGGTACGTGTGTGACAGAGCTCAGGTCCCAGGGCTGAGCTGAAATGGGAGTCCTGAACACTGGGTGGGGGTCATGTTAATGTAGGTCCATGAATACACTCAGAACCCTTGAAAATGCTTAGCTCAGATGCAAAAGGCCCAAATCAGTAATTWGGCCCAAATCAGGAGGCAGCTTTCTCTGTGGTATACCAGATGGATAGCCCTAACTGGAAGTTTATCTTGATCTGATTTACAGTAAAGACATATTTTCTGCCATTATTTATTATCATTCCACAAACCATTGCATATTGGCATCTCAGATTCCAAATATCCTCCTACTTATGGGCAGAAATAGCAAAAGTTTGCTCTCAGCATCTGTAAATAACCACCTATAATGAAACAGTTTTACATAATGAATCCAATAAACAAGGATGATGTTATTTCCTTTTATTTTCCTTATTTAATTSCACAAAACCTGAGACACTTATTTTAAAATGTAAAAAGAGGGCAACTTGCAGAACACTTAATAAATAGAAAATGTATTTGGTAATTTATCACCCTACASAAAACACTTGCATTCCATTTGCATAATATTTTTTTAAAATTTATTATGGCTTTGCCTTTTTTAGATAGTGAACTATTTTTAAGAAGAGAAAAACGGCATTATCTTTTCACATAAATTACTTCAATATTCTGCTCTTTCATTACRCATACATTTCCTGGTTTGTTAACATCTAGGAAAGTTGTGATTGGAGGGTKCTATCTTTATTCCCAGCCCTTGGAACACGCAATCAAGGCTTTCCCAGTAGTGTTATCCTGTGGGTCTGCATTTCTGAAAATACTGTACAGTCATCCTTGACACTCCATTAACAATGAGTACAAATACATACAGGGTGAGAAGGAGCTGACTGAATTTTTTTACAATAAGATACAATTCTTTAAATTTCAGTSCAGCTCATTTTGATATTATAGTTCAGCACATTTTGTTTTTTCTTCCATAACAGCACCAGACAGCTGCAGGCTTGACACCTGTCTCTTGAGGGTCACAGGTGTGTGCCAGCCTGGYCTGGAAGTCACACACCATGGGGCAGTGCCACGGTTCTGTGCCTCTGATGCCTTTAAAAGAAAAGGAGAGATGTACAGGAGCACTAATGTGCATATGTAGCTTCCAGCTAATCTGGTTTACATCTGGCCACAAGCTATGTAGCTGTAGTATATTTATATATATATATGTATATGTAATATTATCCAGTCATCACACTTTTTTCAGACATCCAGAGGTCTATCAGATTGGTCAGTGGTGATCACCATAATTCCTTAGACTCAGGAGACTGAGACTGGGCTACTGCCCTTCACTACTAAGGCAATTCTGATATAATGCAAGCAAGGAAAGAGTTCATACCTTCTAGCAGAAATATTAATTCTTTACAGAAAGGACCTGGTGATATTAGGCTCTGCATGAGACCTAAATAATTGACAAAAATGAGGAAGTTGGGAGGGGTTCAGAGAATTTATTTATTTATTTATTTATTTGTTTGTTTGTTTATTTTTAACTTTTTTTTTTTTTTAACAACCTAAACTGTGATAACAGCAGGACTAATCACTGGATTAGGCTATTATTGGTTTGGAAAGCTCACTGTATRTATCTGCAATTCTGAACATCTTGCAGAGGTCTGCTTATGAAATTCACAGAGATACTGTCAACTTTGGTGAAGGCTAAAATAAAAATAAGTAACAATGAGAGGCCTGCTTTTTTCTCTTATTACTGTGAGATGCAGGCTTGTTCCCTGCACTCTGAAATTGGGCATTCCACATTATTCTTAAAACTAATGCCATTTACTTATAGTTACTACAAAACTATTTCTGGATAGTTGTTGGTTTTGTCCTGAATCTTTTTTTCTTGCAAAATTCTCAGAAAAATATAGCCTTAGAAACCAGTCATGCACCATTAACTTCTTGGTATAGTGATTTCTCATAGGAAAATACACCAGTTATAGTGATGGAAATTAAGACGTTAGACTACAATGCAGATTAAACACTTTTTATACAGCAGAAGGATTTTGGTGGGGTGAAAGTTTCCTTTCTGTACATTGAAAATTTGCATAATGTGTTGTCTTGGTGGGACCCTAAAATGAAGAAGAGAAGAGAGCAGCTGGACCAGGAGCATGAAATGAGCAATCACACAGATACAAGGAACCTGTAACTAAACAGAGCTCAGTTCCTCTTTTGGCTTTTGGCCTACATTTTAGAGAGTTTTGTAGACTAAAACACCTTATCATAACAATTCTGCAGCACCACTCTGCTCTTCTATCTCTTTTCAAAATTTCGCCAAAGTTTGTAGTTTTAGATACTTTGGCCAATGAAAGAACACTCTTCTCCATTAAATTACTTTTCTTTAGCAAACTATTTACTATATTTTAATTAAAATAATGGATGTTTCAATTTATTCAGTGCTTCTCTAAAAGTTGAGAAGAGGAAGTTGTCCTTCATTCTTCATGGCCATGAGGAATGAAGGACRACTTGGAAGGGCTTKGGTCTAGTGGAAGRTGTTCCTGCCCATGGCAGAGGAGTTGGAATTGGATGATCTTAAAGATCCATTCCAATCCAAATCACTTATTCTTTGACAAAGCTCCTCTTGAGGTTCATGTTCTAAAGGACAGGAAGAGAAGAAAAAAGGAGAAGGAAATTAAAAGGAAGAAGGAGTCTGGAAAAAAAATATAAAATATAATTTCCATATCAACCAGTAGAGCTGAGGATAAAAAGTGGCTTTCAAGAAACATAAATGTGAATAGAGTAGGAGTCTGTCTCTGACCTTATGAAAGCTGTTTAATGCTTAAGGATCATTAATAGGAGCCTCAAACATTGCTGTACATTAGRATGAAATGTTGGGAAAAAAAGGAATTTTTTAGAAGTGAGATAGTGAGCCAATCAATGCTTTAATGGGAGTAACAAAAGACACAATGATATTAAGCAGCTTCTAATGTCAGACCAAAGGAAATTGGATTGGCAAGGTGGAAGGACAATTTGCAGGTGTCCTTACAGATGCAACACTATTTTGTTCATTGGATCTCTGGAGAAGTAATTTTTAATAACAGAAGACACTTACTTGTGTCTCTTACAAGGCAAGACCTTAAAGAAGCTCTGTCTCTAATTTGTCATTTTCTGTCAATTTTCATAAGAAAGTCTGTATAATGGTAACTGATAAGAGAGCCAAGTTGCTAAAATATGAAAGTTGGAGAATTAACATTTATACTTGATTCCTTGGATGAGGCTGTCAAGAAARGAGCTTGTGATGATCACAGCTTAGAAGCTGCTGCAGTTTGTTAATTCTTATTAGTTCTCAAATGTTAAATCTAAAGATAAAAAAGCTAAATGACACAGATTTTAGAAGACCTTCTTTAATAATTACAAAATTAGGCTCACATGCTTACTAACAAAGGTTTTTATAACACTGAATTTTGCCCAGCTGATTATATTGAATTTGATATTAAGTATCTACGGATTTAAGTATTAAAGGAATTTTATTCACATTTCATCATGAGAGAAGAGTATCATCAATGTGTTTAATAATTCTAATGTTAACTTCACCACATCTTGTCTTCTCTAGTACATTTGGTATTAACACATCCCAATTCACTTTTCACCTTTCAAATTGTTTGTGTTAGCATTGATTTTGCAAGTATTTTAGCAATAATTTCTCATCTGGAAATGTTAGGATGTAATAAGAATATTTCTTATGAAACACCCCATCTAGCTCAYATCAGATAATGTATCCATGCATTCAGGATATATTCTCTGCTCTTTATGGAAAAGTAGGTAATGGAGATGAACAAAAAATTTAAATCTAGCTAAAGAAGTCATGCTGGGAACTACTAAATTTGATAACATTTGAGAACATACAGAAAGATAAGATCMTTTCCACAACAGATTTCCAAAACCAGGTTTTTAAATCTATATAAATGAGTGATATATGAAGCCTTGTTTTGTAAGGTTTGAGAAGGCTTTGGAGATATTGACAACCATATATCTGGCATTCATGTAATTGTATGTGTGCTTTGTCTTCCAGAAAAATTAGGGGGAATCTATTTTGTAGACCACAAACAATGCTGTTTCAGACCTCAGCCAGCTTCTCTGGAGGTGCAGAATGGAAATGAGACATACATACAGTCAATGAAAAGAAAACTAGGTAGAGTGACAGAGGAGGAGGGYAATGAAAAGTGGATCTGCAAATGCAGAAGGGTTTGAAGGAGTCATTTGCAAAATACCTACAGGCAAATGTTATATTAGATATATGAGGTGCCCCTCATATCTAACGACTTACAACAGAACCTCTTGATGTCTGATGTGTGATAACTCTAGAACTGAATATACTGGGAAGCATCATATTTTTTCAAAATAGAAATTTAAAAAATGAATTGAAGCATGAGAAGAAGCTTCAGGCATGCCTCTTTCCTGATTGCACCCTACGCAGTTTTTCTATGCCATTGCATACACTGAAAAGCATCACATGTGCTAGGAATGCTATAATATGTTGTCAGATGGCTCTTCCCTGCCACTGTGAAGATGCTGAACTGGCTTAAAGCTCATGGTAAAGGCATCTCCGCATAATACCCCTTCTACTAGATAAGACATTTTGTGGGACTCAGTTCTTATGTTTCTGCATCTCACTTCTCTTTCAACTTGCTTGTAGATTTGACCTCTGATTGTTAAGCACAATATTGAAAATCCGTCAGTTCCATTWTTGGTTTTRAGTGGCCAGACCCAGAGGACTCAGYATTTCAATGCTTCACATGCATTCAACAAAATTTCTTCAGTCACTGAGGTATTTTCTCAAAGCAAAACATTTTAGAATGAAATAATTAAACTGTAAATYCATGGCAATTGAAACACATGAGAGTGGTTCATTTACAACTTAGTTACAAGTAATGGGTGMATTGTTCTTGTCTATTGCTCTTTTCCTATTTACCTCTTAAAAAAGAATATCCTATCATTAAATCTGCAGTATTTGTATTTGCCATCTTAACAGTGTGTTAGCTTGTGTTTTTGTGAAGTAAATACAAAGCTTTAAATTTTTTATTATTTACTGCGATTATTACTCTCACAGAACCATCCATCCTGTCACCCCTTTTCACATTGAGTTGTAACATTTTTCTACAAATATTGCTTTAAAAAAATTATTAAAGATTTCAGCAAACTATTGTTTTTAAGAGGAAGTATAGTAGAGTTTGCCCTATAAAATGACAATTTGCATCTTTCAGAAGGTTGGGTTTTAGAATTTTTTAGACATTTTTATTTTCACTTTTTTTTCAAGAACTATTTAAAATTTTGAGGTACAGGTTGCTAAAATCTTTCAGAACATTTTTCAGATAAATAGACATCATAGCTTTCTGAATCAAAACATTTCATTTGAACATTTTTTATTCAGTGAAATTTTCAGTGTTGACTGTCATTATTTGAAGCATGTCCTGCCCAATAGGATTGTCYATGGTCTATTTTATCTTCATAATTTCAATATCTTTTTGTTCTGACTTTATTTACAATGTTATGTGTAGTATTTCCCTGGCCACTCTCTTCTACCTGACAAAAGTCCTGCACCTAGAAAAAGGAAGATCAGAGCTAAGGAGAGATACTCACCCCCACTGCTAATAAAGCAAAACATTTCAATTATGAGAAATGTTCAAAGAGAGAGAGAGCAAAGTAAACGGCAACTGTCAGGGTCACCTCCCCTGYCAAAGCTCAAAGCTACAATGCAAAGGTCAGGTGTGATGTGAACAAATTTTGTGGCAAAGGGATGCCTTTTAAACTTCTATGAAAGARACCCCTTCTGGTGTGGTTGCTGTGACAGACCAGTAAAATGTTCTTGCTGAGGAATGAATTAACAGTGACATACAACATTAAAATGGTGTCAGCATGGTCTTACATGACAAGGTCACAAGATGAATAGCTTTTTGCAACCCTGTCAAATCAATTACTACAGGCCACTTCAGAGGTCAACTCATTGCCCTCACCATGATYCAGGTCCGTGCTGCAATGCTGCACACAGGGGAACTGAGTGGTCTGTGAGCAGCGTGARCACAGCCTAAACAGCACTGCCAACAAAGACATCAGTGTGGCACCAGGCAATGCAACACCAGGGCTGGAGGGCCCCAAATTAATGGGGAGGCAGTAGCAATGGATAAGTGAAAGGCCTCTACATCTTCTCCAAATCCCACATTGTGTGGGTGTGAGATAAAATCATCAACCACAACCCTTAAGTATTATTTTGTCCCCACAAACTTTGCTTTAGCACTTCAACTGCATCACATTTTTTGTCAGGTTTCAGCCATCTCCTTTGATATATTGTCCCCCAGATACTTTTAGATTATTAAAGGTAAAAAACAGATAGATGGGACTTTTTCAGTGCTATAGGTGTCATCCTGTACCATTTAAAACTTAGAGACAGATTGAACTTGCTCAGCATGTTTGCCTGCAAGTCAAGGTGGTATTTTCCTTGCCAGGTCTTTGATACTTTCAAAGCAAAACCATTCTGAGTTTTAGCTGATGCTCATTTCTAAGCCTTTCAACTACAAAAGCAGTACAAATGCTTAAGTACTGCAWATACTCTGTAATACTGAAATAATCTAGAATTTCAGAAGCTGTTCCTGACTCACACTGTATGAAAATTGTCAGTCATGCATAGCTATTGTAACCAGGTTTAAAGCACAAAGAGCTGAGAAATACACATGTAATTTGTGTGTCCACTGTGTCTTCAAGGATTTAAAARGACCATGTTAAAAATAAACATTTCTCTCTGCCTCAAAGATGTATACATTGAATTATTAATAATGCAAAGGCTTCCCTTCACTGTTATATATTTCACTAATTTTACATTGTCACCAGAGTTCTTTCAGGGCATTGCCAGGTTTTTAAAGCTAACCCATTCTGCATTATAAGCAAACAGGCCTGAATGAATGTATTCTTTTTGAATACAAATTGTGAGTATTATTTATGGACACACAGATGAAAAATCTCTTTAGATATTCCTTACTTAAATGGAGATGAACCTAAAGGGCAAATTCTAGCTTTAYGTTCTCAATTTCAGCAGGCTGTATACTTACAAAAGGAAGAGCAAATGTTAMAAAAACAAAAAATGAAATGGCAGAAGAGGCTGTGATGACTTGGTTTGTCACACTACTCATCCACATTTCACAGTAGCATTAAACTGAAATATCAGGTTCCACATTCCCTTCACACCAAGCTCAGCATTAAGTGTAAAACACSAGCTTTTTGCTTGGGCAAGCAGCTCACTTGTTCATTGTTGTCACTATTAGTTTATATGATCTGCATTATTCACTATATTCTTAAAATAAAAAAGGATGCAAAAATAGCATTTAGATAATATATGCCTTTGCTTTTTATGTCTTTGCAACCTCAAATGTTTAATATACCCTTAAAATGTCTTGGTGGCTTAGGTGAAGGGAAAACTAAACCCCTGAGAAAAGACCTGAATTCCCCTGAGCAAAGTTTGTCACCTTCAACCAGGTCACAACGAATTGGGTGTGCTCAGCCATTCCTGAGCTTCAGCACTGTTGAWACAACCAGATCCTGAAAACATCATCTTACTCCTGGAGCTGTAGCTCTGGGAACCAAGGGAAGGAGTGCAGTTATGGCACGCAGAATTCACATAAGTGAGTGAATAATTCATTATTTTAACTATGCCATCTAGAAATTCCATCCTCAGTTTCAAATCATCCATTGGATACATATTTCAATTCTTTCAGGCACTCGGTTTGTAGAAATAGAAATCCCACTGGGACAAAAAAAATAATGCTGGAACAATGGGTACACTTATTTTTCTTTTCTGTGTGTTAGAACAATTGTAACTCAGTGGCACTCCAGTGAAATGCATATGCATCTCAAAACAGTGTCTGTGGAAAACAAATTAAAAACTAAATATGCCAGAGAGTGAAACAGGAATCAGATAGATTTGGAAAGCAGAAAGGAATACTGATGAATTGCATGCAGMTCTTCCCTTGCAAAACCAGGCACGGGGTTTGAATGCCAGCCARACACACTCATTGTGTTTCAGTATATCCTCATGACTTAATATCATRTGTTGTTTTTAAAAACATCAAGTTTGTATCTGGTTAGCAACAGACATTGATCAGTGCACAAAAAGGGCAGGTGAGGTGATGCTTCCACTRCCTAAAAATCCCTGTGATTTTTCTTGCTGCCCTTGGAATTCAAAATCTGGTTTAATGAATAGAAATCCTGAATTTGTATCCAGATGACTATTATGCKGTTGCTCAGAGAAGTCAAAGCCCACATTTCAGCTAATGCATGTAAGGGGAATGTTCATGTACCAGGGATTTAAAAACTTGATGCTTCGTAGAAACATCATGCTACGAACTGCTCAGAGTCATTGAACTCTGAAAAAAATCTGTTGTGATTGCTCTCACATATATTCATTGGCTTCATAAGAAACTTCTGGCAGTAGAGGATTAGGTTTTGAAACTTGTGAGCTAGTGGTTTGCTGATTTTGTTTTGGGWTTTTTTGCTTGTTCTGTTTTTTGCTGTTGATCATTTTAATCTCCTGAATATAAAAAATATACAGCCTCATTATAATCTAAATTAAAGAAAAAAAAAAGAAGTGGAAGGTATTTGGATTTGCAAAGCATTTGCACAACATTTTCTTTACACTAAAATTCCAGAATAAATCTCTGATTTGCCCACATCTTTTTCTGTGATAGGTGATTCTTTGATAACAGATCTGGAATGTTATTTAGTGGCAAAATATCTTTGTGATTTGTGAAGGTATACTGCCTGGAACCTGTATCCTGTTTCTCCTGGAAACAGTAGCCTGCTTCTTGAGTACAATGCTATCTTCTTCGTAGAAGTCAGCAAAAAAGTTATTTGGTGGGGATGAACAGATATTTTTAATAAATAATTCATTAAAAAGAGTTCATTTATGAATTCCAACATAATGTGGYAGATGGATCATTAACCAAACCAACCAGCCAAAATACCCATCCAATCTAATTTACAAAATTGTCGTGTGGTTTTTTATTTTTTATCCAGTAGCCTATTGAACAAGACACTTGTGCCTACAAGTGATATATATTCTAAACCTTAATGTCTTGAACCCACATTTGACACTACTYTGTGTGACATTCTGGACTGGGCAGCTTGTACTTCTTTCCTTGAAAATATCAAAATTCAATATGACTTGAGACAGGTTTAATATTCTGATGACAAATATACAAATATGGACGTGGTGATACCTGGATTTCAATAGCTACTTTTTTTTTTTTTCTGTGGAGAGTATCAATTTTTCCTGAAAATCACATGGTASTCCCATTTGAGCTAAAACACTTTTTCACTGTAATAATTTTCTGTTCCATTAATCTATAAATAACTAAAAATACAGGCATTTCATTTTCTAAGGAGAATCCCYAATGGAAAAAAAGAAAACAAACCTCATATTGTTTATTTCTGTTTTTTGAATTTGAAGTTATTAATACTACCAGGTATAAGACTTCAAATAATGATTTTTGGTCAAGGACTGTGTTTCTTTTGGCGTTTTATATGTTTGAAAAGCACAAAGGATACTTTGAACATCAGGTAATCCATAGAAAAATTTCTATTATATTTTGTTGTAATATAGGATGAACAGGTATCTTGTACAGTTAATATTGATTTCCAGGCAGTATTGACTTTATGAAGAGTTGACAGTAATTTCACTTTCMTTATCTGGTACTGGAAAGCTGTTGGAACCAAAAAGATCCACTTCAGATTAATCTTTTTAATTAATTGGAGTGGTGAACAAAGTCTGCTATTGTCTATCTTGCTGTTAAGTCAAGTCTTGGATATTTGCTTGGAAGGTTATTTTATGAGAAAAACTGTGGGGAAAAAAAGGAATGCCATTTACATTCATTACAAGTTTTTATCACATCACTATAGTAATTTTGATTCTGATTTGATGTGAAATGAAATAAAAACTCTTGCTCCTCTAGAGAAGAAATTTCATTTTTTATAAAAGGTTGAGTTATTGACACTAACTTCAAAAAAAAAAAAAAAGGAAAGAGCATCTCTTCCCAGCTCTCTGCAAGTCTAGACTCTCTAGACTCGTAATAAATTAAACTGATTAATAAATGAAATCCAGTCAGTATTTATAAAAGGAAGTGCATTGCAGTAACCTGATGTAAGAGATGCTCACAAAGACCACAGTGAGGGAAATCATCTTATGAATACAAATATATRGGTACCCTTCACTCATCAAAACATTTCATCCAAAACCTAAATCCAATCTAAGAAGTTGGACTTCTGAGTTCAAAAAGCTAATTAATTTTTGCATTCATAACTGTTCAGAGGCCCCAAGGGAACKATATATTTTCAAGCCTACTGGGGGATGGCAGGTGGTAGTTTTCACCACTGTTATCAGCTGTGATCTGGAATGCTGACAGACAATTCCTGTAGGCCACTTTTGCCTTTTCTTAATTACTTGAGCTTTGTGAAATGAACTTTTTTTTTTCTTTAGAAATCAAGGGGTATTTTTTAGAGAAAACAGGCCTACGTTTGCAGAGGCTGAAGGAAAATCACAACACGAAGCACAGCACAAAATAGTTATCAATGTATCACATAGAACTGTCCTCAGAAATATTTCAGAAAGAAGAAAAAAAAAACAACAGAGCACAGAAACCAAAGATTGGGAGCAAAGAAAACAAGGACATAGGAAAAGTTTAGTAGAGGCAGAATGTCCTTCTGGGGGAGATGAAACATATCCTCATCTATCAACCCTCTGATCAGCTTTACTTTTCTTCCCCATTTCCCCAGAGGGAAGTAGGAGATTTGCTCTGCTAAAGCCAGCATGTTTCACTGATAAGTAATGCTTACCTTGCCAGGGTCTTGCTGCTTACAGCTCTTGCTGCTTTAATGGTGCAGCTATTTATTTTGCTTTCACGGCAGGAAAACAAATATTTTGGCTAAATTTCTTTGATGTCCTGGTTTACCCACCTTTCAATTAGTAAGCAAAAGAGAAATTACCACTGAAATTAATTTTCTTGTTACCATGACAATGCAGAAGTAATCTTTGTAATCTCTCTAAGTCAGGTATTTCTTGCAGAGTTCCAAAAAATCTTGCCTGTCCTTTTGTTGCCAGAAGAGCTGAATGCATTGCTACCCACTGGCACAATTTTTACATTTCTTTCTATCACAGCCAATGAGTGTGAGCCTATGTGAGAGAACAGAGAGGGCAACTTCCAATACTTGAGCCGCTTCTTYCTATTACTACACCAAGTACATAATCCGAATGCACCTTCCAAAGCTCTAAAAAGTCAGATTGTTCCAAGGCAGAGACATTTTTTTCTGATTTTATTTTTAAATTTGGTGTGTGTGTTTGTGTCTTAGACTTATAGTTTTATTTCTTAATTATAAAGAAATATTTGACAATCAACTTTTTATTCTTCTTTATGAAATCTATGTCCCAGCAATGGCAGCACGCAGCACTTGTCACCATGCATGTTTGTGGTTTATTTCCAGTCATAGACAGGGGTTACACATTAAAAATTATTTTAACATCATTACATTTTACCATGGGCAAGGACTGCAAATTATGCTGAAATATGGAATAAGTTTTTATTTGTCTGTTAATGAGCAGGATAATGGATAGTAATTAAAGTGCCACCAACTTGTCTCATGTGAGGCATTAATGATAATAATAAAGTACAAACTCTCAAGAAAGGATGTATGAAAGGACTAATTTTTTTTCAACAAACAAAGTTAATTTTTCTTTGTTTTTTTTTTTTTTTTACTTCCTGAAGCTGTAACTACTTTGTTAAATAGAGATGAAGAGGAGATGTAGAAGTTAATGAGTTTTTTAAACAGAGATGATCAAACTCAGCCTTGCTGCTGGCTGAACCTGGGAACACAGAGCTGTGGCAACCTCCCTCTGTTGGGAGGCTGGATTCAGTTGCTCCCCACAATCTGCCTGAATTTTGGTGGTTTGCTTGGTTTTTTGAGGTTTTGTCCACAGCAGGGTTTTTCAGAGACTCCTGCACCCTGACTTGCTGGGAACCAAGTGCTCAGGTGCAGCTTGGGGAAAGCCACCTTGAGCAGTCACCAACAACAGGGCAGCTCAGTCAGGGTCTGGTTTCACAGGTTCTGTAACACAGCCTTCTCCTGAGGATTTCCTTCCCAGCAGCAGCTTTCTATCTGTAGCCTTTTCATCTGATTTGCCAGGAAATATTTGCCCCTAAATAATGCAGTTCGGGGACCCTCTGAATTTTTTAATCTGGTTTTGAAGCTCTCCACTTTTCAGTATCTTCAGGAACCCTGGCAAGATCCAAAGGTTATTCCAAACGGATTCCCTGAATTTACTCAGGGAAAGCCAGTCTTGTATTCTATTTCTTTCATATCTTTAGGGTCTAGCCAAAAGCCTCCTTTTATGTAAAGGAAACAAAACACATTCTTCTGAAAAACAGAGTTTAGGAAGGGAATTCCTAAAGAGATTTTTCTTTTTTTTTCAATCAAGGGCTTTATCCTAATCCTTCATTATTACATTAATATTGGGTTATAAATGTGCATGGTTAGGACAAGTATGCATTTGTTGGAAAAAAAAAAGGAATCCTAATAAAACCAAATTTTAAGTAAATTATCTGTAGAAATTGGAATTGGAATTCAGTGAAAAAAATCAGTAGAGAAAAACTGCCAAGTGAATATGAGGTCATTTCAAAAATAAATAATTGATAGGAGCTCTTTATTATTTATTTTTTATTAAAAATCTTCTTTGTTATGAAGATTGAAATTAATCTGAAGGTTCTCGATTTTTGCCTATTTATGAGGAATATGACAAAGCCTAAAATACGTTGGATTTTGATGTTTTATTCCAAGTAATAAAGAATATATCTTATGTTATGGGATGTTATTTAAAATCGTTAAATTTCTTGACATGATAAATTTTAGCAAAATTTTTGTAGGAATAATCTGCGTCTCAGCAATTCTCTCCAAAGTGAAACTATGTTTGTAAAACTAGATAAAAATTGCAAAAATTGAAGTGTTCTTTCAGGTTTTTGACACCTGTCCAAGCATTTTTTACATACACAAGTTCACTAAGCTGTTCATGATTGTCCTTATACAAACCAATTTATTTGTCCCTTTAAAAATAGGAAGACAGATAATCCCAGCCCTCTAGAGAGTTCTGTATAAATTAAAGTGTTACAACTCAGACAGCAGGAGAAAATGTGTGAAAATAAAAGTAAACAGTATTGGTAAGTGGGTTTTGGATTACTTTTACTGTTAGAAACCACATTTTTAATTATAGAATCATTGAACAGGCAAGTTGGGAGTGACTTCAAAACTTTTTGGTCTGAATTTTGGAGGTAAATCAGAGTGGATGAGATTACCTAGCACTTATTTGTTTCATTCAAAACACTTTCTCTCTTTCTAGGATGGCTAAAATTATTCAAGGACAATTCTGAGACAGATCAACAGATGTTCTGGAATAATTCACTGCTTTGGAATAATTCAGTACTCTGGAAATTGGTTCATACAGCTAATGCATTAAGAATGAAACTAGAAAATTTGAAAATGAAAGACTGCAGAGAGTCTAAAAAGTCTACATTATTTGAACCATGACAAGGATGCCTGCCTCAAAAACACTGGTTTTATTATTTGCAAAGAGGACAGATGTTCAATTTCAACAACAAAAATTCCCAGAATTTGTACTCAGGTATTTTGGGCCCATAAGTTATTTTATTAAATTTTAGATRACAATTTTCCTTCCATGTTGTTGTATTAATTATTCCTTGAACTTTTGTACTTAGAGCTCTAGAGAACTGCCATACATTTCCTTAAAGCTGCTGTGTAATTTGCCTTAAAATATTTAGGATTAATAAAAGCATGCTTGGCAATGAAAATGATTGAAAATGGAAAAAATAATTTGGGTGTGAACAGTGGATGGAAAGCTGGAAAAAGGAATAAAACACAAAGAATGTTTAAAAAAGCAGTATTATTTCTGAAAAGTTTGTATGTTGCTGCATTATATCAGATTTTATTAAACTGCCTCCTCTTTTTTGATCCAAATAAAAAATCATTTGGMACCAGGAACTGTCTTAAATTATCTACATGAGATTTGTATTCAGATTTTACGTAACTTCATACCTTAGTAATGAGCAGGGACATAAGTATCACTGGAATTTACCTGTCAGCATTAAACTCTTTTGTGTTTAGCAGTGAGGGCACGTTTGCAAACTTATATTTGCAAAAGATAGAGGCTTTCTTGTACCCAGTGAAGATATGGAGGTACTTGTGCCCCTGGATAGATTTTAGGCAAAATACCATTTTACTTTGTAAAGTGGCATTGAAGACATAGTGCAAGCAAATGATGCTCATGTTCCCATAAAAGCTTCAGATTAGTACAAAATTCTTCTTGGAATTTAATATAGTCATAAGATAAGTAATCTTACCTGATTTTATCTGTCAATCACCCAGTCAAAGCTGTTCATGTGAAAACCTTTTATCTTAAGTAGGCACCCTGAGCCCCTTCAGAGAGCAATTTGTCCCCATCATGAGACGTGTGTTCTACACATCAGGAGTGATGCACCCACAGCAGGGGTTAATTTGTCTCTATTGATTCAAGTGTGAGTTTCTAGTGCATGCATGGCAGCATGCTGTGCTTAATAATAGATAYAGTTGTTATTGTATCAAAGAAAATAATGTAAATTTGGTGATCCAGTGATATACCTAGGTGTATGTTCCATTTATATAGCACATTTCTCAAAGGAGAAAAGAAGGGTGGCTAATTTAAAAAAAGTAGTTCCTCTAGATATTTCTTTCAAATTGCTTCCATACCTTCAAAATAAATAAGAAAAAATAACTTAAACCTACCCCCACCAAACACCATCTGAAAGTATTCTATATTGATAATTTTACCTAATTATTCTAAGGAAACTTCTTTTGTTTTTCTCCCTAGAGGACAAGAGTCTGACCCGTGTTGCAGGACAAATTTTTCTATATTCTTTCCAGCTTTAACAAAATGCTGCTTTACTATAAAATATTTCGCCTTTTTATTTTTTTTTTTTTTCCCTTAGGAATGAGAAAACAATGTAAAAGAAAAAGAGGAAAAAATATTTTTATTTGTGTGGTGGATCACTTTTGAGAAGGAGAATAAGACTAGATCCTCATTTAAAAATGCTTAAGGATTTAATGCACTGATCATTTAATGAAAAACGCACAAACATTTCTTGAATGGCATAATCCACTTGCTTATTTCAGAACTTGAATTGGCTATAATCACAATGCAAAATAGTTAGAGCTACTTGTACTCCATCTGAGTTCTTTGACAGCCACACATAAATAAGCCAGACATAAATAATTAAATTCAGAGCCAGGGTTTAACAGTACTGCCATTGGAGATGGGCAAAAAAAGCTCAGTGACTGAGTCACTGAACCCAGAGCAGTTCCCTGCCCAAGCAGGGAGGATATATCAGACATAAAATTTCTCATTTGATTCCAGCCAGGTTTCAGATTTGTTTGCCTGACAACATTTTCAGGTGAACCTTTTCTGAACTGTTTATTCTTCTGAAGGTAAATCACCCTCAGAGCAGCACAGACTGCCCCTGCTAAGGGGAAATGAGGATTTTTCCCCATGTGAGACAAAGAGCAGCAATGTCTCCAGCCCTTCCTCCTCATCCTGGGAAACAAAGCAATCATTTTTGCTCTTACATTTGCTATCAGCACAGCATAAGGCTTCCAGCTTCCCCGTTTCACCTCTCCCAGCTTTCTAGTTTCTTGTCTGAATGCTCTCCATCATTTTCAAATTTTCTTGTTAGTGGATTGAATACTCCAATAACTATTGCTTTGCAATGCAACACAGAGTGACCCCAATTTTCCATTCCCTGGATTTTCTTCATTTTCTGAGGGAAAAAATAGTACTTAATTAAATATCTATTCATCTATGTTCTTGGTGAAATGCCATAATATCCCATGAAGAATCTGTATTAATTATTTATAATTTGTTTAGCTATTTGTTAGAGAGAAAAAGAGGAGATGGTTGGGTGATTAGAAGGGTATTAATGCAGGATTTTTGAAAGGAAAGTTAATTACATCATTATTACTAACCATTAAGTGGACATCCTATATCACAAATCTAATATGTATATTTTAAGATGACATGGACTTTTGAATAGCAATTTAGGGTTCCATTAAAAATCATAGGTAACTATTGATTTTAATTTTTTTGAAAAACCAGAAGTTCAGAACAATATGTCATGCTTTTTCTGGTCTTATTTTTTAATAGTTTATGGACGTTTTGCACTAATTTTTAATTTTCTTGTTCTTTTTGAAGAAGAATAAAGCCAAGCATTCTAATATCAGGAAAAATGTTTCTCTTGCTATGGTGTCAGGGATGCTATTTTTGCGTGAGGCTGCCTCATCACCAGATGATAGTAGAAATAAGGAGTGATGGTGACAGAAGAAAGAACCTGTTTTTCAGGACATATTTAGAATCACTGTAATTAAAGAGAAGTGGAGAATACTGAAATTTTGAAGGACATATTTCTGTTCAGTAATTCTTTATTGTAGTAGCTGTTACACCTCCACTGATACTGAAACAGACTCAAATGCTTGATGCAAAAATTTTATTCAGCATTATGGCATTGTGTCTAATGTCTTGACGTAGCAGCCAATGGAGATGTTGGAATCTGTAAGCAGGAATAAGGATGAACCAGGCTATGTCTGAAATGAGCAAGAAAACATCAGAATTTGCTTTAAGGATATTCCGGTTTTGTGGAAAAACTACAATGAGTTGATCATACAGATAAAAAGATAAAGCTAGGAAAAAAAAAAAGAGACAATATATTCCTATATTCAAGTCTTTGGAGCATGCCACTGGAGCTTCAGCTTGGTTTGGTCTGGTATTGATGTTTGTTACATTTAGATAAGACTTAAAATATCAAGCCCTTAAAAAGAATACAGCGGTATTAAAGAAGGTCATGTTTTTAAAGGTAATTAAATCATCATGATAGAAAGTTGCAATTTTTCAAATAATATTTACGAGAGGAAAAAAAAATTAAGATTTCAGATAAAATGAGATTGTTATTATTGTTGTAGGAAGTTTCTTTACAGAAGGCATCTTAAATTCACTTCCAGAATAAAATACTAGTTCCTAATTCAAAAAGCCTTTATCGGCATCTTAGATTTACTCTGTGCTATTTCACAAAATTTTATGAGAGTTTAAATAAAAAAATCTCATGTCAATTGAAATAATACTTCTAGGTGCTGCAAAAACATGAAATCTTTTCATGACGTGTATTCCATTGTTTTGGACTGAAAATGTTCTGAATTGTAATACTTGTGTGACAAATTATACATGTAATCCTATAAACACAGATTACAGATCTGTGTTCCTGTTTGGGAGAACTAATAAAGACCCTAATAAAAAAGGCCACAAGTCAAGAGGGAGATTTGCAACTCTCTTTTCCGGATTTATTCAGATTTTTGTTGTCTTCATCCCCCTTCTCACAAAGACACCCAAAGAAAACAGTCCACATTTAGTTTTAAATCAGCATAAAAAAACACCAAAAAACAACAATCCTATGAAGGGTAGAAAGTATATTTTCAATATATTAAGTTGTCTGCACTATAGCATTACTACTCACAAAGAACATTAAAAGAAGAATTGTTAATGGGAGGAGAGAATGGGAAAAAAGGTCAGGGAAACTACAAAATGCTAATACATCTTAAAAATTTGTTGCTAATTGCATGAAATGGCAATTATAGTTTTGCATTCTAATACATAGGCTTTTATTTGTTGTTTAGAAATTTAGTTGATTTATTCATGTAGTTAAAAATAAACTTTTCTTAGTGCTGTTAGAGAAATTAATGCTAAATGACACAAATTACTGCTAAAATAAAATGTACTTTGTATTAACATGATAATGACATTTCTGAATATACTGAACATTGGGAAATGTTGCATATAGCAAGGGAATCATAAAGCCTTTCTGGGTTTACTTTTGCATGCATCTTTATGTGAGTGTGTGTATGTGTATGTATGTGTCCACAAAGAGAAGCATTTTCCTATAATTTTCAAATTTTGAATTGGAAGACTCTGTCTCTCTGTGTCTGAATGTTTCAACACGGTGTTCCAGCAGGAATTCAATAAAAGAAAGAACTTTAAACAAAAAGTCTAATTTAAGAAATGGACTAATTCCTACCACATCCAACTAATTCCAACCAAAGTTGGCATCACCATTGGTGTCAGACGTGAGAGGAAACAGATGTATCTCTAGACCTAATTTCTTTTTTTATTCCTCCTAATTTCATTTTATTCATTTACTTTTTTCCCATTTTCCCTTTTTTTTCATTTTTTCCTTTTTCATTTTTTCTTTTTTTTCCTTGTTTCCTTTCTCTTTCTCTCTTTCTCTTCTTTTTCTTTCTTTTTTATTTTTATATAGCTTTTGTTTCTATTTTTCTACAGCTGCATTTACTTTTACATCCAAAAGCATGCTACATACACCTGGATGTGTTTACAGACTTATCACACATTACTCTCTATATAGGTGAGAACAGAAGAAGAAAAAATTTCTTTATGAGAATCTTGTAATAGTCAGTAACTTGTTTTCTACTTTTAGGATTGTGACTTTATTTATTATCTCAAACCACAACTAAGGAGAAGAATTAACCTAAATTGTAGTCCCTGACTTTTTTTGTTAGTCACTGAATAATATTTTGGCCACAGATATAACAAATGGGAAGACACAGATTTTTCCATCAAAGACTTTCAGTAAAATCTTGTTTTGAGCTTCTCCCAGGTATAAAATCTCTGCTGAACACAGCTGGGTAGCTCAGTTTGCCTCTGGGTTTTCCTCATGTCCATTTTACTTCTGGAAGCATGAGTTGGTGCACGTGTAGAAGTGGTTCACCTTCATCTAAGTTAATTGAGTAAGACCTAATAAATTGAATTTTCTATGAAAACAATGTTATAATAGTTATCTGGGTGAGTTAATGAATACTTAGTATATATAATAAAGACATGAAAGGGGAAGCCAATGGAAGTTGACACAGAAACTCAATATCTCTATGTTTTCAGGAGATTGCTTTTACTGTACCTTCATCAATCTTTTCAGGAGAGATCACACAATTTAACAGATGTACAAAGGGTGCCACTTTTTCTGGTGACATCCAAAAATGAATCTTCATAAGGAGATGTGTTTCAAGACATTTGTTTCCTTTGGAAATGCTGTAATATTCTACTCAGATAGATTTGGATTTACTAAAGGTTTATTGAGCCAGGATGACCTAACACCTTTTCTGGGTAGAGTCCTTCCCTATTTTTTTAGATTAAAATACAAAAGTAATATTATATTTGCCTAGAATTTATGACAAGAGCCAAAATAAAAATGCAAAATGTAGAACTAACTGAAATATAAGGTGGAGGACAAATCAAAGAAAAGAAAAAGTGCAATCTACTGGGCTGGAAAGAACTTCTTAGAGTACCTCAAGGATCAGTTTGAAAATAACCTAATTTAATATTTGTAATCATGGCATGACCTAAAGTAGTTTTATGGTCATAATCACAAATGATGCAAAGTGGGAAGGCATCACCAATACAGAGAAGGGGGAGCATCATTCAAAATGAATTGTAATGCCCAGAATAAGAGAAATTGGGTGAAAATATGCAGTATAAATAACAAGGTCATTTGAATAGATAATGATGTAGGCAACAAAGTGCTGAGGAAAGAAACTGAGATCTTGAATATAATGTAGTATTATGATTACTCACATTTAGGAAAAGTTAAAACAATCTAGAATAAATACAGGAAGAGACTATAGACAGCAGAAAAATGAAAATGTAGAAAATGGAAAAAATGAGTCATAAAATAGAGGATTCTGAGAGTAACTGATGCTTTGTCACTTAAACAAATGTGTCAGGGGAATAAACACTAGAGATGTAAAAAAAATATTTCCCTTAAAGGCCAAGAACAAGATCTGGCACAGAAGAAAATGGATGTAAACAGTCTGAATAAATTTAGGATGGAAATTAGAAAGCCTCAAACCATCAAAGCAAGAATTTTTGGGACATCTTTTCAATAATACATGAGGAAATACATAAATACCATCAACTTTGCAAAAAATTTCATGATGCATGATATGATCATCTGACTCAACAAAGGAAAAGACTCATATTGCCCAAATTGGTGGCTGTTAGAGTTCTTGGGTTTGTAGTAGCATCAAATTTTGTTTCATTCCAAAGCTTTTCTTGAGGATCTGCACTTATCTACAAAGAAGGGATAAGATAATGATTTGATGATAGTTTCCTACAGAAATTGTTCCATGTACATATAAGCCACCTGTGTTAAAACTGTCACATCATATCACTTTTTTTTTTTAAATTAGAAAATTAATAGAAAATTTTCTGAAATTTTTCTGAAATCTGCTGAAAAACCACATATGCAAGAGTATAGCTTAAAAAATGTATGAAAAAAAATTATATTACTCCTATGGGTTTAAGGGATTGACATTGAGCTAATGCTTACTGTGTTTTTTTCATAGCTCTCTCTGAAATTACTCAATTAAAAAAGTTCTTGAAAAAAACACCTAAATAATCTGTTTCAAGGACTGAAATATAATGCACAAATTTTCATGCTTCTTCCTGGAACCAGTGGAAACTTTTTTGTTCACTATGTTTGCCTTTTTCTGCTTATTGAGTTTATAAGACTGACCTCAAAAGAAAATGCCCAGAAACATGAAGTAACAGCAACAGGTTTGATTTTCTAATAAAGCTAGTAAGGAATACAGTTACATTATAAGCAAGATTCAGGCTGACAAAAGTCTCAAAGCCAACAATTGACCACAACAGACATTCAATAAAGGATGCAGAATAAATTACTGAAAATCAACAAAGTTAAATATTGAAATGCTACTGCTGTTACATGTCTCAACTTGGCTTTTACTGTCAGAGACCCCAGATTAATTGTTTGTCAAGAAAGAGGACTGTTAACTGTGTAAACAAAGCATTGATGTTGGTAAGGCAGGGTCTCCATTGGGCAGAAGAGCCCAGCACATCTCCCAGAAATCAAGGAGTCGTAATTGAACAATTATTACACAGGAAGCAAGACAAGGTTTCATGTCCAAATAATTTAACATTATTTTTAGAAGAGATCTGCTTGGACTACAGTAAGCTTTCATGACACCTATAAGCTGGGGTCAACCAGTTCTTATTCTGGGAATGGGATGAATTTGGCCTTCCTCTCAGGATACTTACTGGTGATACTTTTTCCCCATGTACTTTCTTCCTCCTTCATGAGGACACAAACACTTAAATCAGTCTGTAATAAAATAAGTTTTTTAATTAATATGAACTAAAATTACACAGCTCTGAGTGTGTTTGTGCATGTGTTTGTGTGTGTGCGTGTTTAACTGGGACCACTTTCCAAAAGAACACTATAAAACCTAATTTTTCAACTATTTGCCAGCTTCTGGCAAATGAAATTGCTTCTGGAGCTACTGAGCTACATTATATTTGCAGTTCCAATGTACAATTTTTTTCAGAAGCAGTTGATTTATGAAAAAATTTCAAATTAATGTAAGTTGCTTTACATTTTGTCTACCCAAATAAATTTATTTAGTATAGAACTTTTCTTGAAAAGTGGCTGAAAATCAGAATATTTGGGAATGAACTGCCAACTGTTTGAACACAGTGCTTCCCATTTGGAGTCTCAAAATCTTGCAGTGTTTGAGGTTAAGATATGGTGCCAATATGCACAAAAAATTAATAAAGAAATAAAAATTAATTTTTAATATGATAATGCCATATCTACTGAAAGTGACCAGCCAGGACCTCATTAAAGTTCTACTGAACTCAATCAAGGAAATAAAATTTTTTATCAGCAAACTCTGCAATTGTTTGGTGGGCAAGT
>CADDXX010000586.1:0-11756 GCA_902810485.1 Alauda arvensis
CCATTCCCCCATGTCCTGCCACTCCAGCCCCTTGTCCAAAATCCCTCCCCAGCTCCCTTGGAGCCCCTTTAGTCACTGGGAGGGGCTCTCGGCTCTCCCTGGACCCTTCCCTTCAGACCGGACAGCCCCGAACCCCGAGCGCAGAGCGGGGCACTCACTTGGTGAAGGCCTGTCCCAGGTCGATCACCACGGCGGTTTTCTCCCCGCCGCTGCCGAGCCCCTCGTACAGCGGCATCGCGGCCCGGCCTCCCTTCCTCCCGTTCCCTTCTCCCTTTCCCTCCCGTTCCACCTCCCTCAGCCGCCGCCACACGGGGCTTTCCAGCTCCCCGGCGCTCCGGGCTGCCCGCAGCGCCTGTCCCGCCTGGCCGCCCGTCTGCCGCCTCCCTGGGGCCCGCATCGCCGCTCCTGCCCCATCCTGCGGGGCTCCGGAGCGGCCGGGACAGCCGCGGTACCGGCGGGGGGCCGGGGCAGGGCGGTTTCCCCTCAGCCCCGCTCCGGCGGCGGGCGGGGCAGGCCCGGGGAGAAGGGCGGTGCTGTCATGGAGGGCCTGAGGGGCTGGGCTGGGGCGGGCTCTGCGTGAGGGGATGCGGGGCCGGGGCTGCTCCCGCTCGAGCGAAATAGTAAAAAAAAATATTACGGAATTGTTTAGGCTGTAAAAGGCCGCGAAGGTCATCGAGTCCTGCCGTTCCAGCACTAAACCATGTCTCCATGTGCCGCATCCACATGGCTTTTAAATCCGGCATGGGGACTCCATCAGTTCCGTGGGCAGCCTGTGCTGGCATTGGGCAGCCCTTTCTGGGAAGAGATTTGTCCCAACAGTCAGCCTAAACTGCCCTTGGGACAACTTGAGGGCATTTCCTCTTGTCCTGTCCCTGTTTCCTGGGAGCAGAGCCTGATCCCCCTCGGCTGTCCCCTCCTGGCAGGGAGTTGTGCAGAGCCAGAAGGCTCCCCCTGAGCCTCCATTTCTCCAGGCTGAGAATCTTTCCCAGCTCTCTCAGCCTCTCCTGGGGATCCAGACCCTTCCCCAGGTTCCTCAGCCCCTCCTCAGCTCCAGACCTTTCCCCAGCTCCGTTCCCTTCTCTGGACAAACTCCAGCCCCTCGGTGCCTTTCTTGTCCTGAGGGGCCCAGAGCTGCCCCCGGGACTGGATGTCCCTCAGCAATGCCCCCCACAGAGGGCGGGCACTGCCCTGCTCCTGCTGCCACAGAAACAGGCACATTTCATGCAAAAAGCCATTTCCATTAAATGCACAGAACCCTCAGGGTACAGCATCTTCCCTCTTGAACAGAAATAAAACAACTCAGGGACTAAAAAAGGCCACATCACTCTGCTGCTCCAGGAGTGAAGACGGGAGCTCAAAATACAGTGAGGATAGAAATGATAAACACCATGGTGGTAACAACGCGTGCAGGGCCAGGGGTTGGGCACAGTGATCYTTGTGGATCCCTTTCAGCTCAGGACCTTCTAGGAATCCATGATTTTCCATGACTGAGACCGGTGATCAGAGTGGCAGAAGATCAGCTGTGCCTAGTAGTAAGACTCTAATTAATAAAAGGTATTCTGATGAATATTGTTTGTGGTATGTGTCTCCCTGTGGCTGGATCTCCTGGCAGGGAAATAGGAATTTCTAACAGATTTTAGTGGGTGTAATGCAAATTTGGGATCACTCATGGAAGAGATTCCGAAGGCAGCACCTGCCCCACTCCCAACACCCATCTTCTTTCCACTGCCAATCTTCCCCTTCCCCACAATAACCACACCTGCAAAACCAGCTGCTCTTGTGATGTCCAGCAGTGTGACTGTGGTCCTGCTCACTATCCCAGAAGATGAGTGCTGGGTGTTTACTTCAGCAAAGTGCACGAGACCCATTTCTTCTTCAGGGAAGCAAAATAAGCATTGAAAAATTATTAACTGGGATTATTTATTAAAATATGATCTAATATCGATATCCAACTGTGATGGACAAAAACCCTCTAACAGTTAAAGTTACAAAGTGTCTGTTTATTACAACGCCAGGCAGCGCCTGGGATAGCTCCCTAATCTGCACTGCGAAGATCACAGATAATTACAAAGCCTTTTATTTACAAAAGTGTTGAATACACAAAATACAAATGCATATTCATACCCCTGTCACCTCCTCTTCTCAGCTTCCAATGCTAATTAACAAAAAGGCCATTAAGCATGCGTAGTTTGTTCTCTGAAATGAGTCGGTGGTCTTTTTATGAGGAGTGGTCACCTAAAGGAGGAAGTAAAACGAGTCTTCCTCGTCTAAGATTTCAACCCTTTCAATACAGATGAGATTGATGAATCCTTGGTATAACTCCTTGTCTCCTGTTTTCCAGGGCTATTTCAATGATTTCTGGAAACAGGAGGTTTGCAATTGTCTTGTGTTCCTGGGATTTCCTCCATCAGTTTCCCTATTTTTCATTAAAAACACAGCTACATAAACATGAAGCTGATAAGCAATGAGTTAGTAGATTCAGGATAGTTTATCTCAGATCTGGCTTCTTCTAACCATCCTCTTAATTTTTAACTGATTTCAGCAAAGCTCGTCTATTCATTTCAGCCATATCAGCAAATCTGTTGTGAACTACAATTTTAACTTTTCTAAGAACCTTTACTCCTTTAAAATTAGTGTCTCATGTGTCTCCCCGTGTCTGGATCCCCTGGCTGGGAAAAGGGAATTTCTAACAGATTTTGGTCGATGTAATGCAAATTTGGGATCACTCATGGAAGAGATTCCGAAGGCAGCACTTGCCCCACTCCCAACACCCATCCTCTTTCCCCTGCCAATCTTCCCCTTCCCCACAATAACCACACCTGCAAAACCAGCTGCTCTTGTAATGTCCAGCAGTGTGACTGTGACCCTGCTCACTATCCCAAAAGATGAGTGCTGGGTGTTTACTTCAGCAAAGTGCATGAGACCCATTTCTTCTTCAGGGAAGCAAAAAAAAAAAACCACTGAAAAAGCAATTAACTGCAGAGTTGGGTCTAGACATTTGCTCATTGCCAGACAGGCCAGGCTGAGAGCCTGAGGGTTTGTGCAGGGGAGGACGAGGGTGCTAATGAAGTGTTTCAGGGAAGGCTGTGGTGACACTGCTGTGCTCTGTTGTCACTGAAGCCAGCCCCCCTGACCCGTGAGCTGCCGCAGCAGCCTGTGGATGCTGTGCTTTTCGCCGTGCTTGGCACTCTGCAGCACTGCTGCCTGTCCCACATCCACACTTTGTGTCTGCAGCCCCTGCAGGTGTGTGGGAGTCGGATGATGGGTGGGAGTGATGTGAGACGCCGAAAGCTGTCGCTGCCGCCATCTGCTGTGTCGCCTGGGCCAGCCCCCGCACTAGCCCATGGGCCGGCAGCTCTGCACAAAGGCTTTCTCTGCTGCTCCTGCCACAGCCTTGTCGTGTTCCCCTTTTCTGGTCACCCTACAGTCACCAAGGTGACAAAGCGGGTTCAGGAGGCAGCACTGGGATGAGGAGGTCCCAGTGTGGGTGGAGCAGAACTGCCGACTGGGGGAGCTGAAGCAGATGGGGCATCCTGGAAGGGCTTTTGGAAGACACAGGAGGAAGCCTTGGAAAGGTTGACCCGAAACAGAGACTGGACAGAGCTGGAGAATAAAGTAGATATTTATTAAAAGGCTTCTAGGACACACCTTGGGCAGGACACCCTGGCCAGGGCTGCATCCAAGATGGACCCAAAATGGTCATGACCATTTTGACCCCTGGTCATGAGGTCTCACACTTTTATAAATTTTGGTCCATTTGCATATTGGCGTTTAATTGTCCAATTCCAGCTTCAGGCTGTGAGGTCTCATCCTTCTTGTTTCTCCCTTCAGTCCACCCTTGTTTGTGCTTTTGGGCCTGAAAGTTGTTCTTGGTTTTCAGCAAGAAAAGGATTTGTTTTGTCTCCCTACTCTATGAAGAGAGCTCACTAACACTGAATGTGAGGCTCAGAACTGCACCCCAAGGCAGCACGGAATCTGAAAAACATGAAAGCTAAAACTTAAGGCATCAGAGGAACCCAGGCAGAGCAGAGGGAATGCAGGAAGGGTGTGAAGAAGGGGAACTTTGCAGTGACAAACTCGGGGGAGACTCCTCTTAAAGCCCTTTACATCCCTTGTAAATCCCTGCTATCTCTCCTACAGGCACCATCCCACAGATCCATATGAACCCAGGCACTCTTCAAATAAACCATCACCAGCTTCCCATCCTCTCCTGGGAGAGGAAAACTGAGGAGCAAGGACAGGGCTGTAGTGGTGATGTGAGATACAGAAACAGTGATGGGACCAGCACACACCCAGTGGATTCTGGAGGAGGAGGAGGGATCATTGCCAAGGCAGCAGAGGAGGGTGCTGACATATAAAAATAAACAAACAAAACCCTGCAGTGATTAAACATTGTGACACCAAGTTCAACTTGCTGTGTGGTTTTATGTTTTTAATGGCTTTTTAAATTATTTTTTATGGTTAGTATTTTATGGCCTTCCAGAACACAGAAATGCAGCTGAACTTTAAAGAATATGCAAACAACGAGGCATAGAAATATGTTCAAATGTCATTTCCACAACAGAACCTTAACTCTGCCATGTTTGAGCAATTCCCCAGTGCACCCAGAGCAAGAATGTGCTCTCAATGGTAATTACACCTGACTGAGACAGGAATTGTATTCAAGAAACTTTTCTGTATTTGGTTTTTCTGTCAGGGAAACAATCCCAGAATTTTCCAAGTGCTCCTGGGGAGATATCTGTTCAGACACAAGGTAAATGTTTCACARTGAGAACAATCAGCCATTGGAATAATCTCCCCAGGGAAGTGGTGGATCCCTTAACATTGGACACTTTAAGATTCAGCTGCACAGGGTGCTGGACCATCTTGTTTCAAATGTAATTTTGAAAAAGGATAAGTCAAGAAAAGTTTTGTCAGATCATCCTTGAGATCYTTTCCAACCTGKTATTCCATGATTCTGAGATAAGTTACTACCTGGAGTGCTGTCTGCCCTCACTGTTCTAGGACAGCACAGGGAAGCTGTGCCTGGTGAGAATGTGCTCTCACTGGAATGTGAATATTCTTCCTCTCAAATTCTGAAAAATCCTCCTGAGTATCTCTGTCATAGGGGTCTTTAAAAGACATAATACACTATTAAAAAACTAATGTTGTTGCTCCTGAAATATTTTAGGTCTAAAAACTGGAGTAATTTAGATAAAGTATGATTAAAGTCTCAGTGTGATGTTTGCATGATCTGTTTTCATCCCCAGATCTCACCCATTTATTACATCTTACCATGTTATAATTACATATTTACAGCACTATGCTTATGTTTTTAATATAATGTTTTATGGAAAATGACTGCTTAGATTTTTTTTTTTTTTTGCAAAAATCAGGGGCCCTACTTGAAATCCACAGCTCATGGCTTCCTCCTGAATGTGTTATCCCTAGGTAGGAATGATCAGAGTTTCCTGCTAATCWCATCACCGTCTTTATAGTCCATTGGAAATCTCCTCTTAAATTACGTTAATCAATCACAGTTAACACGAGTTCTGAAATGCAAGCTGCAGCTTAAAAGTGGCTTAATTTAATGGATGGGCTTTTCAGAGTTATTGATAATAGGAGCCAGAGAGTTAGAGATGTGCCAGGGTTTCATAACAAAATCCATTCACACTGGGCTGGTTTAATCAAGGAAGCTGCTTGCATAACGTGAGGAGCACTCGCTCTTCCCCAAATGTGTGACTGTTGAGGAAACAGATGGTGGTGCTAACCCGAAAGAATCAGGCTATAAATACATTCAGGATAACAATATAAATGGAGATAATTATTCACAGTCTAAGGAGACGGTGGGACAATTAAGCCAGCTCGTAAGCAGAATGTCCAGCAGAGTGAAAAGCAGGATTTCCATAACATAATAAGAAATTATTCTCTGAGTGCAGCCAGTTCATGCAACTCTTGGGAGAGGTGCTGCCTCTGACAGGCAAGGAAGAGGTTGTATAAGGACATAAAAATACAAGAAATTAACAGTAGCCCATTGAAATCAGAGAAAACTCATATCATAAAATCATTCACTGGTCTGGGTTGGAGGGGAGCTTAAAACTCCTTTAGCTCCAATGCCCTGCCATGGGAAGGGACACCTTCCACTATCCCAGGTTGCTCTAAGCTCCATCCAACCTGGAACACTTCCAAGGATCCAGGGGCAGCCACAGCTTCTCTGGGCAACCTCTGCCAGGGCCTCACCTCCCTCTCAGCCAGGAATTTCTTCCTAATAACCAATCTAAACCTACTCTCAGTCTGAAGCCATTCCCCCTTGTTCCATCCCTCCAGGCCCTTGCAAAAAGTCCCTCTCCAGCTTTCTCTCAGCTGCCTTGAAGTAGTGGAAGGCCACAATTAGGTCACCCCAAAGCCTTTTCCTTTCTTTTCTGGCCGAGCAATCTCAGCCCTTCCTCACAGCAGAGCTGCTCCATCCCTCTGCTCATCTCGGTGGCCTCCTCTGGACTCGCCCCAACAAAATAAAATTTTGTTTAATTTGTTAAAATTTCAAATTTTTTTGTTAATTAAAAAGAGCACAGTTCCTTTTGCCCAATGCAGTCCTTTTTCTCTCCCCTCTTTTCCAGGATTCTGTTGGCATTCAAGCCACTGGGCAGAAGGGAGCTCCTTTCGGATGTCCCAGCACAGCAGCGCTGCGCTCTCCTCCGCGCTGCTGCCTCGAGGTGGCAGAACCCTCCCGGAGGCTTAAAAAAGGGAACGTTTTTTATACAGGAAAATCACTTTCCTGTACTCGCCCCGAAACAGGCAGCTCTCGGCCGAATTAATCCCCGCGGAGCACTTGCAAACATCGCAAACATCCAGGAATGTGTCCTGCAGCACAAGCGCTGTGGCCGCGGCACGGAGCAGCATTCCCAGCTAACAATCTGCTGCCTTGACAGCCCAAATGCCTGCCCGGACCCCTGCAGAGACTCGCATTTCAGCTGCACCCGGGCAGATTTCAGCAGCAGAGCGTTGTTATTTTTAATTGGTCATAAAATGAACACTCTTTTGTGTCCCTGCSTTGGCTGGCTTAGTCGGTGTACTCRCTTCTAGGTCTCCCTGATCTCTASCGGCTGACTGAGGCACCGACCCATCCCTGCCCACAAAATCAGGGAATTGCATGCTTAGGGCCAGCTTTAGAGCTTCTGGAGATCACAGAGGGCTTCCTCACCTTTTCCCAGCGCACGGATTCAAGGGGATCCATGATCAGCTCTCTGAAGGGAGAAAAAGGAGGGAGGCCCCCTGTCAGGGATTCTGCGAACAGCTGAATGTGGTTCCTCCTTGAAAATATTTGGTTTAATTGATTTGAATGTTTCCAAAACAAAAACGTGTATTTCTCTATTCTTAAATATCCTCAAGGGGAAAAGTGAAAACACAGGTGGTGTCTGGAGCATTGCTGTTTGACTCTGAAACACAGTGCTCCTCCCATCCAGGCATCCCAATTCCACGTGTTATCCATGGGAAAGACCCCAAAAGTCTCTGTGGTGGGGCTATCAGCCCCTCTTTGCTATTTTAGAAAGGGAGGGATGGACTGGCAGTGACACTGCACTTCTTGAAAACCTGTGGATTTGGTGGTTTGGTTTAACCTCAGGTTTTGAAAAGCAAAAGAAAGCTGCAGACTCTAAAGTCCCTCTAGGTTTTATGTGTGTGAAAAACCATATTTCAGGTGATGGAGGTTGGACTCAATGATCTTGGAGATCTGTGTCTGATTCTCTGTTTCTGTGAACCTGAGGGTTTCATGTCAGAGCAGGGCTTAGGGTCAGCCTGCTTTGGCATGGTGGGTCCAGTGCTTTTTTTATTGTCAGCCTAATTTTGTAGTGGAGTTTGTAGGCTGGAGGTGGGGGGGGAATATCCAAGGGATCTGACAGATGGTTCATGGTTTTAGCTGAGACTCCAATATGCACGTGGAGGGCTTCCTCAGCACTTTATCTCTGGGAAATTTGTAATATGTGGTGTGGCTTGGCATTAAGTGCATCGATTTTGTTGAAGGCTGTGAAGAGGAGCGAGGGCTGTGCAGTGATTCCGTTATGGATGTGAGCTCTGCTCCTCCCGGGCTGCATTCCCACAGCAACTGCCACGGGCTCCTGTGACCTTGGGCCAGYCAGCAGAAGCCTGCTTCCACTCTGAAGAGTGAGTGTGTAAAAATGGCATTTCCTACTCAGCAGATCTGGGCTCTGTGTGCTCTCCAAGTCACATCTGCTGACTTAAGTGACAAAAATAAGTTCTTATGGCTTTCCTGCTCTCTGAGCACTTCAGAAACACGAGAGCTGGGAAGCAGAAGCTGGATCCCGTGCCTCCTTGTAGGATTGATTGCTGTCAATCCCAGCCAGCAGTGGGGCTGCACTGGCACCACTTGGCCATGCCCAGCTTTCCTGTTAATGCCAGCAGTGAGATACATGGAAGAAAGGAATCCAGATTGATTCTCCTGTTTGTGTTTTAATTGCAGTTGACATTTATTGGATTTGCAGTTGGAGGAAGAAGAAACTTGTTCATCCATAACATGGTTACATTCAAAATAACTCATTGGTCACAAACTTTTTCAAAGTGGAGTTGTTTTAACCAAAATTCCTCCCTGTGGCAGGGGATGCTGTTCTCACTTTCCCTGAATTGCTCATGGCTGCTCGATTCCAGTGACTGCTGTTCAGCAGGAGGAGAGGGCCCCCTTAAATCAGGTGCTACCAGCTGGTGTAAAGGTGAGTCTTGTGATGGAGATGTGCACTGATTTGTGTGCTGGATGTCCCCAATATTCAATTTGGGAAAGTCATTCAGCAGCAAAATTAACGGTAACTATTTTAAAATTGCCTTTACCTTCTGTGGCATGTCCTGACATACTTAGGATAGCTGACACATCTCCTCACAGGTGCCAGGGGTAGCAGCATAAGGTGCAGCATCCTGCTGTCAGGACAGTGATTTTACAGTTCATTTTATACAGGCAAAATGTATCTTCATATAAATTTTTATGTGACCTAGTCTCTTATTATATAATTRGGACATGCTATTGGTACTTTTTGGGTTCTGCAATAAGGCTGTGACAGGAATATCCCTGTGAAAGAAATKTGATGTATCATTACTTTGTACAACRGAGCTGGCTGCTATAATAATACACAGATTTTRTAAGAGGCCCTTACAAAAATTAGGTATTGTTATTTTACAGAAGAAGTGGAGGCTGAGAGCAGYGAAATTCAGTTTGGAAAGYCCTTTAAAAAGGCAGAGCTGGGAAKGGGATGAGARTCCCACTGTTTCCCAGCTACGCTACCTGCATGGAAGAATGAGCCTGCTTACAAATTTAGTGTCTGAATTCACCTCAGGTGAGAAGTTCTGAAGGACAAGACCAACAGAGGATTGCACTGAAATGTCTCAACCCAGAGCAAAGGTAAGAGGGGAGAGGAATGGATGCTTCTTAACTTGCTGTGGAAGTGGGGCCAGTTTTGCTTGGTTACATTTATGCTCCATGGCATACTGATCTGAGCTAAAAATCAGTATTTCCAACTAACAAACCACAGAAAGGAATAACAATTGAGTGCTCTCTGGTGATTTCTGATTCCTGCCTCTTTCATCATGCCTCTTTCTTTCAGTCTGCAGATATTTTTGTTGATAACGCAGAAGCCTCTGATTTTGGCAGGTTATGCGGGGTAGAGAAACTTGCAGCGTACAGGGAATGTGCAATTTTAGGCAGGGGAAAAAGCACAGATAACCAGCTATTTTGGTTCCAGTGCTTAGAAGTGGAATATTTAACCTTGAGAGGACACAGTGCCAACCTGGGTTTGGAGTTGAAGGCAAGGGGGAAGTGAAAACCTCTCCAGCCTATTAAGTGCTCTGCATCCTTGGAGAACACCAACTCATCCCTTACACGTGTTTTACATTTTAAGTAACTTTCCCAATAATTGTAAAGGTTAGCTAGAAGTGGGATTGAAAACACTATCATAGAATCACAGAGTGGTTTGTGTTGGAAGGAACCTTAAAAATAATCTCATTCCAACCCCCTGCCATGGGCAGATCCACTGGAACATCCCTTGTTCTGAATCCCAGGTCAGCTGTTGGGGGGGAATTGTGCAGCTGCTGAAGCCCTGGACTTATCCCTGAGGGCTCTGATTTCTGGAGTAGTCCCTGTGCTCCTGCCCCTTTCCGCACTCAGGAATGACTGAACAACTTGGGAATCAATCCCAGACCCACCACAAGGAGCAGTGCTGCTCTTGAGAATTGGTTTTGGTTTCCTRGAAAATGCACCAGTAACTTGGGAGGTGGCACCTCCTGCGTGGCTGAGCCACCCCCTCTTCCCAGCCAGAGCCTTGGCCAAAATGAACTGGCCAGGACAGAAGCTGAACCTGTGAAGARTTTTGAATCCCTAATCTGGGAGCTAATGGTGTTTAAAATGGAATGAAAAATGCAGCTCTTGCCTCTTCCTTCCCTCCGACCCCACCTCCCCTAGAGGAGAGAGGAAACATCCTTTCTTTTCACATATTTGTATTTTATTTGTGAAGGTGCCACAGCACTAGAAGTATTGATTAATGAATAATCTCCCCGGATTTTACAGTTCAGAGAGGCAGAGCCAGAAGGGACTTTCCCCATCRTTTTGAGTGACCATTTCCTCCCCCAAGCCTAACTCTGAAGTTCTTCCTGATGCCTTTTGTCACTGGCTGTCTTTAGTGCTGATACAGCCACTTTGACACTTCATTTTCAGCTCATGCAGGGGTTAGCAATATTTCCCTGAAACAAACTGCCCTAACTTGCAACAAATCTGTCTTTTGAAAGTTTTAATATTGGATGCACAGTGCTTCAACCAAATGAATTGGGATGGATCCAGTTTGGTTGAAATCCAGTAGAAAACACACTGTTCYTCTAAAATTAAACAGGTAAAGCTTTGGGGTGGGTTTAGAGACACAAAGAGAGCAAATCGCTAACAAGATGTTATTGCCAGTAGCACAGTGAGCAGAAAAAATAATGAACAATTTGTTGATAAGGAATACCTCATTTTCTTCCACCACTTATCTTGTTTATTTAAAGAGCTGAGTGACCTGTGCCAGCAGGTTACATCTCACTTTGTGTGGAAAAAAGAGAAAAGTTYATTTTGTAGTTTGGACAATTCACTGATTGTGGTAGAGCATATTTATTAGGAAGTCAAGATTTTTCCCTCACTTCTCCTATACCTTCCTAGCAATTCCACCCCCCAAAATCCCCCCACCCCAGTCATTGCCTCCTGTGGGAGATCATTATTTTTGGTTTCTCCTCACCTGTCCCTGCCCAGCTCAAACACCTTGCAGCTGCTGCAGCCCCARGAGGGTTATAAAACCCTCAGTGTGAGGCAGAGACCTTGTCCTCCTCCTCACACTGGCTTTGGGGGAGCAAGAGGAAGCTGAACCACTCTCATCTTTTGGGTTTGGAGTCAAGGTATGGGCTTCTGAGTTGCTTTTTGGTAAAGCAAATTGATCTGTGAGCCAGGACCTGGTGGCCTAAAGGTTTTCTTCTCTTGCTAGTTATGGGGGTTTTATTGGGAAAAAAATAGGTGGGAGGAGGAGAGCACGAGGAAAGCTGTTTACCTTTCTCTGTGTAGGTAAATAGGTTCTTAAAACAGAGCATCAAAAAAGGGAAATGGAATAAAGCACTTCAAATTCGGGTGTTGTCATTTAAGAAGTTGCTCTCCTTTGCAGAGGGAGTGTTAGGGGAAGGTGACCTCTGCAGCTGAAAACACTGGAGGAGAATCCGTAATAGATGGAAAACTACTAAAGGGTGCCTTTAGGCCTTGTTTT
>CADDXX010000586.1:12136-72125 GCA_902810485.1 Alauda arvensis
GGCGATGCTGGGCTGCCCGCGGGGCAGCGCATCCTCGGCGCGGCTCTTTGTTCCCGGCGAGCCGCCGGTCCCYGCAGCCCCGGGGGATGGGGAAGGGGCAGCGGGGAGAGCGGGGGCTGCCCTCCTGCCGGGATGGGGGTCTCGGTGGGTTTCCTCGGGAAATCTTGGAGGGCGGGGGGATGTGTTTCAGGCGGGGGTGGTTCGGGGGTGACCGCCGCTGTCCCTCTGTCCTGCTGCGGGCCTGGGCAGGAGGAATGCCCTGGAGGTTGTTCGCACTTGATGCCCTGCCCGCCGGGGTAAGGGATGCACTTCTGGGGTGTAAAGTCACCTGTGAAATGACTAAGGAGGACGGGGAGATGGACCTGTGCCCGAGCAAGCAGGCGTGCTGGGTGTAATCAAGCCTTGAGTCAGCCCTAATCCCGTTCCCYGGACCCCACGCAGGTTTTCCCCAGCCAGAAGGGCCTGACGAGGTGCATTTAATCTGCTCTTAAACCCTCACCTGCAGAGACTCGCGATCCTCCGGCTCTCCTGTGTGGTGCTGTCAGCGGTAGGTGAGGCGCTGGGATTGTGGAGCGGTTCTTGCTGATTGCAATCCGAGTGCTGTCCCTCTGCTCCTGGGCAGCAGCGTTTGTCCTTCTGCTGCTTCGAAACTGCTGCACCCTTTGGCCTCATTCTCRAACACCCCCTCCTCCCCATCCTAATCCCTCAGGAATTCTCTAGACCTTAGACTTGTGCGGTGCCGGGGACCTGGCACGGGTCAGAAGGCACGGAGAACTATGCAGCTTTTACTTGCAAATGCAGGCAGGGATTTCCATAGGTGGTCCGTGCGCTGTTCCGAACAAAGCGAGTGCTCGCTTGGTGGCTGGGGGAATAATGCCTGAAACATGTCATGTCTCTGGCTCCTCCAAGAACTACGGCTGGAATGCCGAGGCTGGGAGYGGAGGTGATGTATTATGTATTAAGGTGCCTCACTGGGACTGGTGGGAAGCTGGCCCTACAGAATATGAATAGCTCRTTTGTTTGCTTTTAAGGATGCAGCCTCAAGGGTAGGCGAGGATGTGCCCCTCTGGTGTGTGCTTGTCTCGACATCATTTTCCTCACCTGACTTTGTGTTGGTGGCTGCTGTAGAGTCGTGTCCCTGCTGGGATTTCACTGAGCTSTTGGAGGTGGTCGAGGTCTGTTTACCTGAAGTGTTTGCTGGRAGAGCATCAGCTCCCCCGTTCTCTCGGTTGGACTGGGCAAGGACGGAAAGCAAGACGAGACGAAGGCATTTTTTTTCTCGGCTTGTGCACAAAAGTAGGAGTTGGAGCTCTGCAGTGTATTATCTGCTGCCTTTTGTATTCGGCACAAGTAATGAGGCTTGCATGGCATACATTAGCACCCTGGAACCGAGCACTCGATGGCTGGCAGTTGTTAACTTGTACGTTTTGGCGAAATCTTCACCTTAAAAGATCTGCAGCTTTTTTTGTCCGCTTCCCTTACGGATTGTCAGGTGGATTGCAGAGCTGAGCACACCCGGGACTGTTCAGCCAGCCCGGGCTGACACCAAGCCTGTGCTTGGAGGTGTGAGAAGCTCTTTTCAAAGGCAAGAGGGATTCCTCTGRGGCTGACCTGTTAATTTCTTGCTCTCTGCTTTATGGTGCATGCAGCCACTTCAGCGTGTGAGTGTCCTCCCTGTGTCGGAGGGATTGTTAGAGCTGAGTTATTAATTCRAGTGAGTCTAAAACTTCGTGCTTATTTTTCCTTGCTGTTTCAACAATTTGGGTAGAAACATAGCCAGAACTTGTCAAAGACAGACAATAATAGCTAGGATTTTTTGGTTTTTTGTTGTTTTTTTTTCCTGTTGAGGGTGGGTGAAAAGGGGGATTGTTTTCTCTAAGTAAGTTGATTGGGTGAAACTCTTAAAAAGCTCTCAGAGGGAGTAGCTGCACACAGCTGGGACCGAGGGGGAGCTTAATCCTTTGCAGCATGTCTCCACAAACCACTGGTCCATGCAAGGAACAGCTATTGAAGGAGAGACATCTGCTCTGCTCTGTGCTGCTCCCCTGCAAGCCTGCCCTGCTGGAGTGRCCGTAACAGGCTGGGACTCCTTCTGAGCTGGCTTTTGTTGGGTCCCCCAAGAGCTGATCTCAAACAGATCTCCAGAATTCAGAGGGGTTAATGGTTTAATAACTGCTGCAAGTGCTAATTGTATGGAGCAGGCRAGCAGCCTGGCTCAGAAAGATCCAACTGAGTCTGCTTCAGCTGGTGACCAATTTATATTTATTGTCCCTTGGCTTCCTGACTTCCCCACTGAGGTAGATGGTTCTTATTCTTGTGGGGAGCTCCTGGAGGTGTCCAGTTTTGGCCACTGTTTTCAGCCTGGCACTCCTTTGTGTTATTTTCCAGCCTACCAGGTGTTAAAAGAGAAGTTATTATTTTCCATGCTAAAGATAAAGCTCCCTGGCTGCCTGCAGTTGCTCTGCCTTTGCGGCTGCAGGAACTGCATCTCCTGGGATTTGTTGTTATTAAGTGCAGGGGAAGTAGCTGGCACTGTCTCTTGCCCTCAGCGTGTGCTTCCTATTTGGAAGCAAGGCTGAGTTTTGCACACAGGAGCAGCCTGGCCAGTGCTTGGCAGCTGCCTCCAGGGCTTCAGCTCTGAGGGTGCCAGCTGAAATCTGGGGACCTGGAGCTCCTGTGGCATGAAATATTGAGTTACCACCTTCAGGCTGGTGAGAGAAAAGCTCAGGTTTACTACAGGGGAGGTGCTTGGGCAGGGCAGTGTGCTCCAGCCTGGCTGTAAAAATAGCCAGGTGGGAGGATGGATGTGGAACTCGGTGTGGCTTGGGGAACAGCCTGCTCTGCAGCCAGGTACCTGCAGCTCCTGCACTCATGGAAGTGCTTCAGCAAGGTGTCAAACTCTGCTTAAGGGGATAGCCAGGTCACTGCTGTTCATACACTCTCTAATCCAGCCTCTTCCTAAAGCTAAGTAGATCTTAAGCCCTGACTAATCTTCTTTGAAGTGTGAACTTGTGCCATTATCCTGCGGCAAGCTCCGTGCTGCTATCTCCTGCTTTCACTGACTGTGAAGGTCCAGGTTAGCTTACATCTGCCTGTTGTGCATTTCCTGAGCAAATAGCTCTCCAGTAGGGTTTTTGCCCTATAGAAATGTAGGATTATGACCAGCAGGGCTTTTCAGACTGGTAGAAACAATATGAAGCTGCCTGAAGGACCCCAGGAACTCTTTTTATCTGGCTGGTTTTGAGTGCCCATGTTATCTACCACCCAGGGGGAAGAAAGGTTCTGGTAAAGATGGAGTGAGCTTGCTGGGAGGAGATGAGCAATTTAGTTCTGCTAACCACGTCCTGAGTGTCTTGGGCTATCTAGAGCTAGAAAGCTACAAAATATCTGTACAGATGTATATATACACATATGTATAATGGATATGACTGCAAGAGAAGTGCAGCTTTTCAAGTGCAGCTGGAGTCCTGTTTATGTTTAAGCACTGCTGAAAGCATTTGTGCCACCTAAATGCTCCTGGCTTCTCGAGAAGCTGTATTTAAAGCCAAACTATTTTATAAATAGAAAAAAATCCCAAGTTCTTGATGTTTCAGTGTGCCTGCTCTTAACAGGCACTTGCTAAAGGGGTGTTGAAGTGAACGTGGTTTGTTTTCAGCTGCATGGTAAGGCAGATGTGTGAAGTTAAGCACTARCAATTTAACTTGCATAATCTATTCTTAGTACTTTTTAATTACAAAAGTGCATGAAGAATTAGCCTGGAAGAAGAGCTAAATATTGTCAGTTTTCAGCTATTTTTTTAAGGGGGGGATAGAGAAAATAGATGGGTGGCCATCCATCCTTCAGAGCTAGAAGATGCCAAAAATCAAGTGGAAGGTATCTAGGCTGGTGAAAAGCATTTTGGTGGCTTCTGCTTGTCCCTGAGCACCTGGTGCATGTGTGTGGCCTGTGATGGGGAGTTATTCTAGCAGCTACAGCTGCTGGGATGAGGCTTCAGGGAGAATGGAAAAAGTGACTCAGTGTGCCCTGAGGGCTCAGCCAGATGCTGGAGCCTGCAGTGGTTGGTTCTGAGCTGTGTTGCTGCACTCTGTGGGTACAAGTGCGAGTGATGCTCCTGGGTGTGCTGTTTGGGTGGGGAAATGAGGAGTGTGGYGAGTGCAGGGGTTTATCCTGGTGCCCATGAGCAGTGAGAGTGCCCCAGGGTGGCCATTGCTGTTCTTTGGAAGGCTGAGGGGTGGTTCTGACAACMCCAGCCTCTTTCCTTGCTGATGTTTGTTATTCCTGCAGCCCAAAGGGAGGAGCAGTTCACTGGGGAATGACAAAATCTCACCTCATTCCACCCTATTCCATGGGCAGGGATGCTTTCCATGATCCCAGGCTGCTCCAAGCCCCATCCAACCTGGCCTTGGACACTGCCAGGGATGGGGCAGCCACAGCTTCTCTGGGCACCCTGTGCCAGGGCCTCCCCACCCTCAGTCAAGGATTTATTCCTAATATCTGATCTAAATCTACTCTTTGTCAGGTAAAAGCCACTCTTCCTTGCTCTGTCACTCTGTGCCCTTGTCCAAAGTCCCTCTCCAGCTCTCTTGGAGCTACTTTAGGCACTGGAAGGTGTTCCAATGTGTCCCTGGAGCCTCCTCTTCTCCAACTTCCAACTCTCTCAGCCTGTGACTGCAGCAGAGGTGCTCCAGCCCTGTGATCTACGTGGTGGCTCTTCTTTGGACTTATCCTGACAGGTTGAGGTCTTCCTCATGTTGGGGGCCCCAGAACTGGAGGAAATCTGAGGGAAAGGACTTTGAAGCTGCTGATGGCTGGAGGCCCTTGCAGTAGGGGGTTGGCTGTGCCCCTGACCAGCTTCCTCCTGGAGCTGGGAGGAGCAGCAGCACCCCAGATCTGCGTGTGACAGAGGGGTGTTTGTTTGTGGTGTGATCAATGAGTGAGGCTTTGGGTGGGATGGGCTTCTGCTCTGGAGTGCTGGAGCAGCAAGCCCAGGACTGAGGCACGTGCCCARGGGAGGTGGCTGGGAGCTGGAGCTRTGTGCCTGGAGGCAGCAGAGCTTGCCAAGGGCAGGCTGTCAGCTGGCTGCATCACTGCTGGCCTCCAGGTTCAGYGCTCTCTTGGAAACTCTGGACTTGTGCAGCGATTCTGCACATGGCAGTGCCTCCATGGTGCAGTGCAGCACGGGCTCTGTGCTAATGCAGCACTGCTGCTGCCTGGCCTGGGGCTGCCTCTGTGGGGCCAAGGACCTCAGCCAGSACATGATGCTGCCCTGAAACCTCCTGGTGTGGCTCTGGTCCTGTGTTGTCCCCCCCAGACCCATCTTGTTCTCTGTGCAGGTTCCTTGTTCCCCTCCTGTGCCAATGAATGGGGCTGGCCATAACAAACCTGAGGCTTCATGGCCCTGACAAGCATCATTTTTGGACCTGGTTCAGGACAAACAGGTTGATCCACACCATTGCTTGCAGGTCTGATGGCTGCTGGGTGGAGCACAGCACTCTGCTGCTGGGGTGAGAGCTGGGCAAGGTCTGGCCTGGGCTTCAGATCAACATTTGTTTTTGTCTGGCATCTTCAGGTAGGGTGGGCTGAGAGGAGTGAGAGATGGGGTAATTCGTTGCTTGGAATATGTAGGAGGGGTCTGCTCACAGCTGGCCATGGACTTGGTCTCCCAGTTATGTAAGGTGCTGGGTCTGTGGTTGGTTATGTGTATGTGTAACCTTGGTTTCTTTTTTCCCCTTCTAGGTGTGTGGATTTGTCAGCCTTGCAGGCTTCTGGCCACATCTCCTCTCAGCCATGAGGAGATCAAAAGGATTTCATATCTGTGTGGTCACCTGCAGCATCCTGCTCTTGTCCTCCAGCCTGCCATGCCTCGCTCAGCCTCTGGAGGACAGGGATGTGACCAAGSTCCAGCAGGGCCCCTGGGCAGGGAATGGGCTGGAAGATGAAAGGACAGGCATGGTGGTGGACTTGAAAAGCAGCCTGGCCCCTTCTGAGCAGGCAGTTTCTGAAGAGCCCTGTGCAGTGTCAGCAAAGCCATCTGGGACACCTTTGGATGAAGATGTCACTGAAGCTTTCACTGCAGAAGGAGCAGCTCTCCCTGCCAGCCTGAGCCCTGTGAGCCCCAGCAGCCAGGGCCTGGAGGGTCACCCCTCTGCTGGGCATGAGGAGGAGGAGCTGGTTCCCACTGAGGCACGGCTGCAGGAGGATGAAGCACTCAGGGCCATGCTGACCACGGCTGTGACCACGCTGAGCCCCCCTCAGGAGGAGTCTGGTGGCCCTGCTGGGGAGGCCACGACAGAGGGAGGTGTGGCAGTGGAGCCCAGCTCTGCTGGCCCCTCAGCAAATCCAAATCCCCTTTCTGGGGCCACTATGGGGGAGGAGGAGGAAGCAGAGAGCAGCTCCCAGCCCACACTGGAGCCCAGCTCTCCCAGCTGGGAAGCAGCAGGTGACCATTCTGTGGTCCCAAGTCCCCAGGGTGTGACCTCTGAGCTGGAAATGCTGAGAGCCCACACAGGGAGCCCTCTGAAATCCCTGSTTCCACCAACATCTGTGGCTTCCAAGCATCCCCCTGTGACAACTGAGGCCTTCCTGCACCCAGAAGCAGGGACAGGGGTCACACAACAGGAGCTGCCCACTGTGGCTGGCACTGTCACTGTCCCCCCTGTGGACACTGTGCCACCCGACTGGGATGACACCAAGCTGGGGGACACCAGCCAAGGGGGAATGCCTCATGAGGAGGTGACAGAGGAGCTGGGGACAACAGAACCACCCCAGACCACCCAGGAAGGTGTGGGGGAGGAAGAGCATGCCACAAGAGCAGTGCCCTCCCCACTGTCCCCTCCGCCAGCGCCTGAGATTGCCAAGGAGAGCAACTGCACGGTGCCAGYGCAGGGGGAGGAGGTGCCAGCAGCTTCCACAGGCAGCACTGATGCTTTCCWCACTGGGAACCTGTCAGATGCAGGCACAGCTGAGCTTGGCTCCWTGGAAAACACGAGTGCAGTCACAGCAGAGGAGGAGAAGAGCATCCCTCCATCACAGYCTGAGGCTGCTGTGGTGACAGAGACCCAGCCTGAGCTCTCTCCCACTCTGGAGAGTTCATGGAAAGGTAAAACTTGCCTGTTACAGGCACTTGCCTCTCATTTCTGGGGTTTGAAGTGAGCTGTACTAGCAGCCTGTGAGCCATTGGTGCCTTAAATGCCTTGACAGGGGTGCTCAGCTCAGGAGGTCTGTGCAGAGAACTGCTGGCCCTTGTAACAGAATTCCTGGTGTTGTGTCCTCATGGTGAAGCTGTGGCCAGGCTGTGCCTGTGCAGTGCTTGTCCCAACTCTTCCCTGCAGGCAGAACTCCTGGACAGCCTGCCACAGGCTGATGGTGTCACCTTGCCCTGCACATACCTCTGGAGGTGGCACCTTCACCCTCATGATATTACACCTACTTAGTGTTTAAAATATAAAGGAAATGCTAAAAAATACAAAAGGCTGGTCAGGTGTTGGGCAATGACATGTTTCTAGGTTGATGMGGACTTTTTAATTGCTGGGCATCTTTATTCTTCCCTCTTCAGCTGCAGATGYAAAAGGATGATTTCCCTTCATTGCATCCAAAAGACCTAATTTTTGCTGTAAGAGAAGGGRAGCTAATTGCAGGCTGGTGCTGAAACCTGACTGATTAATTTCTAGATTAATTTATAAGCACTTGACTTGTCAGCAGGTTCCCTCTGTGCTGCTTCCCAGATGTTGGGGAAACAACACTGTCTGCAAGACTTGTGCAACAAAAATAAACCCTTGTGCATAGCTGAGGTTTCAGTGGGAGCTGGTCACTGAAGGCTGGACTGGCTCTGGAATTGTTAATGCATGCAGTTAAATTCCCTTTATTGCTTCAGATGTGTGCTGTCATCTGTCCTGTGAGTCTGCCCTGACACGTGTTCCTGCTGTAGGTGTTACCCAGGAGGTGACAACAGCCGCCCAGGAGGTGACAACAGCCCCCCAGGAGGCTGATGCTGGCCTGGCAGCTGTGACAGAGGTGCCTGGTGCCACCCAGGGAACAGGGGCTGCCAGCTTTCCCCAGGAGAACAGCGGGGAGGACTCSCAGCTGCTGACAGCCCCGAGTGCCACCGAGCTGCTGGTGGCAGCTGCTGCCTCCTCCACAGTGAGCCCTGTGGCTGCAGAAGGTAAGTTCTGCTGCAGGGACTCATTTCCACATGAGCTGGGATGGTACATCTGAGTGGCAGTGCCTGGGCACTCCAGTCTTAACACAAATATCCTTATTTAATTTTTTTTTTGCTCACCTTCTGCCCTCTGCCTCTAAACCTGGGCTGCTGCTTCTTTCTGCCTGTGTTATAAGATCCACCATGCTGGAATTTGCCACCATATGGGGGTTTTTTGCCCTAAATAAATGGAGTAGAGATAAAAAAAAAAAGCCCCAAACAAAAAAAGCCCCCTATTTGTCCTTGTTAGCAAGCTGCCTTTAGCTTTAGACACTTAAACAATTTTTTTATTCATGAAGAGAGACTTCTTACTTCACAGGTTGCTGATGCTCAGGGGGTGAAAATGTTTCATCAGGGTTACACGGGAGCCAGTGGTGGGGGAAATCCACCCTCCTGCAAGAGCCTGGCAAGCCCTTGGGTGTGGAAGCCTGCACTGATACTCACTTCCACTGAGGAATAGTGGGCTGTTCTCAGGTTGATGTAGCTCACACAGAAATGCTTTAGGCAGTCATGTTCATGGAGCTGCTGCCTGCTGGTTCAGTGTCACCTTGGGGTACCTGTTGGAGCCTGTCTTCCTGACAGGAGCATAGCAAGGGTTCCCTCAGCATGAGCTGGAGTGTTTCTGTGGTGGTGGGGGCCAGTGTAATGGAAGTGGTGCTGGGCAGCTTTGCTGGGAATTCTTGTGTTGCAGGGCAACAAAAGCCTGTGTGCATTGTACCTCTAAATTTAGGGTCATTTGGAAAGGGGGGAGAGGGTTCTTCTGGCAGTTTCCACTAATTGAATTTGCTTCTGGGATTATAATTATAAATTCAACCATCTTTTATTCTTGGTAATGAACTATTAGATCTGTCACTTGGCTCAGTTCTCAGCTGGTGGCTTGGTGCTCTGATCTTGCAGGGGTGTGGTGATGAGCAGTCCTTAAAGCAGTGGAATTAAAACCTTTAAGGATTCCCCCCTCATTAAAGGGAACCTCCTTTGCTGGCTGCCCTTGAGGAGGAAGCTTCATTACAGCAGAGTCACAYCTCAAAGGAAGCAAAAGTTTAGTAACTTCCTTTGAGTTAAACTTTGATTAAGGAGCTTTTCTTGGGTTTTTACAAGATGTTGTTGGGCTGAATGGTTTCCTGTCCTCTGCAGATCTCACAGATGGGATCCTGGTCAGCAGTGAGGAGGCTGCCCCAGCTCTTGGTGGGATGTCTTCTACCCCAGCTGGCCAGACAGAGGAGCCATCCAGCAGAGCTGTGGCCCTGGTGACTGCAGCCCCAGCAGGCTCTGCCAGGAGGACAGCTCTGCCCCCAGTGAGGAGGATCAGCACGGCTGTCACCTACGGGCTGGAGCGCCTCGAGTCAGAAGGTACCTCTGAGCCCSAGGGGCAGGGACCCTCCTGTGGGGTGCCACCCCTGCCCTGACAGCCCCCAGCCTGCCTGTTTGACCCCCACACCTGTGTGCACATCTCACTGTTAACAATAAAGTTGTTGGACAGCCTGTCCTCTCCCAGGAGGCACAGGGAGCAAGCAGTGAGCAGTGTCCTGGGTGACATTCCAGTGGCTCTGGTGGGTGGGAGTGGGTGATTTTTCCTGTGGCACAGCTGCTGCAGCAGCAGGCTCTGGCTCTGCACACCTGTAATGCATCCACTGCAGAGCTCTGTGCCAGGGAACACCCACCCTGAGGGGTGCTGAGGTAAAGCACATCCTGCCCTGGAGCTGCTCTGCAGCTCTGATCTGCCTTCTGCTCAGCTCACCCACAGTTTTCCTGCAGAGAGCTGTTTCTTGCTCTTTTCCCTACTTGAGCTCCTCCCTGCTTGCTCATCCATCCATTTCTGTGCTCCAGTGTCTGGGCTGATACCACCTGGCAGGAATTAATCTTTCCTCCTGTTTTTGCTCCCCTTCCTTTATCTTGACCTTCTCTTGCCTTAGTGTTTTACTGCAAAGGTTGGCAGCTCTCCAGGGGTGGCACTGCCAGATGGTATTTCTCCTCWGAGAAGAGGTGGGGTGCTGTAGACAACAGCTCATCAGCATCTTTTCWCTGCAGGAAGCAATAACTCTCACTCCTGTTTAAGTTTGGAGGGCAGCAGAAGCTGGGAGTCTCCCCCACTGCGTGTTCCTGGCTTGCTGCTGGCTTTGAAGCCTTCCCTGAGCTCTCTGGGACTCCAACTGCAGCATTCTCCCCTTGCCAGGATGAATCTTGGATGTCCCTGGCGAGGAAAGGATGTGCTGCTGATGGGAGAGTGGCAGCAGGGGAAGGAAAGGTCGTGTGTGCAGGGAAAACCTWCACACAGGCTGGCAAAGAAGGTCTCTGCTTAGCAAGGGCAGTGTGATTCAGGAGGCTAAAGTGTTTTATAGCCCTCTGGGATCTCCTTTAGAAGCCTGGCTTTCTGCATGGGGAGATAAGAGGGATTTCAGTTTCAGCTGAGCATTGGTCTCTCTCAATTTGATGAGACCTTCTGCACAGACATTTTAAAAAAAAAAAACCTTTCTGCTCCAGTACAGGACTGATGCAGCTTTATTGGATTCCTACTGCACTGTGTTTGCTCTGCTCTGGGCTCCTCTAAAGGCAAATGTGGGCTGCAGCTGGGCCCAGGTGCCCTCAGTGATGGGGACTCMAGTGGAAATCTGGGTTTCTTGGCTCTGCAGGTGCCTGTTCTCCAAGGGACACGGAGAGCCTGTCCCTTGTGCTGTGTGCATTTGACAGCTGGCACAGTTGTGGGCTCTRAATCTTTTCTGCTCAGCCCAGACCTTTGTGCAGAGAGCCAGAAGGTTCCCTGGTGCTGGGGGTCATGAATCCACATCCTGTAAAATGGGACAATTGCAGTTATCATTTAGGGAAAGGCTTTCTGCCTGGGGATGGTGCTGCCCCAGTTAAGCACAAAGGAAGGCTTTTGAGCTACAAACTTTGCTCTTTTAACATCTTTTTCTGCTTACTGGCACTATCACATCCTCATGGTGGAGTGGCATTTGGAAGCTTGGCTCCCACAATTGCAGTTCCTGGTGTTTCCTCTCAGAATATCTGGATGCTGCCAGATCTAAGATGTTTGAGGGTTCTTTCCTTAAAATCTACATGGAGCTCCAGCCCAGGATCCCCAGGTTTTTGGGGGATGCTGTTGCAGGCACATGATTGGGTCCCTAATGAGGGATTTTGGCCCTTTGGGGGAGAGGCTGTGCCTGGCTCACTGTAGGARGAAAAGCAAGGAGCTGAGTGAGCTTCAGTGGGGTCCTGCTGMCTTGCCTCACTGAAGGCCTGGCTCATCATTAAATACAAACCCCTGCTGCTCAGCTCACTCTGTTTCTTGGGGACCATCTGTGCCAAACTGCCTGTGCTTAATTGCATCTGCGAATTCACCTGCCTGGCTCGGATGCAAAACTGTTTTAAAAAATCAAATTGCACAGGCAAAATGAAAATGAAAATATGTCTAGATGAGCTTCTCCAGCTCTCTGGTGGACTCTGGAGAGGTGAGCTGGGTAACAAATATCCTCCTGCCTTGACTCTSTGGTCAGCTTGGGTTCTGCTTGCCCTTCCCAGCCAGAGAAATCCTATAAAGGGATTATAGGATATGGGGACAGGACACAGCAGAGGATCAGGCTTGCTCRTCTGGGGGAATTGATTATGGATTTTTGCCTCTGTGCCTAGAATTTGTATGTCTTTCCAGCAAGCTGAGGGGCTGCTGGGTACAGAAAGCTGCTGGCTTACTGAGGGAGCCCTGTGGGAGCCTCCAAACACCCTTCAAAAAGTGACTCCTTGCAGAGAAACCMCACTCCTTTGTGACCTGACTCCTGTGCTGTGACATGTGCCATGGCAGGTGCTGGCAGAGGTGGCTGCACACCCCCAGCACTGGGCAGGTGGGGCTCTCTGGAGTGGCAGGACACGTGCCATGCTCCCTCTTCTGCAAAATCCTGGTGGTTTTCAGCTGAAACCTGCAGGATGGAGCACACCAGAGGGGGTGAGGGTGAGGCTGAATCTGGCCCTGCAGGCTCAGTATCTTGTTCTCTCACCCTGGAGAGAATTGTGGCATCACAGGAAGGGCTGGGATGGMAGTGACATCAAAGACCTTTGCATCCCAACCCCYKSCMWKGGCAGGGACACCTTCCACTGTYCCAGGCTGCTCCAAGCCCCATCCACCTGGACACTTCCAGGGATCCAGGGGCAGCCACAGCWTCTCTGGAAAGCCTGTGCCAGGGCTTCCTACCCTCAGAGGGAAGAATTCCYTCCTGCAGTCTGCTCYCCTTGCTGGGAGTGAGCTGCTCACACAGGTCAGGGGTCAGGAGGGGCTGCTGCCTCTGGAGGGTGCTYAGAGCTTTGATTAAAGCAGGAGCTGCTCTGCCTCTGTGGTGTGGTGTCAGGAGCAGCCAATAGCTCTGGAAATGGGCAGCTTAAAATCAGCTGCTCCAGAAGAGGAGGCCTTGACCAAGGAGCTCTTGAGGGTGGAATGTTCCCARTTAATTAGGATGGCTCTCAGCTGGCAGAATTTGGGGTTTCATGTGCATTTGCAGCCTGCTGTGAACTCTTTTGTGTCCCACAGAACAGCTGAGGTTGGAAAAGACCTTCAGGATTGAGTCCAACCTTTGATCAAACCCCTCTGTGTCAACCAGACCCCATCCAGTCTTTCCTTAAACCCCTCCAGCCGTGGTGACTCCACCACCYCYCTGGGCTGCCCCTTCCARTGYTTWTTCACCCTTTCTGTTCTGTAATCACCCTTCTAAAGTATTCTGAAGTATTGTAGCCATTTACAGAAATTTATAAAAGATGCTTCAACTCCCCATTTTCCTTCTGAGCTGTGTCACAGCACAAGGAGTTTTTTTTTTGGGTGTGAAGGGTATTCTTCCTGGAGATGAAGGCTCTGGAGGGGATTGCTGTTTGGACCTTGGCTGTATGGATTAAGATCTGCCTCATTAAATCTCTACAACCCTGTTACAAATTTGAATTAGGCTGCAGAGGTGTAAATAAAACAGGCACTTAACCCAGCATGGTTAACTGGCCTGGTAATAGAATTCCTCTCTTTGGGTATCAACTAAACTGGCAAGGAACAGAAGACTTAAAGCACATGCAGAATGGRTTTTTAAATGGTTTTGGTGCACACTTTTCTCTTGCTTCTTGTTTACTGCTGCCACTGAAATGGGAACTGCTCTTTGTTGACCTCTATCTTCTTCACAGTAGGTGGTGGCTCATCCCTCATTCTCCTTTTTAGCAGTAGATGGTAAAAAAAACTGACAGTTTTTTGTATCAGACCCGACTTTTTTTTTTTCCTCTGCTCTCTTCTGAAAGTGTTTGATAGAGACATCCCAAATTTCCTGTACAACCTCAGCCAGGGCCTCACTCCACTCATGGGCAGGAATTCCTTCCTGATCTCCAATCTAACCCTGCCAGGTTGAAGCCATTTCCTCCTGTCCTGTCATGCACTGGTCCACATTCCCTGTCCAGCTCTCTTGGACCCTCTTTAGGCACTTGAAGGATCTCTGAGGTCTCCCTGGAGCTTTCCCTTCTCCAGGCTGAGCTCCCCCAGCTCTCTGTCCTTTGGGATGTTCTGGCACTGTTCTGCCTCCAGCAGCTTGGGTGACATTTGTTAGTCTGACCCAGCTTGGTTCCTGTTCTGACCAGGCTCTGTTTGAATTTTGGGCTCTATTAGATTTTCCATTTGTCCAAAAAAAAAAGAGTTCACTTAAATATCACTTTAATGTTGTAGCTTTCCCATGCTTATCTCCAAGCCTGGAGGAAAACAACAGATAAACCCCCCCAGTTGCTATTGTTGAAATGCAATTGGGCTGTGTGAGTTGAAGTTTTTAATGAGTTTCTGTTTGTTTTCATCTGAGGATTAAGCAGTTTACCCTCATGGCTCAGGGGAGGTGAATTCAGATAAGCAGGGATGTGGCAGTGAGGCTCTGCAAGGAGCATTTTCTGCTGGAGTTGCTCATGGCTGGAGTCCTTTGGCACTGCAGATTGGGAAAGTGGTGCTGATGGGGCTTTTTTGGGAGCTTTGTTCAGTGGGACCAGGGGTGCTGCAGGAAGGGGAGCAAGGATTTGGGAAGAAGCAGGAGCTCAGATTAGGAATGAGCTGAGTGGACTCAGTTTGGCTCCTCTGAGTCCTCACAGGATTTGAGTTAAAACTTTCTTCCCCTGGAGGCTGCTGCCCCTAAAACCAGCCCTGCTCCCCAGTATCCATCACCTGTGATGGTCCATGCTGGGCTTGCCTAGAAAATAAAGCTGAAATCAAATGTTTTCTTAACTCTTGGCCTGTTGGTTGTTCTTTCCTCAGGCAGTGGGGTAGAATTGAATGCCTCTGGGGAAAAAACACACCACCAGCCTTTTCCAGTGAAAATGGACTTAGTGTCTCTGCTGGGGGTTGGTTTGTTTGTTTTTGTGGTTTGTGGGATTTTAATTTTTTTGTGTGTTTTTTTTAGGATTTTTTTTTTGTTTATGGGGTTTTTTTGGGATTTTTGTTTGGGGTTTTTTTTTTTCTGGTTTGGCAAATAAGTCCTATAGCCCACAGCCCTTTTCCTGGGGAAAGCATTTCATTAAGAAATGTAGTAAACTTTTTATCTGCCTTCATCTGTCTTACTCTGCCCTGTCCACTCACAGGTCATGGGCATTAAATCTGGATTGATTTGRCTGCCCTCACTTGATAAATCAGCACTTTCTTGTCTGGGTTTTTATACTGGTTGGTTCAGCACCCAGGGGCAGAAGAGCTGTTCTGCAGCAAGCCAGGGAGCAAATCTGTTATAGGACATGCATTTTGCAGCTGCAAAATGTGTTTCTGCAGCATTTTGGGKTTTTTTTCCTCTTTAAAAGTCTTGTGTTGCTCAACTTGACTCTCTAGCCTGGCTCAGTGTGAGAGCAATTTTGAGGTGAGTGCTGCTGGAGATRCACTTTGTTCTTGTTTTAGGAAGAAATTCTTGAATTTGGACAAGAGAAAACAACCTTAAGTTCCACCAGGGAAGATTTAGATTGGGAATTAGGGCAAAATTTAATCACTGAAAGGGTGTTCAGGCACTGGCACAGCTGCCCAGGCAGAGGTGGAGCCATCAGCCCTGGAGGGATTCAAGAGATGTGAGGCTGTGGCACCTGGGGACATGGGTCAGTGATGGCCTTGGCAATGCTGGGGAATGGTTGGACTTGGTGATTTGAGAGCTTCTCCAACTTCAATGATTCTGTGGTGTGGAAATTCCTCTTCTGAAGCTTCTCTGGGTAGGGTTCTGTTACCCTGCCTTGGGATAGGATCTGATCCCAGAGCTGCCTTCCTCCCCACAGCCCTTTTCCCTGGCTCTGCCCAGATGCTGAAACTTCCCAGGAGATGAATTTTTTTCTAGAGCACAGCATTTAAGACAACCCCACATCCTGCAARCACCTTGGATGGCTTTGCAGGGCAGGTGCCTGKGCTTAGCAGAGCTCACTCAGGGGGTTTTACCCTGGTTTTGGCAGAGTTTCTGTGCCAAAACACACAATTTCTGTGCCTGGCTGTGTTGCCCCACCATGTCACAGCACCTTCTCTTGGTGAGACCTGTCCACCTTCCCCAGCTCTCTCCTTCCAAGGCTCTTGGCAGCATTTTGGAGCTGTTGGGTGGTGACATTATGACTGATCACACACATTAATAATAAAAAGAGCTGTCCTAGAAAGGCCTCCCTGCCTTGACAGTCAGCTGTGAGCACAAAAGCAGTGCAGAAAGTGGGAGAAAACACTTGGCAGAGGTTTCCTGATGCTTCTCCCTCCTGCTCTGGCAGGAGATGGGAGTCACAGAGCTGCCCATCCCTAATCCTGTTGTTGTTTACACAGCGTTATTTCCATATTTACATGGTGTTATTAGCACACAGGGGTGACCCTGCAGCACTGAGCTCCACACAAAAATCACAGCTTAARCTGTCACAGAGGACAGCAATCCTCTGTGGTACCATTTTGGACATCTTTATCCACTGGCTTTGGTGTGAGGGAGAGGAGAGGACAGAGCAAATGACAGCTCCAGGTTTTGCCCTGCAACTTCTTTCATTTTTAGTGGGGTTTTTGTTTGGTTTTTTTGGGGTTTTTCTTTTGGTTTGGTTTTTTTGTTGCCTTTTGAATTCACTTTGTGCCTGTGAGTGAATCTGTCACCTTGCACTGAGAGCCTCTCTCTGCTCAGGGCACAGCAAGGTATTTGTGTGTGTGCTCAAGCTGACAAATGATGGTTTCCTGGCTCTCCTGAGGAGTGCAGGTGTTTGCAAACATTCATGGAAACACCTCTAAACACAGGAGCATCACTCTTCAGTGGAGGTTTCTTCAGCTGAAAGCCTGCTGTGGCTCCATTGCCTTCAGCAAGGTTCTGAGCACAGTGGCTGCAGTTCCTTTCAAGCCATCACACTCCCAAAAATTGAGTCTGAGGGCTTTTACCTGCTGCTGGCTGTCCAATTGCTTCAGGCTCCACAGGTTGTGGATTCCTCCTGGCTCAGGGAAATGCCTCCCAGGGGAGAGGTGTGAGGTACTCTCATTTCTCCTGCCCAAGCCACAAAAGTCATCATGGATTTGTGGTTCTGTGGTGAAAAACCTCACTTTTGGAGCAAGCACAAGGTGCTTTTACCCCCCTGAAATATCAAATCCCATCCTCTGTGTCACAATGGATCCATTCTGAGTCCCAGGATAAAGCCCAGGGTGGCTGTTTCTATTAATAAAGCTGGAAACTCCCAAAAACTCTGCTTAAAATGTGTTATTTTATCTCAGGCTTGTTTCCTTGGGGCTCCCCCACAGCTTCCCCAGGTACCAAATGRTGGGACAAGAAGAAGCAGCCTCCAGCTGCACCAGGAGAGGTTTAGATTGGATATTAGGGAAAATTTCTTTATTAAAAGGATGGTCAGGCATTGTGCCAGGCTGCCCAGTCCCCAGCCCTGGAGGGATTTAAAAGATGCAGCACTTGGGGCTGTGGTTTAGGACTGGATTAACATTTGGACTCAGTGATCTTAGAGGGCATTTCCAGCCTCAACCATTCCATGGCACACAAAAATATTTCACATTGAGCTGCAAATGTACATGAAGCTCTGGATTACTTCTGAATCTGCTGGGCTTTGCACTTCCACTCATTCAGTTTTTCACAATACCTCTTTTTCAATCTGCTCCTGAGGCCCTTTGAAGGCCAGAAGGGGTTTAGGAGGGGAGAACGTGGCTTTTGCAGAAGGCTTTTGTGTGAAGCACAGACCTCCAGCCTGAGCTTCAGCTGTGTGCTGCTCACTTGCATTTCCCATCTTGTGAGCCTCCCACGGCTGCCTGTTGTGCCTGTGCTCCTGAAATCCCACACTTGTCAAGTTGGTGGGTTTTTAATTTATTTTTTTTTTGGAAGTGCAGCTTCCTCCCTGTGACCACCAAGTGGTGCTCTGCACCTTGCAGCAAGGCAGGCTCTTGGCATTTCGGGATGGGGGTTAAAAAGCTGTTTGCAGATGCAGGGATGAGCCAGAGAGGAGAAGGGAACAAGCTGAGAGCCTTTTCCTTCCCCCTGGCTGCAGGGATCTCATTATTCACAGCTCTCTGCTGCCCGGTGATGGATGGAGCTTGGTGATCATCAGAGGTGATAAGTAGTTCTCAGCACTTTCAATTTGGGTGTTCAGCTTGGCTGCCCGTGAGGAGACAGGGAGATGGCTGTCTGTGGCTCCAGCACTGCATCCTGGCAGCTGGGGGCTGCTTGGGTTGCTAAAAATCACCAGAAGTTCCTAAAACCCTTGTTCCAGAGTAGCTTTTCAGAGATAAAAACCTGATGCCTGTTCTCTCTTGGCTGGTTTTGCCACCCAGTCTGGGGGGAAAGCTCTGCTCATGTTCCTCTTCTCTGGTGTTCTGGCTGCTCAGAGTCTCTGCTGTGAGGTTTTGGGGTTGGTGATGGCTCTGTTGCTGTCAGCAGAAGGAAAAGACCCACCTACATGAACTTGTCTCTCCCAGCTTCACAGCTGTGTGCTTTGGATGAAAACATGAATTTGGACACGGAAAATTCTGATCTTGATTCTGAAGGCTGGGCACATTCTAATAAAGAACCTGCCTGTAAAATGCAATGGGAATTTAAAGGGGAATATATTTAAATGTGAAAATAAATAAAGAACATCCCTGTGAGCTCCCTTGGGTGCTCTGTGTGGTGTCACTGTGGCAGGAATGATCTTTCCAGGGAGTAAAAGCCTTGCTCCAGCAGGATGATGCAGCTGAATCCCAGCAGCAGCTCATTTGTATGGAGCACAGGAGTGGAACTGAGAGCCAGGGACTGGGACTTGTCTGGTGAGCTGAGGAAAATTTGCAGTGTTTGSAAGCAAAGCCTTGAATTGCAGGGGAAGGAGATGCCATGGCACAGCACAGAGGGTCACTGGGTTTATAACATGCCCTGATTTCTCAAATCTCATATTTTATATGATATTCCAGTCCAGGCTGGATTGCCACCAACCTCTGTGAGGCACAACCACTGCAGGAATGAAGGATATTTGGATAACAGAGGGTGATTTGGTTGGATTGTTGGTCTTTAATTCCTGGATGCAGAGAGATGGGATCTCCCTCTCTGACTACACCAGGAGGGAATTTTTCTGCTGGGCTGAGCAGAGTTGGTGTAAATGAGATAAAAGTGCAGAAATGCTGTGTTTCAATCCTCAGCCTTGAAGAACTGACTGTGATTCAAAATTCAGAGCATGCCATTGTTGCAGAAATTGTCTTTCCCTGGTGGGTGGCTCCATCAATAGCTGTTAAATGGCTCTGGCATAGGATGTCCCTGAGACTTTATGAACTGTAACTTGGGAAAAGAAACTGTGGGAAGATTGGTTGTGTATTTACCCTGCTCTAGACTCCCTTCAGCATCTGCAGCCAGCTGTGGTTGGAAATGGGATGTGGACAGAAAAAACCCCTTTGGTTTGATCCAGCACTGTGGTTCCTGTGTTGCCATTTCAGATTCCACCAATTAAACATGGCTTAAAATTTTATTTTTCCATATGTTAACAGTGCAGGCAGTTCTGGAATAAATGGGTATGTGCTGTAAATGGAATCACTGAATGGTTTTGGTTGAAAGAGACCTTAAAKATCATCTTGTTTCAACCCTCCCCTTCCATGGGCAGAGAGAGCTGGCACTAAATCCACAGGAATTTCCTCAAAGTCACATTTATCAGCTCTCCTGTGAAGTGTTGGCTGTGCTGCCTTCTTTCCAACACTTCCCAGGYTGGGATGGGGCTTGGARCAACCTGCTCCTGAAAGCAGTGCCCTTTCCAGAGCTGGGAAAGACTCAGATTTAAACACAGAACCAACTTATTGCTGCCTCCAAGACTGGAAATCAGGGGAAGAGCTGATGACACTTGAGCTGTAATTAAGCAGGGAGCTCTGTAGTTGCAGGTGCCCAGGTGTTGGTACACATGCACATCCTTGTTTTTCCTGCTGCTGGGAAGCAGAAAATCACTTGTATTTCCCACTCATTTGAGAGTCTGAGACAAAATCTTGTTCCCCAGCAGCTTGCAGTGGTGATGAGCTCCTGGAAATGGGTGTTTTTCCTGTCAGAGGACAGGCACAAGTTCCTTCAGCTGCTTTGGAGGAGCTCAGCCTGGTGCTCACCCAGAGAGCTCTGAGAACCTCCTGCCTGGTGGGATCTCTCCTGACATTCCTTTTSTGTCTCCCTGGCCAGAGGGTGAGGAAGAGGAAGAGGATGAAGAGGAGGAGGARGAGGAAGAAGAAGARGAGGAAGAGGARGACGAGGAGGACAAAGACATGGACCTGATGGATGAGAGCATGGAGGGTGACACGGAGCTGCCAGGCTTCACACTTCCAGGAGAGACCTCCCAGGAGCCCCTGGCTGGCCTGGAGAACCCTGTGGCCCAGCTGGCTGGRGTGTCCTACCAGGTTCCTGACACCATTGAGTGGGAGCAGCAGAACCAGGGTCTGGGTAAGAGGAAAACCCCTTCTGCCCTTGGCCCTTCACATCTTCACTCTGCCTGAGTCCCTCTCAGCAGCCATGGGCTGGCTCTCAAGCTGAACACAAAGTTCATTCATGAGGAGACCCAGTTCACCAGTGCCAGCTGCTGAAACTGGGGTGTGTCCCAGACTTGTCATTTTGGGGAAAATAGGGATACTCCAAAGCTGCTCCTTCATTCCCAGAGCTTAGTGCTGTCTTGCTCCAGGGGTGGACTCAAAAAAAAAAAAACTTTAAGATGAGATTCCTGGGCAAATTTCAGTTCCCTTGGCTCAACATGGGTTGGTGCAGGGGAAAATGAGTTGGGTATTTGCTCATCAGCCCATTTGCTGCTTCAGCAGCATTTTCTGAGTTCCACTTTCCTGGCATTTTGAGGGCTGCATGGACCAGCCATGGGAACCTGTGCTGGCAGGGTGAAGACAAAGCTGCAAAGCCTCTGTAAAGCTTTTTACATTTTATTCCTGAAGTACATCTGTGTTTAATGGCTGGACTGACTCACTCCACCTGGGAGTCAGTGTTTGTATGTGTGAAGTCCATGGGATGCAAGTCAAAACTGGGATGGGACAAGGGAGATCTTAGAARGGAACTTGTCCAGCTCAGCAAAAGGCTCTGGGATAATTTCCCAGCATATTCCATTCCCAAGCCAAGCCCAGTCYAATGCAGTGGGAGCCTTTCAGGTGAATTTGTGGGAGCTGAACCACATCTGGACAGAGAGTCTTTATGTCTGACTATTAGAGTTAGCTGTTCTGAGAGGCTTATCMAATTAAAAAAACCCAAAGTCTTTTATATATTGTCTTTCACATATATCTATGTGATTTCTATCACTTCTCCTGAATGCATCATTCTGATTTTACCTGGAGTTCTCTGATGCTGTTTCCAGCCTGCTTTGGTTAATTCTGATTTAACCTGGAGTTCTCCTCTCTGATGCTGTTTCCAACCTGCTTCAGTGATGTTGGCTCCCTTAATTGAATCAGAGATTGTGTTTCAAGAACTGTGTGGGAGGGTTGATTTCCAGAGCCCTGTGGGAGGGTTGGCCTTTGAGTTTGTCACACTAAATCCTGCTGGAAAAGCTCCCTGTTGGCTGGTGGCTGTGGCAGACCTGTCCCACATGTCCTGCTGTCCCAGCAGGCTGCACAGGAGCTGTGGGAGGGGAATAATTCCAGGTCCTTTAGGGTTTCTGGCTGTCTTTGGCAGGCTGGGTGACAGAGCTGTGTGCTGCTGTATCTGGCAGTGTTTGCCATGATCTGTGGGGTTACAGAGGAGTTTGTTCTGTGCCAGGCACAGCTCAGCTCCTGGTTTGTGCAGCTCTGGAGYCACAGCTGCATTTCCAGCTGCTGRGGGAAGAGGCTCAGGGTAGGAGCTGCAGATCTGGTACAGCAGGCAGGTGAGAAGCAGTGACCAGGGGMTGCTGCTCTTCCTCACCCTACAAAGGGCATCTTTCCAAAAGCTTCAGTCAAGGAATAAACAGAGTGTGTGGTTAAAGGCAGGATTCTTCTTCCCAGCTTATGTTTTATTATGTATTATTATTCCATGGGCATTGGAGGAGCCCCTGTGAAGTGTGAGTGGGGTCAGCATCMGAGGGATGGGTCTGAGCACCTGAAGGATTTTGGTTTTCTCTGCAAGTCACATCCAGGTGGTTTGGATTGCCTTTTGTTTCCAGGCTGTTGCAGTCAGTGCAGACATCCACGAGGGAGAGGATGAGGCAGTGGCTGAGCTGAGGTCATTTTTAGGAGTTGGGTGGGACTTTTGTGCAGTGCTGTGCTGGCAGAAAGAGGGGGATGCAGTGGGATCAGCCTCTCTGCTCATGACTCAGCCCTCTGATTCCACACTTATGGAAAGGGCCATTTATTCTTGTCCTGTCTGGGTGACCTCAGTGGCTCTGTGACACTGCTCCCTCCCCATCTGCAGTGTGCTGGTGCTCAGCAGTACTCCTGAGAGAAAGGGAAATCATTTATGTTTTAGAGGCACAAAGAAAATGGAACTAGAAGAGGAGATTGGAGCTAAGTGATCTTTAAGATCCCTTCCAACCCAAGGCRTTCCATGGTTCTGTGAAAACCAACAACACTGAGGCCATGGGAGGAGCTGAGCCCAGGGGATGAGGGCTGATTTCCTGGGAGGGAGAGGTGTTGGGAAGGATGGAAGTTTAACAGGAAAACTTTCATAGTTATGAATGCTTAGCAGAAAGCTCTCTGAATGTGGAGATGGTAAGGGAAGTGGAGATGAAAGCAAGTTTTGATGTAGAAGAATAGAAGATGTTTAAAAAGTAAGGATTGCTGAACCAGTTGTTGCTGGATAACTGAGGAAGCAGAGGTTGAATGAGCTGGAAAGAAAGTTTTATGACCAGAGCAAAGGAAATGTTGACCACAAACAAAAAGATGCTTTTACCAAGTAGAAATAATTCTTAGCAAAAACATAGGCAAACAAAAAGATGTTTTTACCACGTAGAAGAATTTTCCACTGCAAGAAAACAGAAAAAAGAACTTTGAGCTTAAAATGTAACATACTGACACAGAAGATTAAATAGTTACTAACATAATAGTAAAACACCTTCTAAGCTTTAGATCTGCTGCATGGGTGCTCAGGCTATTTTTTCTTTGAAACCCYTTTTCTCCAGGTGGTTTTCATCTTTGAAAATCCAGTTCTTTTAATTTGGGGGACTGCTTTGTAACTGCTGGACATCCCAGGAGAGCTCTGTGTGTCTCTCTTCCTTCCTTAAATAGTGCTGAGATGTGAAGAGTTTCCCTTGTTGTGGAAATTAAGCAGGGTTTGGAAGGGTTCTGCTTCACCTGGGACACAGCAGTGGAGAGGGACACCTGAAGGAAGGTGACAGCACCCAGCAGAGAGCAGGGTGAGGGGACAACATCCAAGCACCAAACTTTTACACATTGGCATTTTCCTTTTTTAAAACAGTTTGCGCACGTGCCTCCCTCCTGGGGATGCTTCTGTCCTCCAGCCTTCAGAATTTTGACACTTAATGCTAAAATCTGTAGTGCAGAGGAGCCCAGAGGTGTTGGAATAGCTGTTCTCAGGTCAGTTATTAGTGAGTTGGCTTGCTCAGATGGCTGACATGCTGCAGATCCCTGGAGAACRAGGAACTTGATCCACAAAACAGCTTGGCAGAGCTAGAGACAGTTTGGGGTTTTTTTTGTAGTGGTCAATGAGGAGGCACTGGAGGAACARAATCATTAAAAATGTCAGCTCTGGGCAGTCAGATGGTGCTACATTAACTCCAGCTGAGCAAAAGCCATTTATAAGCAGCAGTAACAAGACTGACAGTTTTACAGCCCATCAACTGGCTCTAACCAGCAACACACAGACAAAGGGTAAAGCAGAAAATGAGCAAATCTGTGCATTTATAAAATAGAATTCGACCCTGCAGCTCTGGGGGAGGAAGGTCTGGCTGTGATTTGGGATCTGGTGTGGTGTCCTGTTCAAGGGCTTTGCCAGTGAAGGACAGGGCAGCACTTTTGGGCCTCTCTGCATTCTCTGTGAGGTGACTTTGGTGCCTCTGTACTTGTTTCTTGATTTGTGTATGGGTGGTGTGTGGCAGGCAAACACTGAACTSCTGGAGAGCACCAGAGGAACACAAAGCCTAGGTGTATAACTTGAATTTTCAGGGAATAAATAAAAATACTTGATTTTCCCTCTTTTGTGATACATTACCAGGAGAACTGCAGGTGGTTGAGGTGGGTTCAAACCTGGTGAACAGTTTGTGCTCCTTTAGTTATTCCTCATGCATCTCAGAGCAGGAGGTCTTTGCTGTGCAACTCCAAGGAGATCAAACCCCTCTGCTTCTCTTGGTGGTGGCTTCTTCTCCCAGTTCTGTGAGAATTCTTAATTGAACAAGAATGAGCCAAGAGGAAAATGGCCTCAAGACTTCCAGGCTGTTTCCTGATGCCTTAGTGCTTGCCCATCATCCACATCCCAAGSTGAATAACTCCTGCTGTCCACACTAGGACCTCCAGTTCAATTTACAGAGCCTTTAATTTTACACATTGGGGCATGCAGAAGTTTGCTTTGTGCATTTAAAATGTGTGGAGTTGGCATTTTCTTTAGGGTCCAGTGGATGTAATTTTTGTATGTTTGCCGTCATGGTTTTGCATTTTGTCTTCATCAACCTGCAGTTCCATATTACACCTGAATTTGCTCTCTGTGCTGGCTGGTATTTGTGCTAGGTACTRTTTTTAATTCTCTGTTTTAACCTAAATCCCTTTTTGTCCAGGCCTGCCTTGTTTTTGCTGGCCCATTGGTGTGTTCTCTGCACCCACCTGCTCATGGCAATGAACATTGCAGGGTTTCAGCTTGTGAGAAGTCACCTGAGCTGCTGTTCCACAGCATTTACTTTTGATTTCCATCCACTCATGGAGGAATTGTACACAGGGGAGTTTGGACCATCCCTGTGGATATGATTTATAGATTAAAAAAAAAAAAAAACAAACCCAAAACAAACCAGCAATTTAGGAAGAAGTTATGAAGTGTGACAGTATAATTCTCTACATGCAGTTTCCAAAATACAAGCTATGTCTGTGTTTCATGTATTTTTGTGGGTAGGACATTAGTTCTTACCACAATGGAAGGTTGTATAACTCTCTCAGGTAATGACAAGGCACTTGCACAACAAACACACTTTTGGAATGGGATTTTTTTTTAATGTAATGGATAAAAAAATTTTTGCAGCTCTGAGCAGCCACTTACAGAGAAAATAGCTCCCATTGTATTGCAGATCTGTGGTCACAAATTGCACTGCACAAACCAGATAACAGATGCCTCTGGTTAATGATGGTGAGGCAGAGGAGCAGGAGGACAGTAGTGGAAGATGATGAATGTTTGAAATGTCATTTTTAGAGGAAGATGGGATTAATGCTCTTAGGGGCAAAAATAACCAGCATTAGGAAGGCAGGAGCTGAGACTCAGAAATTAGTAATATGTTCTTTAATTGCTGCCACAAATGGATCTATTTTAAGCACCCTTACAGCTTGTGGCATTGGAACATCGCAGTGCCTTTTAATCTTTAATGCATTTATCTCCTTAATCACCCTGCAAAGGCTCATCTGTGTTTTAAAGGTGCTGAGCAAAACCACAGAGAGGCCCAGTGACCCCYCTGGTTTCACCAGGGAGCCTTTGGCAGAGTGGGGATTTCAGGAGGGGAATTAAATCAGTGCTTGGGCAYTGCCTTTCCCTTCTGGAGGCAGGATGTGCTCACCTGCATTTCTCCSTGGAATGGAAGCAGAGGATCACACTCAGAGTGTCACCATCCCAGCAGTCCATAGGAATCCCAGGTGGGACAGGCTGGCAGGAGCCAGGATGAGGAGCATAACCAGCAAATTTCCCTTCCCCACATGTCCCAAGTGCAGCTGCCTGCAGCAATCCTGCCCTCTGTGCCATCCCAGGTATTTGTGGGAGTTTTGTGGCACCAAGCACTGGCCATGCAGGCTCTGGGTTCCAGACAGCTGCAGACAGAAATGAGCAGTCTCAGGAACACGAGATGATTTATTTTTCCTGTCTTTCTGGGTGCTCCAAATAATTTCTACAGTTCCCATATGTTCCTTGCTAGCTCCCCTTTCCCYCTCCCAAGCAGCAGTGAAGCTCCCACCATCAATCTGTGCCTCGTGAGGGATGTGCACTCCCTTTGGAATTGCTGCTTTTTTTACCTAAGGGATTGTTCGTGGTTGCATCTTCATCCTGGAGCAGAGTCAGGTTTGTCTTATATTTTTAATCAGGTTTGTCTTGTCCCAGGGAATTCTGCATCCTGTGAGCAGTGATGATGCTCTCTGCCAGCTCRGGGTGACATTTGCTGTTACAACAACAGAGCAGCTCCCAAGAGGGGACAACTCACATCAGAGGTGGCTTTTGCACCTCGTCAGATCTAATTCCAAGGTGTTTTGGGGAGTGTGTGTCTCCAGTATCCCTTCTTTCTTCAGCCTGCTGGCTCCCTGCACGGCCCTGTGCTGGGATCTTGGTCAGTGGGACCTTCCAGGAGACACAAAACTTGGACAAGTCTGAGCTCTGTGGTCCTGACCCACCACAGCTTTGTGCTCTTCCCCTTTTCCAGCCAGCACAAGGCTGCTGTGACCTCAGGAATGAGGCCAGAGTGTTCCCAAGGGAAGGCAGGAGCAGTGTGTCTGCTCTGGGARCTGGGATGAGGAGATTCCAAACTCCTCATGAGCTGGAGCCATGTCCTTCCTCTTGGAAATTCTTGTCCTCAGAGCAGAAATCAAGGCTAAGGGAAGAGAACAGAAATGGGGGAAGTGGCTGAGTCCCCATCCCTGSAGGGATTTAAAAGCTCCATGGATGTGGCACTTGGGGACATGGGTKAGTGGTGGGGAAATGGCTGGTCTTAATCTTGGAAGACTTTTTCAGACTAAAAGGTCCTGTGATCTGAGGAGTAAATCAGAAGATTGGAGGGTGTCTTGGTGGTTCCCAGCTCAGCTATCAGAAGCAGGTGACACAAAGCTGTTGCTCACAATAATCAGGCTGGTATTTTTACCCTGACAYTTTTGTTGGAGTGCATCGGGAAACAGCAGCACTAAAACATCCTTGGGTACATTCCTTTGAAATACCAGCCCTTCCACTAAGTTTATGCATCCTGTGTCAGAGGGAGACTGAGTCCATTTGTTACCAGCCCTTAAGTGCTGCCTCGAGGGGCTGGGGGAGGATTTAGGGGCATTTTCTCAGTTTTGGCTCTGCCTCCCCTCTCCCTGCCCATGGGGAAGATGGAACCCCATCAGACAATGTATAAACTGAAATTACTGGCTGCTGCAGGGAGGAGTGAAGAGATCCTGTCCATCCAYGGCATTTCTGCTTCTTTTCCTTCAGTTTGGAGAGAGTTGGCATGAGCACATGGAGAAATTGTCTGCCAGTGTGTGGGGAGAGAGGACTTTGGTCACAGTGGTTGGTGTGAGAGGTCCCAGGGACTGGGGAAAGTTTCTGATGGATTCTGGAATACATGGATGAATCCCAGTCTGAGGGCTGCTGCCAAATCCTGCCTGCCCTAATCCCCACTACCCTGCTAGGCAAAAATTCCCTGAAACACCTGCAAGGAGGATTCAGCAGCTTCTCTGGGGGAAGCATCTGTGGGAGACTCCCCTGCTCAGCTCAGGTACTGGGTGGTGTCTGTGTGCAGAGAGCATTAGGGGGGGTTTACTAAGGGGAACCCTTCACCAAAAGAGTTGTCAAGCTTTGGAACAGGCTGCCCAGGGAAATGATGGTGTCACCAGCCCTGCAGGTGTTCAAAAAGCTCGTGGATATGGCTTAGTGATGGGAGTGGTGGTTGGTGCTGGGTTGGGGGTTGGACTTGATGATCCTTGACATCTTTTCCAGCGTTAATGAAAATTTCCCATGAAATTCCCCCTCCTTGGCTTGCTGGGTAGCACAGAAGGGCAGCTGCAGCAGCACACCAGGACCTTTCCCAGCACAAGAAGACTCCTTSTAAAAGGCTTTCTGCTGCACCTCCAATTGCTCTTGTCAGCCCAAGAAAGCCGAGTTGGAAAACTCAGGCACGTGTGTGAGCATTTCTGACCTTCCCCAGCTGTCTGCCTCCATCCATCTGTTTGACACATCCTTTAAAGTTAGGATGTGTCTGCCTTGGAGCATGACTTTGCATTTGCTGCTCCAGGTAATTTATCCTGGGGTTTTTTTCTGCCTGGACTCAAGGATAGGGTCCATTACCCTGCTCAGAGCTCYGTGCTCCGGAGGCTGGGCTGCACCATCTGGTCACGGTGAGGCAGGAATCCTTCTGGGCTGTCAGCTGCCTTGGATTGCCTGTSCCCTGGCCTGTCAGCCCCTCTGCAATGGAAATCACAGTGTCTTTGCTGTCTCTTTAACCTGCAGTAATCCTTGTCCTGTCCCATCCCTGCAGTTTCAGTGTGCATGTGTCACTTCTCAGTGTGCTTTGCCTCTTCTCCCACCCTTCAGTTTCTCCATGTCAGAAAACGTGGCTCCATTCAGGAGCTGGTTTTGAGCCCCTCTCTCCTTTTGGATTTCAGCATTCCCTTACCTTGACTGAAGAACAGGGCAGGGCTGTGCCTTCACTGGCTCAGAGTTACTCATTTTGCCTTTGTGTGCCTTGTCTGGGTGGCCTTTGCTGTGTAAAAAAAGGCTTTGTCCTTACATTGGAGAAATCACCTTTATTTTCCAATAGTGATCCATACTGCAGTGCAAAAATCTGTCTGTTTTCATGGCATTCCCAAAGTGGAGAGGGGGGAATGTGAAGGTTCAGCAGCCTGGAATTGCCTCTGTCCTTCTGGGGCTTTACGTCAGAGGCTGATCTTTGGGGTTAAAGTGTTGGCCCCATGGCASAGCTGGTGAGACAAAAATGGAGGGAAAGAGCTTTTTGCAACAAGTAGCAGGGAGAGAGAGGATAATTTATGGAGAGGGTCATTTTAAAATGTTCCTTCCTAATGAGAATGTAGATGCACTTTGTGCTTGGRCAGTGCAAACCACAAATGACTGATGCTGAACCTGCCTCCCCTCTGGTGTTCACTCAGATTAAGACCCCTTGAGAATCAAAGGAGATCCAAGTTATTTCCTGGAAGAATGCTCTCTCTCTCTCTCTAAATATATATATATTTGTAAAAGCTCTGCTCTGCCTGACAGTGAGTTAGGAGCATATATTGGAAATAAGCAAATTGCTCAGACTTTGTCTGACAATAAAATAATTACCTCAAACCTCCAGCACTTGTTGTTTTTGCAGAGATGCTGAGTTATCAGCATTAATCACAGACAGGGGTCGATATGATGAGAATTACTGGAGGCTTTTGCTTTCAGTTTTCTTTTTCCCCCCTTGTTTTTGAGTGATTCTGATCACAGCCTTGTCCAAGGCTGTAATGAAGGGTTTCAGCCAGGCTGCTCCCTGATAGCCCATCATTTATTTTAATAAACCAGCAGCACCATCTGTGCTTGAGGCTTTATGAATGTGAAGTGAGGCTGAGAGGTTCTCCAGTCTGAGTCCTTTTGGAGGCTGTTTTTCCCAAATCCCCCTTTCCCCTCTGACCACTCAGGGCTGGTTCTGCAGGAGTGGCTGCTCGGCCTTCTGTTTCTTGTCCCCTGCTTTGTTCAGCAGTGTCTCATGTCACTGTCCCCTGAAGCTGGAAGTGCTGATGCACCCCTCAAACCAGCTCAGGGATGCCCATGCCAGGGTGATCCAGAGGATGCTCCGAGGTCCCTGGCAGGAACAAAGCCCAGGAAGCCACCCCAGGCACATGTGGCATCYTGGTGGCCCTCCTGTGCTTGTGCTGTGTGTGCCAGCTGTTCCAGCATTTCCTTCTGCACGCTTTGGGACAGCTCTGACACCAGCAGAGGATTTCCAGGAGCCCTCAATGGCTTTGGTGTGTGGTTTAGGACTGAGATCTCAGTGTCTGCCCTTCCAGTCCCACCAGGAGCTGTTTCTTCCTGTGAGTGAGGGAGTGACTTTGCCCTGCTCAATCCTGGCTTTCCTTTCCAAATTCAGGAAAATGGTTAAGATGGGGTTCAGTATAAATATCCTGTCAGGGTTTTGTAATTTTCTGTGTCTGTTTGGACTGGTTAAATACAGTCCCTTTGGATTTTTTGGGTTTTAGGGAGTGTTGGGTAGAGGGTGAAGTATCAAGTTAGAGCTGGTGAGTATCCTGATGGGAGCAGTGCTTTCTGGTTTTTTGTATCTGCTCTCCCACAGCCAGAACATGTTCCTGTGAGTGGTTTCACCTCTTAATTCACAGTTTGCAGTGCCTCCAGGGTGACTCAGCCCTGCTCCAGTACAGTTGGATGGACTTTTCCAACCTGAGCAATCCTGTGATTCTATAATTGCAGTCTGGAGCAGGAGAGCAGGGAGTTAAATTAACTTTTGGCAGACAGAGGCAGCCAGGAGCATGTTTTGCTAAGGTTCATGTCTTAATGGRGCAGATAAAGTCAGAATCTCAGCTGGCAAAGCTCAGCATTGAATGCTGTGGTCCCACAGAGCTGCAGAGGGATCTGGGATCTCCTCTGGGACCATGAACCGTGCTGCTCTGGGCTCAGCAGGGCTGCATCACTGGCTCCTTGTGTCTCATTTCAGCCTTTGCACCCTGACAAGCTCAGAGTGAGAGCACAGTGGTTGTKTGGCCCAGGTTTAATGTCCCAAACCATGCCAGGTCACCCCTGCCTGGCTGCACCAAGCAGACACAAATACCTTTGGGGCAGTGCAGGGCTTGGGGTGCAGCTCCATGACCCCTTCCACAGGCACTGCAGGGGATTCTGTCCCCAGGGATGTGCCTGGGGCTGTGACTGAGGCTGCTGGCAGCTCCTGGCACAGTGCATGGRCATTGCCTGGCACAGACAGTGGGACYTGATGATCTCACATAAAGATCTYAGAGGWCTTTGCCARCCCTGYTGGTTCCATGAGATGCTGCAGCACCATCCCTCCAAASCAGAGCAGGCAGCCCTGAACTGGAGTCCCCTGCAGGGGGAAAAGCACATTCAGAGGTGCTAATTGACAGCAGCAGTGATTAGTTATTGAGGCTTGGTTAGTCACTACTGTGTGGGCTCTGAAGATGAACATGAGGCTTTAAAGAACAGTGGGACTTTGCATTTTTTAAAAATATAATCTGAATGTGCTTCAAGCTGCTGCCAGCAGTYCCCCTGGATGTATTACACAGTGTGGGTGGGCAGGAGAGTCCCCCTGTCCTCATCTCCCTGGGATGAGCCAGGAGAGGCCAGCAGCTGCCTGGATTGCTCCTGAGSGTGCTGAGTCCCCTCTGACAGCTCAGGTGTTTCCCTCCTCTGCTCTTCACTGCATAGAAGTTAGAATGGATATTATGAAAAAATCATTCAGCCCAGGTATTGTCCAGCCCTGGCAYAGCTGCCCAGGGAAAGGGGAATGYCCCCATCCCTGGAGGGATTTAAAAGCCATGTGGATGTGGCACTTGGGGACAGGGGTCWGTGGTGRCCTTGGGAGTGCTGGGAGAATGGTTGGAYTTGATGATCTYAGAKGGSTTTTCCAACCTAAACATTTCCAGAGTTCTATGGTTCTACAAGCAGATTTCAGTACCAGGGTTCCCAGGTGATGGGTGTTGGACCCATCCTGCCCTGTCCCCAGTCCCCAGCAGGGATGCAGAGATGTTCCCCACCTGAGATGTTCCCCACCTGAGGTGTTCCCCACCTGAGATGTTCCCCACAGTCCCTCTAAGCCTGGGATGGGTGGGTGTTAATGCTCAGGGTGAATACATGGGGGGAAAATAGAGCTTATTTAAGCCTGGGTGAGCAGGAAAGCTTAGACACTGCTTGTGAAATCCTGGAGAAAAACCTAGGGACAGTCGAGTTCCAGGGGGAGATTTAGGCTGAGAGCTGTTTTTTATTGTTAGTGCTGTAACCACAGGAGAGTGAGTTTGAGTGGCAAASTGGGGACTCTTGGCAAAGAGGAGAAATGAAAGCAAAGCCTCTGCTCCAAATCCTTTGGAGAGAAAGGGGAGGATGATACAGAGGAGCACTGGCCTGGAGGGATGTGGGGGGGATAAAGGAACAGAGAGAAAAGTAACAAGCAGCATTTTAACTCTGGACACTCTGTGCCATTCTGCCCCTCTGTGCATCTGGAAAGGGACACAGCAGAGGTGCAAAGGGTATGAGGAAGAAGGAGGATAACCAAAAGGATGAATTAACATTGGATAACCAGAGGATAAATGGGATCCTGTGCAAGRAATGACTGCAGAGGTCTTGTCCAGAGTGCCAGGAGGAGGTGCAAGGGGAGTCCCATCCATAAACTTTTCCTGGAAAAATGCTCTTGGTCCCTGCCAGCCTCACTAAGGCAGCCTGACCTTTGGTCTGGCCCAAACTGCCTCATCTGATTACAGCCAGTCTTGCTTTTTTTGAGCAAATCACCTTCCCCTCCTGTGCCTGAGTTCACAGATGGGACAATTCCAATGCCCTGTGGGGGCTCATTCTTTAGGTTCTTTTGGGCAGATGCTGACCCTTTGCATGTTTGTAGAGCATTTATCACCAGTGTGTGTGATCTCAGGTGGCCTTCCAGCTCTCACAATAACAGAAATTAATAACAGGAGGCTCAGTCTCTCCCTCCAGTATTGCATTTTGCTCATTAAATGCTGCTGGGACAGAGATCTGTACTGGAGCCTGCTGGAGGGGAGGGCTGTGAGCCCTGGATCAGCAGAGAACTGGTGCAGGAGCAGAGTGAGGAAGGGAAGGGTGAGCTCTGTGTTTGCCTTTCTCTGGGAGCCTTCAGAGAGGGGCTGTGGGGCTCAGCTGATCCAGTACAACCATCCTTACATCTCCTTTGCCATGAGGTTCCCTCTMCAGCCTTTAACCACGTGCTGGGGACAGAAAAACCCAAAACCTGTCTGATTTTGCAGGCTGGCAGGGAGCTGTGCCTCAGGAAGGAACCAAAGGGACCTTCCAAAGCACTTCCAGTGTCTTTTAAATTCACCAGGCTCCACCTAAAACATTTTAATACTGAAATCAGAGGTGTGACCTTGTCAATAATTTACCTGRGGGACCAAAGACAGGCAGCTGAGTGCAGATTTCAGTGTAAGTTTGTCATCCCCTTCCCTGGATGAGGGCTTGGCATGTTTTCTTTTGTTGTCAGGCTGCCCTGCAGCTGCTGGCACTGTTGGACTGAGTTCATTTCCCCTCTTGCATGATCTTATCTCAGGTSTGCAAGGCAGGAAAGCTGGTGCAATAGCACACAAAGTCCTGGCATTCCCAGCTTTGCTTTGCTCAGCTTCCCAGGGTGCTGTTTGCTGTTCCCAGGTACCAAATGGGAATTGTCCTGAATCCATAAATCACCTGTGGATTCCCAAAGCTGGTTATGGGTGCAGCAGCTCTCATGGAAATGCATGGGTTGTTTGGGTAGATCTGTTCATCTCTTTGAAATGGACTTTTTAAAAAATGAGACTTCAGCTCCTGTATCCCTTTGGGTTCAGGTAAATGTGGACAAATAGCATTTCTCAGTGTGGAGAGATTGATAAAATGTGATGCTGGGTCTGTCAGTCAAAGCTGTAACTAGGCTGGATCAGTTATTGCCCAAATCTGTCAACTGATTCACAATATTATAGGGTAAGGCCAGTAAACCACTTTTCATGTTTGGGTCTAAATTTCAGAAGTGCTCTGCAGTTTCACTGTTTTCTGTACCTGCAAAGAATTTCAGAGTTCAGGTGGCCCATAGAGGTTTTGGTTGTGCTGTGGAAAAAGGCAGCTTTTCCCCTGGGAATTCCYTGTGCACAATATTTGCAGTTAAAAACAAAACAAAAACAATTGCAGCTACTTCTTTAGAAGACTGAGGGGAGATTCTGACAACCCCAACCTCTTTCCTGACCAATATTTGTTAGTCTTGCAGCTAAGGTAAGAGCAGTTCACTTGTGAATCATRGAATCTCWTCTCATTTSAACCTCCTGCCAGGGRCAGGGACACCTTCCATTRGACCAGGTTGCTCCAAGCCCCATCCAAGCTGGATTTGAGCATTCCACAGCTTCTCTGGGCAAGCTCTACCAGTGCCTCACCACCCTCAGCATCAAGAATTTCTTCCTGCCATCTAAATACCTYCTCCCTTTAAACCACAGTGCAATCAGGTCACTACAAAAAAATGAGTTTTAAAAAGTGTCCTCTGTCATTTTTTCCTTATGGGTTTGTCAGTGCCTTCTTTCTGTGTCTCTCTCTGCAGAGTTTGTCCTCCTAGAGGGCTGACACCACCCTTGTCAAGCCAGCAGGAAATTTTCTGGCCCATTGGGTGGTTTTTTGGAAAGCCAGCAGTGCCAAGTGGCCCTCAGCACTCAGATCATAAACACTTGGTGCTCCTTGGGAAGCTGATTGACCTCTGAGGCTTTGCCCAGATAATGTCCTGAAGGCTCTCTTGCATCAAATTGTCCCTTCATGATTTGAACAGATGATGGCAGCAAAATCAGGAGTTCACTCAGAGATACTCACAATCCCTTCTCAGAGCCACATCCTATCACTGTCCTAATCAGAGAGTGRGCTCTGACCTGCTCCAGTCAGGGTAATGCCCTTGCAGGGTAAGGGAATTGTTGCTGATTATCTCAATCTGCTTGGAGGAACTCCAGACCTGCTCGTTTCTGAGCAGGAGGAGTGGGATGGGACAATGCCACAGCACTGGGTGTGTGTTTGGGGCAGCAGCAAACCCCCCAGAGTCACACAAACCCCCCCAGAGTCACACAAACCCCCCAGAGTCACACAGACCCCTGGAGTCACAGTGCCCTGTGTGAGAGAAATGGGAAGTGTGGATAGCAGAGGAGCTGAGGATAAATCATCCCTTTCACTGCAGGGCTTGTCTGGGAGGTGATGGTGGTTTTGTAAAATTCAGTGGGTGGCAGCAAATTTCAGCAGGGTTTTGGGATGTGAATTTGTCTGCAGATCTTCACCTATAACTCTTAACAGGTGCTGCAGAGAAATGAGAGGTTTTGCTTCACAGCAGCCCCTGGAAAAGCCTCTCCCCTGCAATCAAACTTAATTCATGAGGATCTGGGTTGGAGGTACAAGACCAGAGGGATGTGAAGACAGAGTTTAGTGTTCACCCTCTCAATCCAGGGCACCTCTCTCAGGTGTAGATAAAACCTGAAGGGCAGCCAGGAGCTGCAGACTCCAGGTGATGGCCAGGTGACTCCRGTTTGCTGCTGGGTCCTACCAGTGCAGTTCTGCACCATCAAACCAGGTYTGCTTGCCTGGGGGTTGAATTTTGGCCTTGTGCTCTTCTGAAATGCAGATCAAAAGAAGCCAGGTCCTGCCCTAGCTCACACCTTGAGGCTGCCCATTTAGCCAGCAATCAAAATTGCTCCTTTTCTTCAAAGCATTTCCCTTCAGAGTTTTTTAAGTGTTTGAAATCCAGTTTCCCCCATGCCAGCTAGAATTTGAGCTGCCTTCTCCACCTTTTGTCTGCCCTAATGTATTTGTAGCTCCTTCATTTGGATAGACCAGCATAAGTCAGGTTCTGCATTTTGGAAGGATTTTTTGTCTGCCAAACTTGCTTTCTCCTTCAGCTAGCACAGACTGAGTGAAACCTTTTTGTTTGATTGCCATCATCAGGTGTCTGGGTCATTACTACTGAGAAAAACCCACAGAATTCTGCCTGTGCTGAAGATATTTGCAGGTTTCCCCTCTGTTTTCTTTGCTGACTCTGGGTCTCCATTTGGCTGTAAATAGAATCAGAAAATCACAGAATGGTTTTGGTAGGAAGGGACCCTAAAGAGCATCAATTCCACCCTCCTGCCATGGGCAGGGACACCTTCCACTATCCCAGGCTGCTCCAAGGCACACCCAACCTGGCCTGGAACACTGCCAGGGATGGGGCAGCCACAGCTTCTCTGGGCAAACCTGTGCCAGGGCCTCACCAACCTCACAGGGAACAATTTCTTCCCAATACCTAATTTAGCCCTGCTCTCTCAGTTTGAAGCTGCTCCCCCTTGTCCTGTCCCTCCTTGTAAAAAGTCTCTCTCCACCTTTGCTGTCAGCTCCCTTCAGGTGCTGGAAAGCTGCAGTGAGGTCACCCCAAATCCTCCTTTTTTCCAGCTCTCCCAGCAGAGGGGCTCCATCCCTCTCATCCTGGTGGCCTCCTCTGGACCCAGGTCAGTGTCCCCCCTGATTTGGACACCCTGAGCTGGGTACAGCACACTCTGTCAGTGCTGTCAGCYTTGCAGCAGATGAAGATGCTTGTTTATATTAGAGAACTGTTGTGAGTGCAATTAATAAAGCTGCGAAGCTGAGAAGTAGTTGAAGAGCTAAATATCATTATGTAATGAGACCTCCTTCCCAGTAAATGATGTGAAAAATGATTTCTTGTGAAGAATGACAAATTGCCTTGGCTTTTTACCCTAATTGTAGATGCTTGATTCTAATTTGTTGTTTGGCATTTCCATGTAAATGAGGAGTTTCAGCTATAATTACCACATTTACAGCAAACAAGATATTATCATTTTCCAGTGCTCACGAAGCACTGGCATGTTTAGAAATAGAAGAAATGAATAATCACCCCCCTTGTGCAGCTCTGGGGAGGGGTCTGCAAGTCACAGGATCCAGCTCTGGGTCTTGCACAAAGGCAGCTGATGCCATTCACCCTGTTCTGCATCTGGGGAGCCAACTCAGAGACATGAAGTGACTTTCCCAGTGCACTCAGCTGCCCACATCCCTCTGCACAGCATCTCCTTGTTGTCACACCACACAAAAGGCAGCAGAGCCATTGTTTTGGTTGGCACTGAATTTCCTGGTCTGTCCCAGTTATCCCAGTTCAGAGGAGCTGTGGCTGCCCCATCCCTGGCAGTGTTCCAGGCCAGGTTGGATGTGCCTTGGAGCAATCTGGGATAGTGGAAGGTGTCCCTGCCATGGCAGAGGGGTGGAACAAGATGGGCTTTAAGGTCCCTTCCAACCCAAACCATTGTGTGACTCTGATGCTCTCTGCTCCACCAGAATCTSCCTTTTCCCTTGCACAGTTTCCAGAGTCTGGAGTTATAAATCAGACTGCTGAGSTTTCTGACCATGGGAGGCTGTGCAGCCTCTGACCTGACCCCACACCACTGGCTTGGGCTGAGCCCACATCCCTGTGAAAGCCCAGAGAGTGCAATGTCCCATGGAAATGTCAGCCCCCAGCCACAAAAGAGCTGCAGGATGTCACAGTGTCAAAATGGGAGCACTGGTAGTGCTGGGTTTCATCCCATGCTCTGCTCCTCTGGTGCTCAGGCTGCTGCCAGTGTTGGGCACAGCACTCAGTGAGGCCAAAGCCTTTGCCTGAGARGTGACTCCAGAATCACCTCAAATATTCTCCAACCTGAGCCTTTTTCTCTGGGAAATCATTTGAAGGCAGCTGCCAGATTCTGTGTGGGGCCTGCCAGCAGCAGGGAGTGAGCTGGTGTCCCCTGCAGGGGCTGATTCCTGCTGGGAATGGATCCATCCCCTGGTACCCATGGAGGGATGATTGCCTCTTGGAAGCCTGGAGGCTGGAAACTTTAGTTCTTCTGTGTTCAAAGGTGCTGAGCCTCAAGCAAGCACCACATTGGACTTGGGACAGGCTCCTGAGATTGAGTGACAGCACAGGGGCTGTGGCTATGGGGTTTAATTAGAAGTATATGATCTAACAGGGTGAAGAACTTAGGGTTTAAGACTTTAGTATACAGTGATGTGTGTGAGCCAAGATGGAAGATTTAAGGTGTTGTCTAAGACTTTCTTTTTACCACCTTCTTCCTTCTTCTTCATGGGTTTAGGTGGTTTTCTGTAATTGGGTGAGAAAGGTCCCCATTGCAGCCCTTTAGTGGTCACCATTGGGTCACAAACATCAATAACAGAGGTGTCATCTCATTATTGGGTAAATGGTGCTTGGAAACCTTGAGAAAAAGTTTGTAGTAGCCATTTGGTCACGTTTTTCTAGCAGCTGGTGAGAGCTCAGGGCTGGTGAGTCTGTAAATTCTCTGTAAATAGATAAGATAGAATAAATCACCAGGTCCCAGCTGGAACTTTTGTTTCCCCTGAATCCTGACCTTGGCAAGAACAGGAACAAAGAACCCTCACTGTAACAATTGCCCACTGCCACTGTGGGCACCCAGCAGCCAGATAGGACAAGAAGGATGCCTGATTGATATTTTATTATCCATAAATACAGCAAGGGCTGTAGTGACATTTCCTGGCACCAGGTCCTGCTGCCTGAGCCTCATCACTTCAAGGGATGTTCCCAGAGTGCTCCCCTGCCCCCTGCACATGCTGCAGGCTGGCAGTGTTCATTTACAGGGAGGGCAAGGCTCATTCCCACCACTCTGGCTCCATGCCCTGTGCCTTCCCTCCCTGCCTGCCTCACTTGCAGGCACAGAGCATTTCTGTGCCATGGCTGTCCTGGAGCCCAGAGCCTCAGCAGCACTCTGCCCCTCCTGTCACCTCCTTGCCCTCCAAGGGCTGCTGGAATTCCTGCAGTTTGCCTGGCTTTGTAGGGGATAAAATCTGCCACTGACTCAGCCTTTTGTAGGCAGAGGAATAAATCACTGGCAGTATGAGCACCCTGTGAAATCAGCATGCAGCTCAGTGAGATCCTGCTGTGTCTGTGTTCTCTCCTCACTTGSTTTGCTTTGCCCTTTGCTCATTCCCTTTTACCTCTGTGCTTTTCTCAGGGCCCATTCCCATGGGTGTACCTGGAATGTTAAAAGTAGCTGGGAATAGTTTTTGGGAAAACTGACAGAGGGCAGATTTAGATGGGATATTGGGAAGGAATTCTTCCCTGTCCTGGCCCAGGGTGCCCTGAGAAGCTGTGGCTGCCCCATCCCTGGAAATTCCAAGGTCAGATTGGGGCTTGGAGCAACCTGAGCAAGTGGAAGGTTGGACCAGGATTCTTAAACTAATGGCATCCTAAAGAACATTTGTTCTCAAAAAAAAAATCCCATTTTACAGTGATTTAATATTTGTACTGTCTTAGTTCCCAGAACATCCCACACAGATGGAGGTGTCACAGTAGGGGCTGTTAAACCATGAAGGAAGAGGCTCTGGCACAAGGAAAAGGAGCACAAGAGACCTGCCAGATATGATCTGTTATATCTTTAATATTCCCATAGTAAGGATGGAAAATGGAATAAGAGATCCATTTACCTGCCTGTACTTATACAAGAAGTCTGGGACTTCAAAGCCCCATTTGKTGTTTGATCACAAGAGAATTGGATCACAGTGGGAAGTGATGCTCAGTTCTGGATGCAGGAGGAATGTGGGATGAGACTTGTCCTGTTAGCAAACATAAGCAACTTCATTTTCCTTTTGACTGGACACTGCTGCTCTTCCCAAGTCTTTGCAGGAAAATGAGTCTCTGTGATAATCAGATCTTATTTTTAGCACCTAATCGATGCTCAGGGCTTTGTGGTTTAATTACTGGAATACTGTGAAAACACAGTCTAATACCTGTTTTTTCCTTCAAAGGTCAACTCCATCATTTTTGTTTCCAGCCATTTAGTCCTTTATTGATCTTGGTGTCATTTCATGGGGAGTGCTGCATCCTGACAGATGAAATGAAGGCCAAAACTTGAAATAAGAAAAATATATCCTTGAACACAAAAATGGAAAATCCCCTATTTCAGCCCCTGCTGCTGGCAAATCCTTCATGCAGTGTCCCCAGGAAATAGGATTCTGGAAATTACTTTTGTTCTTTATGGAAGGAAAAAAAAAAGCAAACCAAGAATCTTTTCTGAGCCTGATTAATATCAGACATAAACTGAGGCACAAACAAAAATTTTGCAGTGCAGCTGCTGATCCTTTGAAGCTGATGAGGCCATGGGCTCTGTCAGGAGGGCAGGGGGATCTCTGTGGTTTGCATTTAGAGAGGGCTGGATGAAAAATGCCCTTTTCCCTCAGGATAGGAGAGTATCACATGGCTTCAGCTGGAGATTTGGAATTAATTAATTAATTAATTAATTAATTAATTAATTAATCAGTTAACAGCCACCACTGTTTTGCTGCTGTCCTCCAGCTGAAACGAGGGGCTGTTGGAGCAGAGGGATGTGTGAGGGGTCACCTGCAGCTTCTCCACCTTTCCCACTCCTCCCATCACTGACATTTAGCTGTAATTTGCCAAAATCTCTTGTGCCTTTGCCAGGCTTTGGGAGAGGCTGCTGGGTTATGGAGCAGAAAGCAGACTTGGAGGAAAACGTGCATTAAAAGGTGGCACAGGACCCAATTCCATATTGTGCTTTTTTCTGTAAATACWCAGGGTCAAACCCTCCTGTCATCCCTCAAAACCTGCTGTGATTTTAGGGGGATGGTGCCAGAAGGAGCTCAGATTTTGGCTTGGTGTAAGGACAGAGATGCCCACAGGTTTGTGCAGCTCAGCTCTGGTGTCTGGGATGGGATTGGTGCTGTTTTCCCCTTGGATGCTGAGCAGCTCCATGCCCTGTGTGACCTCCTCTGGTCCCCCAGGGGCTTGGGCAGGGTGGAAGCACAGCACAGAGCCTGGGCAGGAGGGAGGATTTCTCCCCCAGGATTTCTCCCCCAGGATTTATCCCCCAGGATTTCTCTCCCTCCCAGGGCTGTAACTGAGGAAATGGCAAACCAAGGATCACAGTGCAGCTCCTTTCTTGTTCCACCAAGGTCAGGATGGATGAGACACAGACTGAAATTCGAGTTCAGACTTGGTGATTTGTTATATTTATCTATTTACAGGTTATTTACAGACTCACCAGCCCTGAGCTCTCCCTAACAAGTAGGAAAACGAGGTGAAATGGCCACTACTGACTTTTCCCAGGTCTTTAAGCACCATTTACCCAATAATGAGATGACACCTCTGTTATTGATGTTTGTGACCCAGTGATGGCCACTAAAGGTCTGCAATGGGGACCTTTCTCACCCAATTACAGAAAACCACCCAAACCCATGAAGAAGAAGGAAGAAGAAGGTGAAAAGAAGGACTTTGGACAACGCCCCAAATCCTCCATCTTGGCTCACACACATTGCTGTGTACTAAAATGTTAAATCTGTGTTTTATACACCCACAATCTCAGTGCTCTCACTCAATGCTGGAAGCCTGTTCCAAGGCCTCAGATCAAATGTGGTGCTTTCTTTAGGGTCAGCMCCTCTCAGCACAGAAAAACCAAAATTTTCAGCATCCAGGGTTCCAACACCCCCAGGCTTCTCCAAAAATCAGCCAGGAAGGTTGAGATCATGGAGTCACAGAATGGTTGGGACTGGAAGAGACCTCAAAGAGCCTCTCTGGTCACACCCCTGGGCAGGGACACCTTCCCCTAACCCAGGCTGCCCCAAGCCYTGTCCAACCTGGCCTTGACTGCCCTTGCTGGGGAAGGGCAATGTTTCCCCTCAAGGCATTGCCATGGAAATCTGCACAGGCCATGCCAATCATTTAATTTGTTKGATTTATATTCTGTTGTATTCTAGTTCTTGATAACTTTGCCAAAATTTTAACTGTTTGGACCAGGATTTTTGCACAGTGCTTGTCCCAGGCTTTCAAAGAAAACTTTGGCTGAAGACGTTCACCTGCTCCAGTGGATGAATCAGAGGAAGAATAAACCATTAATAATTTATTTTACTGGAGACCTTTGAGAAAAAAKAATTGTATGGCAAAGTTCTAGAGCTGAGAGTGCAGGGACCAGAAAAACTCTGGAGAAAGCACTGGAAAAGCCTGGAAAGCATTCTTTAATGGGACCTGGCTCTTCAGCTGCTGCTTCTGGGTAGTTCTGTTTGGATGGTGGGTTAAAAAGGTTAAAAAAGGTTATTAAAGCTGCAAAGGCAAGGCTCATGAGTAAAGAAAGATTTCTCATCTTCAGCAGGATACAGCTCTGACAAGGAGCCTCCAGGGAGAGCTCAGAGCCCCTTCCAGGGCCTCAAGGGGCTCCAAGAGAGATGGAGAAGGACATTGGACATGGGCATGGAGTGACAGGACAAGGGGGAATGGCTTCAAACTGCCAGAGGGCAGGGTTAGGTGGGAGATTGGGAAGGAATTCCTGGCTGTGAGGGTGGTGAGGCCCTGGCACAGGGTCCAGGGAAGCTGTGGCTGCCCCTGGATCCCTGGCAGTGTCCAAGGTCAGTTTGGAGGAGGTTTGGAGCAACCTGGGGTAGTGGCAGGTGTCCCATGGCAGGGGATTGGAACAAGGCTGACTTTAAGGTCCCTTTAACCCAGACCAGTCTGTGATTCCCTGAAAGGTGGTGGAGAGGAACATTTCCAGCACACCAGGAGCTGAGGCAGGGTGGATTCTCACTGCCCCTGTGTTGCTGCAGGAGCTGTGCCAGGGCAGGGGGAGGGAGAAGCTGATCCCACGTGTGCTCCAGCAGAGGCACTGCCATTTCCACAAACAAAGTTTGCATTTGCTCTCCCAGAGCAGGCACAGCTTTGGAACACAGAGTGAGCCAGTAAATATTTAATCACACAACAAATTGTGACAGCCAGTTCACAGCCACGTCCTGCTGCTGCCTTCCAGGATAACGGGAGGTTTTGTACCTTGGCTTGCTTTTAACACCCTGTGCCTGTCTGGGACCTTCTGAGGGAGAAGCAAGCATAAAAAAAACACTATCAAAATTATCAAAAAATTTAAAAGTCACAAAAATTTAATTAGTATAATTTTATTATATCACTAAGTGTGTAAAAAAGTTTTTATATTTTACTACATAAACATAAATAAAGTAAAAATAAAAACTAATCAGTGTAATAAATCAAGTCAAGGTGTGTTCTGAAGGCCCCACAGAAGAACTGAGCTCACAGAGAAATGCCAAGGCACAAGGGCAGTGCCTTTGCCAGCCTCAGCAAGGGGTCCTGTCCCCAGCCCCCAGGGATGCAGAGATGTTCCCCACCTGAGATGTTCCCCACCTGAGATGTTCCCCACAGTCCCTCTGAGCCTGGGATGGATGGGTGTTAATGCTCAGGGTGAATACATGGGGGAAAAAATAGGGCTTATTTATACCTGGGTAGGTAGGAAAGTAGGAAAGCTTAGACACTGCTTGTGAAATCCTGGAGAAAATCCTAGGGACAGTCGAGTTCCAGGGGGAGATGTAGGCTGAGAGCTGTTTTTTATTGTTAGTGCTGTAACCACAGGAGAGTGAGTTTGAGTGGCAAACTGGGGACTCTTGGCAAAGAGGAGAAATGAAAGCAAAGCCTCTGCTCCAAATCCTTTGGAGGGAAAGGGGAGGATGATACAGAGGAGCACTGGCCTGGAGGGCTCACTGTGGACAGAGAAAGTGGGAAACAGCTCAAAAAGTGCAAGGGAAAAGGAGGAACCAGACCTAAAGGAGTGTCAAAAGGGTTCATAAGGTCAGGGAAGGAGTTGGGAAGCCCATTTTAGTTCCCACTTTCTGGATGAGTGTGGTGAGTTGTCTTCCCATCCCATCTCCATTTCTTTTCCAAGGGATTTGGGCAGGCTGGGGCAGTCTTGGGTTGCACCCAGGCTTGGGKTGCAGCTGGACAGGCAGGGAAAAGGGTGTAGGTGGCAGTTCAGGGACCACACAGAACCCTAAAGTTCACTGGGTTAATTCAGAGTTCACCCAAGCAAAATTTTTTATCTGAAAACATCATTGGTAATTGTCAGTTTGACATTTGTTAGATTATCCAGCTGTTCAAATCTTTCTGAGTTGGGCAGTTCATTCATCAGCATTCCCATCAGGTAGGTGCAGTTGTTCTGGAATTAAAAATATGCTGCCTTCCAGCCAGATSCCATTTTCTTTATTATTTATTTGTGCTAGTAAGTAAATTGAAAATTGTGATTTTTTTAAGGGAAAGGAGCTGATGCACCCCTGTGCCATTAAGTTGTCAGAGCTGAGCAGATGGAGCACGAAGCATTTCTGCAAAATTGTTCTCACAAGTCTCATTTGGGGAAAAAAGTTTAACCTGCAAGAGAAAGGGATGAAATCTGTGCTGGAACTGGGCAGGTTGTTTGGTATAAACAGGCTGAGTGAAAGTAATCAATCTTTTCCTTATTTTTTTTACACTTTATCCAGCCCTCCTTTGCTGAAAGAGTGCAGGTTKGGATTAGATAYCAGGRAATAAATTCTTGGCTGTGAGGGAGGTGARGCCCTGGCAGAGGGTGCCCAGAGAAGCTGAGGATCCCCCATCCCTGGCACTGCCACATTTTCACCTCTGGGGCTGGGGATGGAGAGTTTTGAAAAGGAAAGGTGATGGATGAACCTTCACCAGTTGTGGAATGAAGCTGTGAGTGCTGGATTTGAAAACCAGGCAACATCTGCAGGGATGAGGGATAATGTGCCATGGAAAACCAGAATGGCTTTAACTGATGGCTTAAAAAAAAAAGGGATATGATTAAAACAAGCTGATTAGATGAAACCAAAGTGACAAGACAAAGCAGCAGGGCATCCAAGAGGGGAAGGGGGGAGGCACAGCTGATGGCAGCAGGGCATGAATTATTGATTGAAATCTCCACCAGAAGTCTTTGCATTTTCTTATCTGGGAAGGGAGAGAGTGAATGAGAAGTGAACAGAATTATTAAGCAGCTTTATCATTGCACTGGAGTGGATAATTAGGCAATTAGGATTACTRAAAGTTGGCAAAGCAAGAGGCCCCGAGGACTTGTGCTCCTGATTTCAGAGGAAGGTGCAGAGGGAAGCAGGGAAAAGCCTTTGGAGAGAGATTTGATGGTGAAAGGCAGAGCCAGGCTCTGACACCCAGCAGCTGCCAGGACACAGGGGGGCACAGGAGACCAGGAAAAAGARCTTGGCTGAAGGTGGCCAGTCCTTGGAACAGCAGCAGGGAGGGAGATCAGCAGTGAAGGGACAACATAAAAAGGGATCTGGACCCAAGTGAGTCCAGAGGAGACCACAGAGATGCTCTGGGGGCTGGAGACAGCCTGGGAGAGATGGGAGTGTTCAGCCTGGAGAGGAGAAGGCTCTGGGGAGACCTCAGAGCACCTTCTGGTTTTGGGTATCCAGCACCATACACCCTCAGGTGTCACCTGCTGTCCCCTCCTGAGCCTCTGCCTAAACCTGGGCTCTCAGGAGGGAACTGTGACCCTTCCAAAAAGGGCCAGGCAGACACCACCGGCTGCTGCTCACCCCTGCAAGTGACTTCTGGCAGCTGGCACCAGAGCTTGTGAGGAGCTGGCTGCACATTTTGAAGGGGACAGCTGGGTAAAACTGCCTAAAAATAGCACATTGCATCTGTAACCATCTGAATTCATCCTGGGCTGCTCTGAGGCCAGTGCCAGATGAGCATGGCTCCTCCTCTGTGCTCCTGGCTGCCTTAATCTCAGGCTATAYGTTATTTAAAATGAATTTGCAGAGATGCAGACATTATATAAATCACTGAGGAAATGCCAGATTATGTGTGTGTAATTTGCTGAAGTGCTCCACACTCATCTCACTTAGCTCCCCATGAAACCAAGGGATCAGAATGAAGCTGAGGCAGAGTTTGGAGCAGTCACCATGCTGAAAGTGCTGTGGAAGATGAGCCAGCACTGCAGACACTTGTTAGTAATTCACACCCAGAGACTCTCTGTAATTTCTTCAGGACATTCATCAATCTGAGAAAGGAGGAATAAAGGGGAATGGTGAAAAATCCATGGACTAGAGTATTTCTCACTAATCATTTGCTTGGCCTCATTGGCAAGTCACCTGGTGTTCTTGGAGAGTGCAGCRTTTTCATGGGAAGGTGCCAGCCACAATGCTCCTCTCCCAAGGCCAAGCCACAATATTAATTATGGATTCTGTTGCATAATTAAGAGTCTGAAGCCCAGAATTAATTGATGGTGGCTGCTTAGCATAGATATCAATTCTACCTAGAAATAATGCTCTGTCTCCTGCCCACACTCGTGGTGTGCTAAGGGGTGAATCAGTGAGCTCTCAGTTTTGGTGACACTGTTTGTGATTTCCTCCCAGTGCTGTGCCCTGGTGACATGACAAGTGTTTGTMATTCATGGCCATCCATGACCCCATGACTTGTCCTGACCCCAGCCTGACAGGTCTGGGACCTTGGCTGTGGCAGCTCCACGCTCTGCTCCTTCCCAGTGCAGCCCTGCCAGGACATGGAAGGGTTTCTGACCTCCTGAATCTCATTAAATTTGGCTTATTGTTTTCCTCTAGCAGAGGTCAGAGGCTGTGGCTGCATTAGAGCATCCCCTGGAGAGGCACCAAATCACCTTGGGCCGTTTCTCCTGTGCCCTGGGTTGATTTCCAGAGGCACCTGAGGTGCTCTGCAGGGCTGAAAACAAGGCTGGCTTTAATAACAAACAAAATTGTAAAAGCAAATAAAGATTTGTACTCTGGTGGGCCCCAGCACGTGTGCTGCTGYTGTTTTGTGGAGCAGAGGGGAGCAAAGCCAGAACCTGTGTTCATTAAAAATAGGTAAGAGGATATTCTTAGCTCAGCCCCAGCCTCTGCCTTGGCAGAAATACTCTGGAGGTAATTGCTGCCGTTGTTSAGCTGCAGCAGAGTGGGTGGGCTATTGATGAGCTCACTGATCCCCTGTGATTGTTGGGAGAGGTGTAAAAATAGGCTTTGTGCTCAGCTGTAGTTTGGGCCTGCAGGTGCACCCGTGGCTGTCCCCAAGCCCTGTGGGGCTGCAGCTGAGCCACTGTCCCCACTCCTGCTGGCACTGCCACAYCTGCAAACCCAGCCCAGGGGAGCCATGGGCTTCCTTCCTCTCTGGAATCCCACTGGCAGTGACCTCCAGGGCATGCAGGCCTGGGCTGGCACAGCAGGGTTGTGGTGGCACCTTCATAAATTGGGGTTTTTTATGGCTTAGCCCATGCAGGCCAGGACTGAWGGTGTGTGGGAGAGCAGAGTGTTCCTCTGGGTCTCCTGAATGRGCAGCAGCCAGGACAGGGGGAATGGGCTCACACAGCCTGCTTGAAAGACAGCATTGGSTTTGATCTGACACCGTGGAGAAGGCTTCCAAAGCTGTCTGAGGATTTGGRTGACACGRGGGTTTGATTGGTGTGTTTTTTATTATATCACTGGGTGTTTAGATATTAGTTTYAGATTTCTCTGTATTCTTATTATTGGGCAAATATGGARGCAGATCAATGTGATAAAGTCACATTTTCCTGTTCTTCTCTTCCTTTTCCTTTTGCAAAGGGTGTTGGGTTTTTAGGATTGRGTAAAGGTGTGATTTCACTGTGTGACTTAGATTTTAGTTATTGGATTTTAGAAGAAAACAATGTTAAYGTAATTTAGATTATAAAAACCCAGGTGCTGTTCCGGGGCGGGGAGAATTCACTTTTCCAGCTGCTTGTGAACACCACGCTGGTTTCACAGAATTTAGAGATAAGGATTTTAAAATAAACATCTTCAAACTGCAGCCCAAGGACTCTGATCCCTTCTCCCAAGCACGGGCAGTGAGAAAACAGCCGCTCACCACAATCCAAGGTTATCTCAGAAGAGATACACCGTCAATGGTGGGCAGAGCTGATACAACAAGACCTCTTGTCCTCTCCTRGTGCTGTGTGTGTCCCTCTCCTGCATAATCCATCTTTTTTCTCATCAGAGATCAGTGCACCTGTGCCTCTCTCACACGTGTTCACCTCTAGCTAATTTGGGATCCTTCTGCTTGGAAGGTGTTTATGTTGCTAACACTCCAAAGGGAGTATTCAAATCTCTTTGAGCTTGTCTTATATCTGAGACATGAAATTTGCTGCTGCCCCTCCTGTGTCCCTTCCCCACCCACAGAAAGGCTCCTCTCTACTCCACTGAGTGCTGCAGGTGCTCATGCAGACACTGATATTGCCAATTCAAGCTTTGAAGGGACGTTTGATAACAAAGCAGGCTTGGAAATGGGGTCTCCATGCATGAACTGKGTGTTCCATTTGGCATTTAATGCACCCTGGGAGAAATACCCCTCAGAAGGACATTGCTGCACCCAGGAGCCCCCTGTGCCTGTAGCACTGTCCTCCTGGAGAGGTGACAATCCTTGAAGAAACACAGCTGCTGAGCCCTAAAWACCCCCAACATTTGACTGTTTATTGCTTCTTACCTGTGAGCAGGGATTTGTTGAAGTTCCTGGTAGATCCCTGTGGGCACCTTGCCCTGGGTGCAGTGCAGACACAGCCAGTGCCCTGTGGTGTCAGTGACTCCTGCAGCCACTGCTGGGCCCTTGCAGCTCTTTGGGATGAATATTCCATCCCAAARCCCCTGCCATTACAGAATTTTGATTCCCAGCTGTCACATTTCCTGGGACTTGTTTAACTTTAAGGAGAAGCAAGTCTCAGTGCTGGCAGTGTAGATTTGCTTGGTTCAGTGRTTCAGCACCTCCAGTGCTATCCCAGAGCAGGCAGTAGCCACTCCAGAAAACCAGGGGAACAAAAGGCAGTGAACAATGCATTTTTAGCCATCATTACAGGCTGTACAAAAYACAGGGAAGAACATCCACAGGGAGGAGGGCAGTGGAAGGGGACAACTGCACTGTGAGGTTCTCTCAGACACCCCTGTGTGTGTGTATGAGAAGTGATGGTCAAAAACCCACAACCTGAAATTACTGGTTTGTATCTTCCATTTTAAATCACTCTTTTTAAAAATCACTGAAGGTGTGAATTGATCAGGGAGAGGTGAGCTACTTGCCTGCCAAACTCACTCCAAGAGTTTCTTGCATTGATTTGCTGCATTTGCTTTTTCTCATGAATGGGAAAAGAGGAAATCTAATGTTCTGCCTTATCAGCTTGTCAGTTTAATTGCTGTCTGTTTTAATGTTATCACTGTCGTTTGTTACTAATTAATAGAAGCAACATAATTGAGGGTTTATTTTTTCTTATTTTTCAGTGAGAAGCTGGATGGAGAAGCTGAAAGATAAGGTAGGAGGCTCGGTGTTTCAGTTCCTATCAAAGCCAAGCCACTTTTACTTGCAGGAATAAATAAATTCTTGTCAGTGCAGTTCTTCATCTCTACACAGACTGTTGAGAAAGGCCTTAACATTTTCTCTGGGAGGCCAATGAACCAGATGCTGCTGGGCCAGAGTGGTGTGAATCCACAGTAAATCCCTGATGGGTTGTAACTGAGGGCAGGAGGGTCAGAAGTGTTGGATTGATTTCTCTGCACCACAAAATGACCTTGTCAGAKAACCTGAGTTACTTTTTAAAATTTCCTCTTATCATGAAGTAGTTTTGGTTGGAAAGGACCTTTGGAAGTGCATCTAGTCCAACCCCTCTGCACTGAGCAGGGATTTGCCACCAGAGCAGCATCAGGTTGCTTAGAACCCTGTCCAACCTGACCTGGAATGTTTCCAGGGACCCCAGGGTAAAGAGCTTAGTTCCACCCCTTTTCTCTTAGTGCTGAGCTCAGTTCTGGACCCAAATCAGGAGGGTCTGGTGCTGCTCTGTGCTGAGAGGCTGCATGGATGAGGCCCCTCCTTCCTCCACGTGCTGCCAATCCCTGGAAAGATGATGATCAAAAACACTAAAACTGCCAAGGTGACAGACCCTGATCATTCCTCCCTGGCATCACCAGGGGCTGGTCCATGGRATCAGGAGTTGTGCCAGCCACAGGCAGTGATGGCTTTTTAAGCTCTGCTGCCCTGGAGCAAATATTGACATTTCAGAATGGCTGTGAAGCCTTGCAGGTGTTGTGCTGCTGACAGCAGAGCCACGAGGCTGGAAATGAGGTGGCAGCAAGAACATTTCGTGACTCCACAGGCCTTGGAAATTCTTGAACAGGATCAGAGTCAGGAGAAACAAAAACCMTCACCAGGAGTGAGAGTGATCTCTGAGCTTAGGCAGACTCACCCARCCAGCCCAGCCTTCCCACCTGGCCCACAGCAAATGTCAGCAGCACTTTTACCATCGGGTCAGAGCAGAGGAACAGGCTCTGGGTGTCTGTGTTCCAGGACTGRAGAGTGGCAGGGTTTGAGGTGGGTYCCTGCCCAGCCCTTGTTGAGTTGCCTTTCTGCCTGCACTAGGAAGGAGGCAAGTTTAGAGCCAGCTCTGCTCATGGCAGAGCTCCTTGGCCTGRGATTCCTCCAGAGCAGCTGCTGAAAGGACACAGAATGGTTTTCCCAGCAAAGGTAAAGAGCAGTTGTGTGTGCCTGGAGGGATTGCAGCATGCACAGGTCACCTGCTCATGCCAACACGTGGCACAGCACGGGCTGGGGGACATCAGGGTCACCTCACTGAARCTCTCACATCTCTCCTCTTGTCACCTCGTGGGCCACCTCTGTCCTTCCCTGTTGCAGAGGGGCTGCAGTTCCTGTCTGTGCCCTGGACCATGTGGCAGTGCCCAGCACTGGTGTCACTGAGGATCCACTGGTGTCCAAAGAGAGACTCCCTCCTGAGCCACCTCCCACCTTTGTGGAATGGCAGATCTTTCACCTGGCTCACATTTTTCCTTAGAAAAAGCCCAGCAAAAAACACTCCCCCTCCCCACTCCCAACCAGTTGCTGGTGTAGCAGAGCACTTGCAAAAAACCCTGTTCACCCCATTCCCTCCTCCTCCTAGCTGAGTTTGTCAGCACATTTTTTATGTGCCCCTCTCGTTTGCCCCAGTCCTCTGTTTTATAATTCCTCCATCCAGARGAGGATTCCAGCACATGATGKSCMATCTCTGGGAGATTTGTCCTTCCCTGTCCCTCAGGGCCTGTGGGACCAGGAGCACAGGCTCAGGGACAGGTTTATGTSTGTGCAAATGCTGCACTTGCTGTGGCAAATAATGGACATGAAGTTCCTCTCAAGAACTTGAGAGTTCTTGAGAGGAAATACAAGCAGGTATTTGTTTCCTCTGCTGTTTTCTCAAAGCCCAGCAGGGCCAGGAAGGTCCTGAGCATGCACTGGGTGWATTAAAAGCATCCCTAAAGAAGCTGAATCTTCCCCATAAATGGGTAAAAATGTGGCTTTGACCTGTGAAATGGGGTTTTCTATCAAGAAAGTGCAGAAGTCCTCAGAAGTTTGGCTGCAAGGCACAGATGGGCTGGATTTGTGTCACATCCCAGGTTTTTGGGGTATAAAACATTGATCTGGGGGAAACATGTGAAAGGCCATGGGCTGGTCAGGTGTGATAAAGGCTCACAGACAGGCTGAGGAGTTCATTGTGGTTTCTGACATGGAAACTCAACTGAACAGCAAATAAAAGCCATTTGCAGCCTCCCCTCAATGCCCATGCCAGCAGCAAAGTTCCAGAAATAGAAAACTCCACGCTGCACTAATTAGGTCACCCAATTAAGGCACCTTAATTGCCTCACAGAGACACAGCCTTCAGCTGTATGCTGACTAACCTTCTTTTTTGGGAGCTGGGCTCAGGGRTSCAGCCCCTTCCCAGCACCTGAACAGGGCTGGGTTTTCTGGGAGGGTGTTCAGGGAATCTGAATGATGCAGCTGAACATCCCCCAAGCTTTGGGATCCAGAGGCTGTATCTATTTAAAGCACTGAGTAGGCTCTGGAGGGGTTTGGGGGGAGCAAACCAGCCCTCCTTGGCATTGTGCCTGCCCCAGATGAAAGCAGGTACTTTCATTCTCCAGGTACAAAGTGCACCTGGACAGAGTTTTTTTTTCCCCCTCCCACTCAGTGGATTATGGAAGAGAAGTAATTATGGTGTGTGTGTGTGCTGTGTTGCATTTTGAGAGCACAGATGAAGACAMGTGGTTGTAACAATGGGCTGAGGCTCACTAGGAGCTCACTGATAGCCTCCAGAATTGGTGCCTGGGTCCCTTGGCAGGTGTAAAATCTATTTTAGGGGTGTAGCAGGCAAAGGGTGAAGCTGTAGTGGCACAGCAGAGGACTCTGGCTGCAGTGTGAGGAGAGGCAGAGCTACAGAGGGGGGAGAGCCAGGCTGTACCTGCCTCCCTTGCAACACTKAGCCCACCTGCCCAAATGAGGTGAGGATTCTGAAGCAACCTGGCACTTTAAAACTTAATTCATTTTCATTTCAAGCAGTGAAATATAAAAAACCAAGCACTTGGGAATGTTTTCCTAAGGATTGAAAGTGTTTAGATGAGTAATTTTAGATTAGTCATGCTGCCTGTATTTTTGTTTGTTTGTTTTTTTTTAACAGGCAGTGGAGACACAGAGATCACAGTGATAGAATTTGGGCTGGGTTCACTTTAGCTGTGCTCCCCTTGGGGCCAGCTGAAGGGGTGTGTGTGCCCTCCCTCTGTGTCACCATCCTGCTGCCRTGCAGGGGACCCCTTCCCAAAGTGTTTGGCTCAGGGATTTTCAGCACAAAGCCAAGGAAACCTTGGAATGGCTCCAGATCAGCTTCCTTGGGCAGCCAAGGTTCTCCTTCACACCTCCATCCCTATGGAGGCTTCACCCCAGCACTCTCCCAAGTTATTCCCTCTCCTAAAGGCAGGCAGGCAGCGCAGGGTCTCAGCTGTCACCAGGAATATCTGCCAGGAAAAGCTGAGTTGTGCTGGAGTGGGGCTGGTTGGGGCTTGCTCAGTGCCTGGAAGCAGGAATCATCCCAGGCAGGCAGGTGATGGGGGCTCAAATCCCATGAGCTTGGAGGAAATCACCTTAGGGGATGTATTGCACTCCTTGGCTGGTGAAAACGCCCCTGGCAGGATGTTTTTGGGGAGTGCTGCTCTGCTCCTCTCTTTCCCATGCAGGCAGGATACATGTCAGGGATGCTGGTCCCCGTGGGAGTCGGGATTGCTGGAGCCCTCTTCATCCTGGGAGCGCTCTACAGCATCAAGGTGATGAATCGCCGCAGGAGAAACGGCTCCAAGAGGCACAAAAGGAAGGTAYGGGAACTGCCAGGGAGAGCTGTGGGGACTCTGAGCCCTCCTGRCCTGGGCAGGGTCTGTGTGAGCTGGAGTGTCCGGGGCACCTCAGCGATGGGGGCATCCGAATTCTCTCTGTTTTGTTCTTTTTTTTTGCACGGGGACCTCTCTGATGTTTGCTTTCCTCCCCCAGCAGAGGGAATTTAACAGCATGCAGGACCGGGTCATGCTGCTGGCCGACAGCTCCGAGGATGAATTCTGAGTGGAACTGCAGAGCCCTTGGGAGAGCCCCTGACTTTTCACAGGAGAGGGAGAGAAGAAGAAGAAGAACAAGTGACTTTAGTGCTGCTCCCTCGGCTGCCCCGGGCAGGGGTGGTGTCCCCAGGCGAATGACAATGCCAATGCTATGCTCTGTGTGCCACCAGTGATGTTTGTTTTGATACCGTAGTGGAGATCTCGCACTCGCCCCCGGCGCCTCGTTGAGAGCCGCAGCTGGAGCTGATCCATGTGGATGATTMTTTTCCTCTTGCCCTGGTGTGCTGTTTTGGTCCTGGCTGGCAGTAATCTAATCATCACAATAGCTCTCACCTTTACTGTGAATGACTTCTGTTCGATTCATTTTAAATGTTACATTACCTGAGCTAGAGTTCCTTAGTGCTAAGATTAGCTGCTCTGCTTAATTAATGAGTTGTAAGCCTGACCTGTATCCCTGGCTGCTGAGAAGTGCCCGTGTGCCGGGTTCTTGGCACAGTCTGAAGCACATTCCTGCCCTCGGGTGCCCCCAGTCTCACCCCCTTCCTTCCTTCAGCTCTGCTGCACRCTGCTTGGAGACACACAGGAATGGCCTCAGCACTTGGTTCCACCTCAGAATTCCATGTCCATTTTCAAGCAGCACTGTCTGTTACAGCACAATAAATACCAGCCCTCACCTGCTGATGGGTGCTCTTGCCTGCATCTCTTGGCTTTTGGTCAGCGTGCAAGGAGGTGAGAGAAGAGGCAGGYCAGAGACTTCCCCAGCTCCTGCCTCCTTTGGAAGGACACTGGCTCCAGGTTCATCTCTTTGCAAGGCTGCATTCCCATGGGGATGAGAGTGGAGCCTCTGTGCCCCTTCACCTCACTGCAAAATGCATTTTCAGCTGCATGAACAGCAGCACCYTTGGGGGATCTGGATGGGTCTTGTCTCACAGAGTGGTTTGGGTTGGAAGGGACTTTCAAGGGAGCTGATTCCAACCCTGACACCTTCCACCATSCCAGGTTGCTCCAAGCCTCATCCAGTCTGGCCTGGAAAACATCCAGGGATGGGGCAGGCACAGCTTCCCTGGTTTCCAGCCCAGGGAATCCAGAGAGGAAYTCACTAAGGGTTGGGAGCAGGTGGCAGTCACTGTCACAGGGAGAACAGCAAGAGCTGGAGRGATGTCAGCTGTGGGGAGTGAGGTGACCACACTGGGAACCCTTGGCTGTAGGGAGAAAGGTGGATTCATAGCACAGATGGATGCAGGGGGTTGTGGAGGTGCCCTGAGAGCCCTGAGCACTTGGGGAGACAGTGCTTGAGGTGTCACAGGCACTGAGCAGGGCAGAATGATGTAGCTTTGCCCAGAAGTGCTGTCACAATGGCCAGGAAAAGGGCTGCACTATTGATCTCAGCTTCCCWCTGAGGAATTACTTCAGTCTGACATGAAAACATCCGTGTTTCTGAGGTGGGAATTGCTGTTCTCTGGGGAATCATCCTTCCTGCAAGGAGCAGGGACTGCTGCCAGAGGAGAACTGCTCAGCAAAGTATGGGCAGACCACACATCTCCTGAGATGAAACCCCTCTGAGCCTTTGGAGAAGAGGGAGGGAGGAGAGGTTGAGGAGGGGCAGGAGCAGGATTTGTTCCCTGAGAAGGTGGAAAGGTCTGGCACATGGTGAGCAAACGCCTTGTGGAGGTTTCAGTAGGATTGCAAGGCAGAGAGGACATTCAGGAGACCCTCCTGAGGTGAGCTCTCTCTTGAGAAGGTCTGGCCATTCAGCCCTCAGGTGTGATGGTCAGCTCTGAGCAGCCACTGCTCATCAGAGCCCAGGCCCTCTCCTGGGAGCCTGTGACACCCTCTGGGTCAGCTGGACAAGGACAGCTGGGACAACCTGGTTTCAAAATGCCAGCAGCTGTGTGTGGAGTCTCAGTCATTCATCCTGCTGGGTGCATGGGGAGCAGCTTGGGGAGGCAACATTTTTAGGGAGGCTCTTCATATCCTAATCCCTCCAGGAGAGGCTTCCCCAGACAGGGCTCCACAGTGCATGTCTCCCTTTTTGTTCTTGGAACTTCAACCTGGAGGATTTTGCCTTGCTAAAAACAGTCCCACAGTGCCCACAGGCAATGCATCATTAAATCCCAAATTCAGGCCTCTTTCTCTTGGTCACTCCAAGTTAGGCTGAAGTTTTCCTTCCAGACTGATCTCTCCCTATTTCCTGCTCATTCCCAAGTCTGTTGGAGCCTGGGAGGTGTTAACAGTCCAGGTGATCATTCCTGGCTGTCTTGCAGTATTGGGAATCTTGGCCCTTGGGCTCTTTGGTGATTTATTCCTGGTAAGGTGTGGTGGGGGTTGCAGAGTGGATTTCTGATGAAATATCTGATGAAACACAGAGCTGCTGGGTCAGTCAGGAGGAGGAGGAGGAGGAGGGATGGCTGAGGAAGGCTGCTGGCTGAAGTACCCAGCTCTGGCAGCTCAGGAGGATCCTTATGGCTGGGCTGTCAGTTTGATGGATTGGGAAGGCGGGTGGGGAGGTGCTGTGGCCTTTTGTTAATAAATTGGTGTTAAATCCCCAGTTTGGGAGTCRCAGCCTTTCTGCAGGGGCAATCAGTTTCCCTGTCTCTCTTCTCCCTCTCCAGCATAACGAACTTGAGGAATTAAAGGCAGCACTGCCAGTCAGAATGATGAAAATGGGGTTGGGGGGCCCTGGTGTGCTCAGAACCAGAGCTCCCTCAGGGAGGATGTGGCAGGGGTGGCTTGGATCTGGAAGTCAGCCAGGAAGGGATGCCCAGTTGCATGCACAGTTCAGTGTGGGCTCTCTGGTCCCTGCTGGAGACAGGCTCAGGGGTCAGGTGGATTTCCCAAAGGGTTTTCTTGTGATGTGTCTGCACTGCCAGGCCTGACCCTGGCTCTGAAATCCTTCCCCAGGGATGGGAGCTGGCCAGTGCTGCCCAGCAGTGCAGAGACCCCAGCTGATGGCCCTTTGGAGTGGAGGTTTCTGTGGAACAGCTGCTTTTGGTCAGCCCTGGAGGGTGCCCATGTCTCCAGCTGAACCTGGAGCAAGGTGGGCAATCAGAACCAGCCTTGGCTCCAGGGAAACTCATGAGAGCCTTTGGAGCATTTCCTGCAGTGCCCTTGGCATCAGTGCAGTGTCTGCAGGTCCTTCCAGCACCACTCAGCCCCTTCCCTTCTCATCCAAAACCAATACACTTTGAATTGGGCTCTTAAAAATACTCTCTGCACACTCCTGGAGTTGGATTCATTCCCTTGAAGTGTCAGATGGCAGCAGGGAGGGGACAGGGAGTTCAGGTGGGAGCTGAAGCTCAGTGGCCTAACACTGCTGATTCAATCTTTACCTCTGCCTTGCCAAACCAGCAGATGCTTTTGGAAGAGGCAGAGCAAGGAAAGCAGCCAAGAAGGGCCCTCCTCATCCCCTGTGCTGGGTGCACTGCGAGCCCCTGGGTGCTGAGGGTGGTGACAATGGCAGGGCAATGTCACCGCAGCAACAACAACCCCTGGACTCCAGCAGGACGAGCCACTCACCCCCCTTTTGCATTTTCCTGATAGCACAGGCCAGAATTTCACTGTGGGCACTTCCACAGCAGCTTTGGCATCTGCAGCCCCGGGTGTGACAGGAGGAACCAGCCTGCCTGGCAGATGGAATGCCCTCCTTGCCCCGATGGGATGCAGATGGGGATTCCTGCTGCTGGTTCCTGCAGGTGTCTCTGAGGCCAGATGTTCACCCTGGTGAGGCTTCTCTGCACTGCCCTGCTCCCAACAGAGGGCTGTGAGCAGTCCTTGTGCTTCCTCGTGGTTTTCTGTTTTGGACGGGAGCAGCTCCTCCTCCTGTAACTATGGAATGTAGCACTTTGTTCAATGAAAACACTGGGAAATAAAAAGCTGTCCATCATAGCTGACTTCAAAGTGCCTCGTCTCCCTGGCATGTGTGCTTCATTCAGTGCCTCAGGCAAAGCTGGGATGTGATGCTTGGGTGTTGTGTTTCTTTCTCCAGGCTGCAAGGAGCCASGCTGGGCTTGCAGAGGTCATGGGGAACCCCAGCCTGGCACGTTTTGGGCAGGATTTCCCTGGAACCAGGTGTTTGCCATGGGCTGTGATGAGTAACACCCCAAAGTCCCTTGGTTTGCAATGAGCCCCAACAGTGACAGCTCTCTGCACACCAGGACATTTTTTTTTCCTTCCTGTTTTGCCCTGTTTGTGATTTATCTGTGCCCAGATCTTCCAGTGCCCCACTGACAGGGTGTCTGCCTGCCCTTCTCCCATCTCCCCCCTCTCTCTCCAAACAAGAACTATTTGTCACTGTGTGTATTYTCTCTAATGGAAAATGGCTTGTTCAAAACAAGAAATTCCCAGGGAAATAGCTGCTTGGGGATTGCATGAACACATYCCTTGCTAATTGGTAGTTGCCAAAAACAATCTGTATATTCATGAAGCTGTTTGCTGCACTGCTGGCTTTTTCCAATGAAGAAACAAGACCTGCTGAAAGAAGATAAACAATGACAATGTTTTTTTTTCTCCCCTAGGTCTGTTTCCTTAGGAAATTACTCTTTGTGATCTTGCTGCCTCACTCTGTCCATCAGCTGGTCTCCTTCTAATGTCCCTGACTGCCAGCCAAGCCAGGGCTCTGTGAAAATGGGGGAGAGGAGAGCTCAAAATTAAAAANTCCCCTAGGTCTATTTCCTTAGGAAATTACTCCTTGTGATCTTGCTGCCTCACTCTGAGCCTCTGTCCATCAGCTGGTCTCCTTCTAATGTCCCTGACTGCCAGCCAAGCCAGGGCTCTGTGAAAATGGGGGAGAGGAGAGCTCAAAATTAAAAACAAAAACAAAACAAAACAAAAACCAAACCAAACCCCCCCAAAAAAAACCCAAAAAACCCCAACAAAAACAAAAAAAAAAGTGTGTATGGAGCTGTTCTGAGGCTGTAGACGTCCTGCATTTTCAGCATTTATATAGAGAGGATGAGCTGGATGCCCTGGAAATCATTGGGGTCCCTGTCCTGTGTGGGTTCCCTGGGGCTGAACCAAGCACAAGGACGAGTCTGGCACAGGGCTCAGCCCATTCCAGTCACAGGACATTGCAGAGCCAGCCCAGCTTGGGGTTGTTCTCATCGATGGATTTGGGGAGGACAAACCAAAGGCACACGCCAGGATCTGTGCTCAGGGCCAGGCACAAAAAATCTCCTTTACTTTGAGGCAAATCTCATCCTCCCTCCTGTGGAACCCCCTGCACATGTTGGAGGTCACAGGCACTTTAAGGGCACAATTTCAGTGCACAGGGATGTTCAGAGGTTTCCCTATTTTCCTTTCAGTGGTGATGCCATCCCAAGGGAAGGGTTTGGGTCTCAGCCAGCAGCACAGAGTCAACAGAGATGTTCCCAGCAAAAAACCTTTCCTTTCTCAGTTATAAGTGCTGGGCACCCAGGGCTCCACATGGAATTTGCAACCCAAGTTCTCCACCTCCCAGGCATTACAGCCTGTACTGATTTACTTGAAGTCTTTTTGTCTTAGTCTGATTTCCTGGTAAAAAATCTCTTCCCAAAGTGATGGAAATGTGCCAGGCTCTCCTTCTGTCCAGAAAAAGCTTCTGAGCCTTGGCTGAAGGACCACATTCAGCAGAGCCCTGATGTCCAGGAATATTCATGGATGAGGGGGAGTTGCTCTCCTCCCAAGCAGCAAGCCAGAGGACAAGAGGAAATGATTCCATGTTGCACAAGGGGAGGTTTAGGATGGATATTTAGGAAAAATTCCTTCACAAAAAGAGTTGTTAAGCACTGGCACAGCTGCCCAGGGCAGTGGTGGAGTCCCCACCCCTGGAGGGATTTTGAAGCCATGTGGATGTGGCACTTGGGGACAKKGGTTAGGGGTGGCAGTGCTGGGGAATGCTTGGAGTTGGTCTTTTCCAACCTTCATGATTCTGTGATTCTCTGAGCTGCCAAGGACTGAGCAGCTCCTGGCAGTGCTGGGCTGTGCAGGGACATGAATGGAGATAAATGGCAGCTTCTGACTGTCCCTTCCCAAAAATATCCCCAGAAAACTCCTGGGCCTTGCACATTGTGCATGAGGAGGAATGTYAGCCTCTGTGTTGGACCAGCATTTGGGAGGGGAGCTGTACTTTTACTAATTCTCCAAATTTTTTTAATACAAAGTRCCTGGAAGGGTAAATTACAGTCAACCAGGCTCTTCACTAAGGATTTCATCTCATCTGAGGCAGAGGAAATGGAACTGGGCAGCAAAACTGATGCTAACAGACTTTTTTTTTCTTGAGGGAAAATTTGTAGTGTGTTCAAAAAATTAAATCCCTGCAAAAAAAGTGACCTTTTATATATTCATATAAAAGGAAGTTTAGAATTAAATCACAAGTGTCTGATTTAAATTTAAAACATCTTCTCTTACACAAGCAGAGTCTCAATAATGAAAACATTTGCCAGGATCAGGCTGTAACCTGACCTGGGATTTGCAATCAAAATGTTTGGATCACTGGATTTAACTGTACTTTASATCAAGAAGCTGAAAAATCCTTATTTAAAATAATTTGTCAGCGAGGTATTTTTTCAATTTTAGCTCTTTTCCCAAGGTTCACTCCTGCTGTTCAATATGCCCTTTAAAAGTTATTGATTTGCCTCTGGAAATCATCTGCCCATGGAGTTGTGTTTTATTCTTTCCATAACCTAATCTGCAATTATGGAAGCAATTTCAGGGTTTCTGATCTAATTTTTTTTCCCCAGATTATTTACACTTTGCATTTTTAATATTAAAAAATAGCAAGCGACAGTCTTCCATCCCACTGACTTATTGCATTCCATTCCTGTCTGGTTAAATCTCACTTGGATACAGGCTGAAATTCGACTGAAATGCCCAGAAATTGGATTTTTCTTACAAGAGCAGCAGAATGGGAGCTGCACTGTTGCGTGAACATCCAGGATGGGTTTGTGGTGACAAACAAGGTAATTTGGGCACAGGGAGCTGAGGGGGTTGCTGGGGGGAAGTTGTAGTTTGTGAGATTAAAGAACACAGCAGCGATGTCAATCCTGCATCCCAGAGGAGTTGGGAGCTGCCCCCACTTCAGCAGGAGCAGGAGGGAAGAGTTAACTAGRAAAAAAAAATTGATATTATATTCAAGGCACAGCCATGGCCAAGGAGACCTGMAATAAAAAATCCTCTGGTCTTGGGTTTCAAATGGAAAGGAGGGAGGTGGTAAAATGCATCATTGAATCCAGGCTGGGATGAGGGAAAGCTGAGCTGTGCCTCAGTGCTGGGCACGTGGAATTTATTGATGGGCAGGAGCTCCTCTGGACCATGGATTGCGTGAGGAATGGTGGCAGAGGTTTGCTGGGTGCTTTGTCCTTGCTGGAAGTGACAGGAAAAGCTTCCATGGCTCACGGGATCTGCCTGTGGGGCAGGAGGTCACTGCCAGGGGGCTGCAGGAGGGAACACTTTCCTCTAGACCTGGAAGTGAAGAATGTGGCTTAACAGCATGGAAAAACAAAAGGCTGATCAGGGGATTTGGCTGCACACAAGCTGTACAACATCTATTAAATATAAATATTTAATTGGGTGTTYGTTTTGTTGTCAGCATGCTGGGCTTAGAAGTGTACAACTCTTACCCTGAAACATCTGAGTGTGGGAAGGAGGTGAGGCTGTGGAAATACTGAGGGGGGATTTTTTT
>CADDXX010000586.1:75391-160611 GCA_902810485.1 Alauda arvensis
GCATTTGTATTTTGTGTATTCAACACTTTTGTAAATAAAAGGCTTTGTAATTACCTGTGATCTTCGCAGTGCAGATTAGGGAGCTATCCCACGCTCTGCCCAGTGTCGCAATAAACATACACTTTCTAACTTTACCTGTTAGAGGGTCTTTTGTCCATCACAGTTGGATATTGATATTAGGTCGATATTCATATTTTAATAAATCAGTTTGGGGTGGAAAGGACCTTAAAGCCCATCCAGTCCCACCCCCTGCCATGGGCAGGGACACCTCCCACTGCACCAGGTTCCTGTCCAAGCTGGCCTGGAACACTTCCAAGGGATGGGTCAGCCACAAGGTTTCTGGCCAAGAAAATAATGATTTCTGCTTTAGAGATGCTTGAGATGATCTGTAAGACCAGATGTAAGAGAGGGGAAAGGTCCCAGGAAAAAAAGAAGGGTGTTGGTCCAGCATCAGGACAACAGGAGAGCTTCAGCCATGGGCCTGCAGAGCTTTGGTGCCACTGAAGCTGTGAGTGCTGTTTGTGTTTCAGAGCACAGAAAACACCCAGGATCTGAACATGGATCAGGGGATGCTGCTGAGGAGCAGCTTGTCTCAGTCAGAGATGCYCTGCTGCTCTCCAGAAGCTCTCATTTGGGATGGGGATGTTGTGGCAGGATGTCAGTAAATGCTGTCATGGCCACAGGGCCTGTTCACACTGTCCTTGCAGCCCACCTGTAATTTGTGGTGCCTCCTGGTGAGGCTGGGGACTGAACCACTGTTTCAATAGTTTGTTTAAAAGCACAGAGTCCTTTCAAAAATAGTAATGGCTGCAAGTGCAATAATTTGCTGGATACAGACAAGAAGAGGCACCCAACTGYCCAYAGAGGACRTGATGTCCACCAGTAGCTCTGGAGYCCRTAGATCAGRTGCTGCTGTSACCTGCTCTGCTGTGGCAGCTGAGCATTGCCCTGAGAGCAGGCACATCACATTTTTTAAATAGATATGGCTGTGCCTGCTCAGGAGGCAACAGGATTTTTTTTTTTCTGCTCTTAAAAACCTGCCAAGTGCCAGGGGAGTCATCACCAGCTCTGAGCAGCAGCACAGCCTTTCCCCAAAGASATGAAGCAGCAACAGTTCATGACTTCATTTAGCTGTGTTTGTGAACAGGATCCACCCTGGGAGCATCTCTGTCACCCTCACATCACCTGCACAGCTTCCAGGATTTGTTTTGTCCCAGGGATGGAGGAGCCTCTCCAGCACTGGCAGCTAATGAGTGTCTGCTGGAGCACCCCCATGGACCCTCCACTGCTGTGCATTTGGATTATGGAATTACCTGGGTAAGAAACAAACCATCAGCCAGCCTGAGAACTTGTAGATTCTTCCCTTKATCTACTGCCAACCCTTGGATTGAGTGTTGGTGGTGAGGGCAGGGGGAAAAGTGGTTAAAAAAAGAAAGACAGGGTTTGGTTCTGCTARAGGAAGCAAGCTCCTGCCACCCTGAGCAGTGTAAATGGGGAGAGAAAAGGCTCTGCTCAAGTCCTTGGAGTGATTCAAGGGGAAATTCACACTAATAAGGGCTGCTCTGGGCTGACCTGGAGGATGCTCTGCATTACCTGAGCTGGTGTGTCCTGTGGATTGTAAAATATATTTCTTATTCAAGGTCTGTGCCTCTCTCTACTGCTCTCACCACTGGTCTGTGCCCCACTCCTGGTGCTGGGAGGGCTTTTTGGAGGGTCCCTCTGGGCTCTGGTTTGGGGCACAGACAGCCCCTGCTCTCTGAGAGCTCAGTCAATAGATGTGTTTTCCAAATGCCATGGGAATGGAAACAATTTTTTTCCCACCCTAGAGAGCAACTGGTGCAGCTTTTCCCCTTGAATAATGCTTTGGAAATCCAATGGTGAGAGGGCTGTGGTAATTCTCTTTTTTTGCTTTCTGGGTGATTGCAGAGCAGCCCTAGAGAGGAAACTGCARGAGGTGAGCCTTTGATGGGTATTTCCAAASGRAACACAGTGCTGGGATCAAAACATCTCCAGCAAAAACTTCCACTCCTGCTCCTCAGATCCTCATCCCACAGCTSTCCCAGCTTACCCTGCCTGCTGGGTGACCAATTCCAGCTCCTCTCTGGAATTCCCTCGGCTGGAGAATGGAGTTTAAAATGCTCCCAACTGTAGGAATGTTGCAGYAGMACTTTCCCTGATTWGTGAATGGAGATGGASATGAAAAGAAGCCCAGACCTCCTCTCCAAGACCATTTTCAGCAGACCCTGGGCAGCATCAGACCCTTTCCAGCCCCTGGCCAGAGGCAGGAGCAGCTGGGGAGATGAGGAACTGGGAAGCTGCCAGGGAGAAAGAAGGCAGAAAGTTGCCAATAGTTGAGCTCTCAAGAGTTTCTGCAGTTTTCCAGACCCTGGGTTGTAACAAATCTCCTCACCCTTGTATGAATTCCTAGGAACTGCAGTTTCTCCATGTTTCTTTGGGGCAAAGGAACCAGCACATCCCTGGAGGGCTCTGGAAGTACAAGGAGAACTTAGGAATGGTCACAGAGCCTCAGGGGCTTTCGGAAATTCAGATTTCCACTTACAGACACTTCTGACTCCCTGTCTTGAGCAGAAGGAATGGAGCATTACCTTTTCCAGGGCAACAGATGGAAAAATTCAGTTCAGCTGGGACTGTGAGGGGTTGAGCTGGCAGGAGCAGCAGAGGACTCAGGTCAGACTCTGTCAGTGCTGAGCTCCATCCACGGTGAGAGGAACAAATTGATCCGTTGTTGTGAGGGCAGATCAAGCAGGGAGCTGCATTTTGAGGTCACCTCTCATGGTTGRAGCTGTGGGGCCTCCTCACAGGGCTGAGACAGGGCAAGTTTCTCTGCCCTGGGATGGCAGAGGGGACCTGTGCAGAATGAAAAGCTGCTGGGTGAACGTGCTGCAATTCCAAATCACCACTGTGGAGCCCAAACTGGATTATCCTGGTAAAACAGAGCAGGGAGCARTTCTTGTTTTTTTTCACAGGATTGATTTCTGTAAGCTGCAATCTTATGGATATATTTTTTATTTAGAGTGACTGGAGATGCAKCTTCTCTCCTGCTGGGATTTTATCATAAAAAACTTCTCCAAGTTTGTGGCATTACTCATGGTTACTGCAGGTGAGGCTAAAGGAGAGGTGGCTGCAGCACTTCCAACACATTTCCATTAAGCAGCCTTAGGTCTCCAGTTGTTTATAACCACAAGCAAACCATTATCCAGATTTTTCAGTGGCATTTTGGTGAAAATCTCCTCAAAGTTTATTTGGCAGAGGTGGGAACAGCCCAATGGGTTTGCAACAACACTGCCACAGTTCAAATGTGTGCAAAGACCAAGAATATCCAAATGTGAAATTAAATCACCAGTGTGAAGAACTGCAATTCAAGGAGTCATAGCAGCAAAAATCAATCAAGGAGCAGCTTTATTCATACAGTAACTGGAACAGGCATAAAATTGCAAACAGGTTCTTAGAAATGTTGTCCAGGGGTGGTTACACGCTGTGATGATTGATGGGTTGAATTCTTAATACTCCCTTTGGGTTTACTATAAGCTGCTCACACTTATTATAGATCTACTATATTTAATTTTGTTACCAAGTTAATTGTATTTTCCCTAAGAGCTCCAGTAGCCTGCTGTGTATTTCTGTGTCTTTGCCAATGAACTGCTCCACTTATTGGCTAATAACTGACTGTAAGGATTTTTCTTTATAAATGCAGTCTCCTTAAATGTTTCTGCTAACGTGGTCTGCATAAGTATTCTCCYGGCTTCTCTCTCAGTTTGCCTTGCTCTGAGCACAGCAATACTTTGAGCTACTTAAAGGTTTAGTGCCCCTTTTGTCATATTTACTATCAGGAGCTGAACTGCAAATAGAAAAATGACTGGTGTGTAAAAGCCACTCTAATTGCTCCCAGATCTCCCTTAGTGCAAGTGAATCTTGAAACAAAGGCTTAGAAAGACTGGTTTTGTCAAACTGTGCAGTGGAGCTTGGAAATATTAGGGAAATAGCCAGGGAAGCAAGGAAAAACAGCCTTTCAGTGCCTAAAGGGGCTATGAGAGAGCTGAAGAGGGACTTTGGACAAGGATCCTTGCTGGATCTGGCCTGGAGATCCAGTGATTTTTCCTTCCTTCCCATCCTCTGTTCATGTAACCTCACCCTTTGCTGCCCAGGCTGCTGCAGTGGGCAATTAAATCTGAAATGAAAACCTAGAATGGATATAAATCATCCTCTGCAGACCTACAAGGTACTTACAAAGGGGAATAAACTTTTAAGGGAGTCTATAAACCTAGGTTTATGTCCTGGYTTTGGCTGGGATAATTTCTTCTTAGTCCCTGGCTCTGCTTTGGATTCAGTAGGAGAATGAAAGGTTGGACTCTTTATTTTTCATGGTGATGGTAACTGTCCCTTTGGGAGAGCCACTTTGATATCCYCCATCAGGGGGACAGGAGATCACAYTGAGGACATGCAGGAGCTCTGGCAGCCTGGGGAGCTGGAACTTGGAAACAGCTGGACAAAGTTCTCTGGCCCCTGCCATGAACTATAAATGCATCCTTTGTTTCACAGCTGAGGGAGCCTGAGGCAAGAGGAGTTGAAATTTGGCCTTAAGTCACACTGGCAGCCAGACATTTCCCAYGAGTCACAAATCATGGAAATTATTGTGATGCTTTCTAAGACTTTTGAATTTATTTTTTTGGTTTAATCTTTCTTGAAGTACCAGTTAGGACATGATGCTGAATGACAGGCATCTCTTCAGGGTGTCATCAAGGATCCTTCCCTCAGGGTGGTTAAAAATGCCAGAGGAAATGGTAAGTAAAGGATCTTTAGACACTAATGAAATGGTAAAATGCAAGATGACATTCAAAGGTAGTACAGACAGAGGAATATGTTCTTACAAAGCATTATTAAAGAGAAGCTCTAAGTTGGCTGCTGCAATCCAGGAAAGAAATCTTAAAAGCTGTGGCAATACTTCCAGAGGTGCCCAAAAATGAAAACAGCATGGGAAGGTTATTAGTAAGAGCAGATAACAAATCAGAAAGCATCCCTTGGCTTTTTYTGCACACCCACAGTGTGTCTGCATCAGGCTGTGTGCAGCGCTGCTCCCCCAGCTCAGAAAGGACATCTCAGATAAAACAAACCCGAGAAAGGCACAGGGAAGGACATCAGAGATGGCCAAAGATAAGGAACAACTTCTCTATGAGGARAAGGGCAGTAAATAAAACCCTTCAGCCTGGAAGAGAGATTAAAAGGGAGAGAAGGTGATGGAGTCATGTGAAAGCAGCAGGAGCATGGAGAAGATTTGAGGGAGCAGTTCAACACTGTGTCTCAGAACAAAGAGACAAAGGGGCACTGTCAAGTGCTTAAGTGGGAGGTTTTAATGCAGCAAAATAAATTTCCTTTCACAATCTGCATTTTAATGTGAGGAACTTCTCGTTGTAAGGCTGTGTTTATAGAAATACCTGCAGACAYTCAGAAAAATCAGGGAAGAAAAGTGCTTTTAGATGCAGCTTAGCAATCAGAAAAACATCTTGCCACCTGTCTGAGGCGTTTGAATTAGGATGGGATGAAGCACCCCATGGAAATGGTTATCCTTCTCCATTCATTGCAGCAGGAATGCAAAGGCTCAGTTTAGACTTAACAAGGATGTTTGGAACAGCTAAAGGGAGGTGTGATAATTCTTCTCACCCTTCCTGACAAGTTCTCCTTGGAAGTGACTTGCACAAGGCTTGTRGGAAGATAAATCCTTTCAGGCACAAGGTGACGAGCCCAGCTTGTGATCAAGTCAGCAGAAAGCTGGATTCTCTGGCTCAGTGTTGGAAAAGCACAGGGACAGCAGCTGGTGTCCTGGAAAGATGAGAAGCAGATCCARAAGGGAGCAGAGGAAGGTGGAGGGGTCAGAGGGGAGATGGCACAGGAGGAGGGACAGCCCAGCCCTTGGGAACACAACTGGCATCGACTGCTGCTGGCATTGAAAAGGAATTACAAGAGCTTGGAGTGTTCCCTCAGCTTCCACAGCAATTCTGTGAATTACAGATATTACAGATTCCTCTGGGTTCGGTTTGATGTTCTTGTAAGCACTTAAGCAGCATTTTGAGGCTGCTTTTCAAAGTGGTTGCTTGYATTTCTGTTGGGTTTTGTTGGTTTTTTCCAACACAGACATGATGTGTCTTTGCACCACMTAATTTTGGTCAGGTTTCCCTCCTGTATCTCACTCAGTGATGCTGTCCCAGATGTTCTGGTCTCTCAGGTTCTGTTAARGAGATTGAATTTTGCTCCAAGAAAGCAAAACCTTTGTTAGTGTTTCATTGCCAGGCAAGGCAACCAAAGCAGGAGGAGGGATGATGAGCAAGTTTCTTATCCCCTGTGGGCAGTGATTATCAGTGATTTGTTCTGTGAGGTCCACTCAGACACCCAGGAGCTTGATTTGGGGATGTCTTGAGCTCTCCAAGCTACCCCTGAAGACACTGAGAGCTGTGCCTTGAACACAGAAAGTGCTARACCACAGTTAAGTATCTGGAAAATTGGTACTTTTGTCTCTGCCATAATTCCCTGTGTGTAAAATATGGGCTTTCCATGCCAGTGGTGTGCTGTGAAGTCTAAAAAGTGATTTTGTTTGCAAAACTCCCAGTTTCTCCTGTGATGAGCATCCCAGAAAAGTCCCACAGGGAATAATTCATGTTCAGTTCAGTGCAGAGGTTTGGTGCTGTGTGGGAAACAGGGGCTCAGCTCTCACACAGGSCATGGAAAAAGAATGACTTGGTGTCTTGTCCCCACGGTGTCAGCAGCTCCAGGAGGTGAGAGACTTGCAGAAAAAGTAGTGTACAGTAATTTCATGGAATGTGGGCTTGGATTTGGGAGGATRAACAAAAGCCAGCTTTGAGGCTGTGCTACTTTTGAAGCAGAGGTGTGAGAGGGGATGTGTGAGGAAGGAGGGATGGGGATGGCTCTGTGTCCAAGACATGGGGGGAGAAGGGGATGGAGAGGAAGAGCCATCCTTCAAACTGGGCACAAATCACTTTATGACTTCATGACATGACTTCAACTTGAATAACAAAGCTTTTGGAAGTGGGGCAACTGCACAGGGCAGGGGAGGGGCTGTCCAGGGCTGCTTCATAACAGAAGTGATTTCACAGGGGTAAAAAGCCCACCCAGCACAGACAACCTAAAGTCTGGTGCTTCTGAACCTTTTAGTGCTTGCCCTTACAACCTTAACSTCAGTAGTTCCTGTTCTTGATGGAATAAATTGAGAGTATCAACAATATTCATGACATCTTGAAATAGAGACATTTGATTTATACAATTGAATAGCTCACAGGGAGGTCATTTATTAAAAACAAAGGAAAATTACTGGAAACCAGTTATTCTTCACACCAAATGATAGGAAATGGTTATTACTGCTCCAAATTTCCATAATATTGTAGTCAAAGCCCTGAGTAGTGATTCATTTCTCTTGGAGATTATACAAGCAGAAGTGTCAGCTCCATGTTACAACTGAAATAGAAATCCAGCACTGCCCTGGCTGTCACAGGAGGTTTCCTGCCCCGGAGTGTGACTTCTGCCAAGTATCATATTAAAGAATAGAATAGAATAGAATAGAATAGAATAGAATAGAATAGAATAGAATAGAATAGAATAGAATAGAATAGAATAGAATAGAATAGAATNGAATAGAATAGAATAGAATAGAATAGAATAGAATAGAATAGAATAGAATAGAATAGAATAGAATAGAATAGAATAGAATAGAATAGAATAGAATACCCTTCTACAGAACCAGTGTTTTGTGGTACCCTTCCACACAGATCTCAGTGCCACCCCAGGTACCATTTTTGTCATTGAAAAATTATGTTGCCAGCAGTGTTGGATATGTAGTGCACATTTTTTTCTTCCTAAAACCTGGAGATTTTTGTGTAAAGATAAAGATTTGTATATGGCAAGAAGGAGCAGCAGAAAATTCATCACCTCCAGACACTGAAAACATTGTTCATGGTAAGTTGCACTACTCTGGAAAAGTAGTGTTACAATTTAAAAGTCATATATTTAGCTAAAACCAGGAACAGCTGGCTCTGTTCTTGATGAAAGCTTTCATAATTTCTGTGATGAATAGCAATCAGTTTGGCTGTTTTCTGGATATTTCAACATGACAGCTCATTCTGGCTGCAGGATGGGTTGGTCTGGGCTGGTATTTGACAAATCCTGTCAGAAACACAAGCCAAACTCTGATCACTGTGAAGACCAAAGACCCCATTTAAATGACTTCAGTGTGATCACTAAGGAAGGACCACATTGCCATTTTCCTCCTGGCAATTTCAATTAAAAAAACACAAAACATGTGGCATTTGGCAAACATGAGATAAGAGGCTTTGTTATAAATAAGAATATCAGATGGAAAGGTTGCCCAGGGCTTGTTGGCAGGCTGGAGAGCTCTCTAAAATAAAATATCAGTAAGAAGGAGAAAATGAGATCTCTGCACTGGGATCCTACCTCTGAGGGCTGAAGCACAGAAAAGAACCAAGCAGCAGACAAGGAGATCTTGAAGGAAGAAGTTTTTAAATGCTTATGGAAGCAGGAACAAATCCCATCAGAAAAGTTTGGGTAGCAGCAGGCATCTCTGTGGACACAGAAATAGATCTCCAAATAGAAGAGCTCACACAGAAATTTCAGCGACAGCCATAAAATATGCTGGGAAAAACCTGGATTTCATTAGAAAACTGTTTGCAAAAGAGATCTTTTGTCCCTCCCAGCTTTCTCCTTGGACACAGGGATAGATCTCSAAAGAGCAGGGCCAGGTTGGGAAACAGCTCTGGAGCAGCTTTGTCTTTGGTACAAGGCAAAGGCTGAGAAGTTGTACCAGCAGAGGGAGCGGGACACCAGATTTCTTTTCCTACACAAGTGCCTAATCCAAGGAGCTTACAGAGAGAAACCAGGTTCTAAAATGCAAGTTTTACCCRCTGATTCTTTAGAGAAAGGGCCAGYTGATGCAGGTTTTCTCCCATGGCTATGGAGTAGCTGCAGAGGTGGAAGAATGAAGTCTCCAAATATGCTTTGCGTATTTGAAATGAGGAAAAAGATCATGCAAATTTTTTTTAGGGTACTGGTCAGRCTCCTCCAGTTTTGTTTTTAAATGTCCTGTCAGGATACATCTCAGATTTGAGGCAGATGAGATTCAGGAGTGAATACTCTGGCCAGTGGGGCTGCAGCATGGGATGAGACCTGGATAAGGACACTGGGTCAGGTTCCTGGGCTTCTCTGGGAGAAGGGAACTGGGCTCCTTTGGCAGGGACTTTGGGAGTGATGCTGGGGCTACATCTGGAGCACAAGTCCTCCATGTCCATTTGTGGGGCAGAAGAGAGTTGACAGCACTGGGCTGCACACCTGGCCTGAGGTGTGCAGGGCTCCAGGCAGATCTGTCACACGGCAAAGGTGCAACAAGGTGACAAACCCTGCTGGAGCACATCCAGGAAATCCGAATCCATGAGGTCCCTCTGCAGAGGGGTCAGGGATGTCAGAGCTGCTTGGCAAGAGGACAGAGCCAGCAGGCTGGGGTGGGGCAGGCAGGGCTGATTGAGATCTGCTCAACTCAGCCCAGCACGGCAAACAGATGGGAAGCAAAGGATAAAAACCAACCTCACCTCCACAGGCAGTTCATGCCATCAAAAACCTCACTCCCCAGAGCAAAAAGGCTCAGCTGGCAGCTGTGCTACTCCAAAGGGTGATGTACCATCCTCCTGAGCTGGCAGGGAAAGCAGAGCACAGCTGAAGGCACCATCCCCAGCCTGGGAGCCTCTCTTTGTCCATGTTTATCTTCCTGACTGCCCAGCATTTTTCCAAAGGAGATACACACACACACAGACTAACCTGAGTGCTTGCCCCTGGCCTGGTGACTTGTGCTGTCCTATCCCGTTCCAGGTACAAGCTGGATAATTCAGAACAGGCAATCCCCAAATGCAGCCTTGGGATACAGCAACAGCCTGCTCTTGTTCCTCCTGTGAGTGACTCAGGATGACACATCCCAGCCTTCAGAAGCACCAGGATGATGGGTTTTCTCCCAAGCCAAGTCACACAGGTATTTAGTGATGGCACTGAGGGCTTAATTCACACAAAACTTCAGAGCAGTTTTAGATGTGCTCTGATTCAGTCTTGGACATGAGGAGCTGAACCTCTGTCCTTCTCCAGGATGACCTGAAGGACCTGTGAAGGGCAGGGGACAGGACTCCCTTCACTGCTGGGGMCAAGTCACATCACTTGTTTCAATCTCCACGTTTTGAGAGTGGGTGTGGAGAGATCACTTTCTCCAACAGCACAAGATACTACAAAAGGAAGGAGGCAGAAGAGATCTCTCATCTTGGCTTTACTGTCCAGTGTGGAGAAGCCTGAAGGAATTGATTTGATGTAGCCAGGGAGAAGTGTGAGAAAGAAAAGTTGAGGATAATACCACTGGTATTATGTACCACTGGGAACTCTGAGGAACTACAGAACAGATCTGAAAACACCGAAACCTTTGCAGGGATGGGAGATGATCAGGCCTCAGCCCATCAGCACCTCTCCTGTGTACACAGACAGGAGAGCTCTGCCACCAGGAGGTGGTAGAGATTTTTGAGCTTTTCATGCTACTTTTCATGAACTCTTTTATCTCCTCAAAGCACCATCTGGGAAACTTCATAGGTGTATCAAAAGAGCCAGGAGTTTATCATTTGCAAGAAAGCTGCCTTGTAAAAGTGCCCAATAGTGCAGATTTCTTGTGTGTGCCATTGAAAAAGCACCACAGACAATCTCAGAAGAGGTTTCTGACACCACATCATGAGCTCAGCACTGTCCTGACCACCAGCTATCCAGGCACTTCCATGTCAGTGCCTCTGCCTGGTCACTGCCAGCCTCTACACCAAGGGACAGGGACTGATGCCTTGGGAAGGCTGAGCTGGAACAGAGACTGGACAGAGCTGGAGAATAAAGCAGATATTTATTGAAAGGCCTCTGGGATACACCTTGGGCAGGACAAGAGCCTGACCAGGGCTGCACCTGAGGTGGACCCAAAATGGTCACAAAATGGACCCAAAATGGTCACAAAATGGGTGACCAGTCATGAGGTCTCACACTTTTATAAGTTTTGGTCCATTTGCATATTGGGGTTTAATTGTCCAATTCCAGCTTCAGGCTGTGAGGTCTCATCCTTTTTGTTTCTCCCTTCAGTCCACCCTTGTTTGTGCTTTTGGACCTGGCTCGTTGTCCTTGGTCTTCAGCAGGGAAAGGATTTGTTTTGTCTCCCTACTCTGTGAAGAGTAACACTAACACTGAATGTGAGGTTCAGAACTGCACCTGAGGCAGCACAGAATTAAAAAACCATGAAAGCTAAAACTTAAAGCATCAGGATAAATACACAAAATCTTACCAGGTGCTTGAGAAACTGGTGTGGGTCTCAGCTGAGCGCTGAGCCACAGTGTAGAACTGCAGTTCCAAAGACTGTTTCTGGKTTGAATGGGAAGGGCAGGAAAGCASTTCCTTGGAAATGCCAACACAGATTTATTCCAAAAAATACCCTATKTCCTGTACAAATAATGATTTCATTTTTCTTGTCACATTGGAATCTGGAAGCCCAGCAGATTTTGTCAGTCTGAATTCTCACTAGTCCCAAGAAAGATCTGCTGGAACACGTGGCCACAGCTCTACTGAAAAGAGGAGAAGAGTTTAGTTGTGGTGGTTCATCATTCTCAGACCCTGCTGAAGAAGTGGGAGTTGAAAACATAGAGCAATGGATGTTGCTGTGTATCTCCAGCTGCTTAAAAGGAAAGGYAAAAACATGATTAGTACTTTGTAAAAACAGGCCTCAGCCCATCTTAAGTGATGCAGAACACACTGGCCATGTGCTATTTGCATTTATATGGAATTCTGTAACTGTTAGYCTTATTTTGTCATTGAGACTGAGCAGTCTTGGATGAGCCTTAGGGAGCAAATACCTGCAGCAACCAGCTGCAATTTCAKCTGAGTCTCCTCTCTGCTTCCCTCCCTTTGAAACAGGCATCAATACATTGACAGTGCTACTGCTAAATAAATGTTTCCAGGAAATGTTTGAGTGTGGACTCAGAGGAATAACTACATCCCCCTGCTATTTGCAAACAAAAATGATGAGTGCCCTGAAAGCTCCTTTCTTGCTGCCTTTAGTTAGAATGAACGCACTGAGCTGGGGGCTTGCATTTTTATACAGCATGGGGGCAATTGTTAATAACTCCCCTGATTCCTGGTGTCCCAGGTGGATCAGAGYATGGATATATCCATAACAACAGCTYTGGAACATGCAGACTSCTMTGGCAGCTTTCTCCTMCATCCTTAATGCCTTCTTTGTGTCATGGTTTCAGRAAGAATTGATTGTTTCTTGTTCTGCCTCCCATCAATGAAATCAACTGGCATTAAAAAAGCTGCCTTGCTCATTGCCAAACCGAATCCTTTTAATATCTGGTGATGCTCTGAAATATGTTGGAACTGGGCTTCCAATTTTGGTCCAAGCTGGAATYTCCCCAGTGTTCAAACAGAGGGGGGGAAAAGCTCTTAAAACTGAGCTGCCAACTTGAGGCATCTTTACACCAAATAATTTCATATTGTCARTGAGTCCTTTTGACCTTGAGCCCATCCTTCATTCCTGGTGTGCATGAGGCAGATTGAGCAAGAACTGGCTTTGCTCCAGTGACTTTCATGGTGCCACTTCAGAGGACAATTGAAGGAACTTCAAACACTACAGATTCTCTTCTCCCTCTCTATGGGTCCAGCTTCTTCATGTTTATGCTGGTTTTACACCAGTGTGACTTGTCTGAAAGGAGAATTGGATCCATAACACACAAAATCATTTTCTCCAAATGGCAGGAGGGAAGTCCTCTTGGCCATGACTTCTTAAAGGTTCTTGCTAAGGTAAAATCCAAGCCAAAATGACACATTCTTGTTTAAAAAAACAATGTATTAGAAGGATGAAACAGCTAATTTGGAATGATCAACTTGTAATTAATTTTTCACTTAAAACTCTCACTTGGCTTTAAACAACCCTCTCTGTGTGAGTCCTTTTTTCYCTTTTTCACACATTCATGGGCTCACAGGTAAGCTGCATGACAGACCAAAGGTGCCTGTTGCTTTTTCTTTTATCTCTCAATCCTCATAACAACACAGGGCAGAACCTCCTCAAAGAGATGAGATGGCAGGATTGGCAGCAACCTCAGCTCATGGTGAGAAATCTCCCCTTTCTGTCACCTCAGGGGGACTGGGGAGGTATGTGGAGGATGATGGAGCAGAGAAGGAGAAGGAGATGGAATTGGCATGGGAAAGAGGAGAACTGGGCTGTGTTCCTCAAAGYCTGTGGTTGATCTTCTAAGGGATCTCAGGCAACCAGTTCAACTCTAAGCATTTTTTGCCACTACATCTGCATCTTTCYCTAAATCCTGAAGTCCTGAGCCTCCAAGGGTGACCTTATTGAGGCTTTCAGTACCTAAAGGGGCTCCAAGAGAGCTGGAGAGAGACYTTGGGTAAGGGCATGGAGTGACAGGACAGGGGKAATGGCTTCCCACTGCCAGAGGGCAGGGTTAGGGGAGATTTTAGGGAGAAATTCTTCCCTRTGAGGGTGGKGAGGCCCTGGCACAGGTTGCCCACAGAACCTGTGGCTGTCCCATCCCTGGAAGTGTTCCAGGCCAGGTTGGATGGGGCTTGGAGAAACCTGGGATAGTGGAAGATGTCCCTGCCCATGGCAGGGGGTGGAACAAGATGATTTTAAAGTTTTTATCAACCCAAATAATTCTCTGATTCTCTGCTGTCCATGACACTTGGGACTGTTTGTCCAACATGGGGAGCTCTGAGCTATCACCACTGGGTCTTTAGGGTATCTTGCAACACAAATAAGGAACTGCAAAGGAGGAAATGATGCCTCTTGCCTCACAGAGAACAAACCAGAGGTGATGTGGACAGAAAACAGGCAGACAAGGCAAGGTCTGCCTCTCCATGAGGATATTCATGGTTTCATGACAGCCCCATCCAGTGGGATTTGAAAAGCAGCTGTGAAGTACACCCAGACTCTTGTTCCTTTCTATTTGAGGCTGTCTGGGAAAGCTGTGAGCAGCAGAAAAAAAAAAAAACACTGGGACTGTCTGCAGACTCAGCAAGATGATCAGGAGACGTTTACATTGTTCTCTCACTTGAGGAGTTATTTTTGCAAACATATGGCCTGGAGTTAAGTGGGGTTTTTTTTTTTTTTTTGAAAACACTGTGGTCAAATTCTGTGGCCAGTAATGGTGTAAGGCCCTTTTTTTCTTTTAGATAAAGACACCTATTTGTGGAATCTGGGGGAAATTCACCCTGTTCAATAAGCTACAGGTTAAATTGATGCTTTTAAAGCTCCTYTCTGGATCAACCCTCACATTTTAGTCACGGCATGGTAAATACACAAATCTCTCTGCAAAATCACTTCAGCACATTTATGCAAATTGTGGCTTTGATGGCCCTGTTAACTTGAAGAGAGGAGACAAATCCCCATGTGCCCCTCACCATGTGTCTTTTTCTTGGTAATAAATGTAGTTAATACATCTTGCTCAGCGAGGTTTCCTCTGCACACCTTCAACTGTAACTTGCAAAAAAGCCCAATTGCAGAGAAAGCAATTTGCCTGATCTTTCTGAAAAGAAAAATAGTCAGCATAAGAAGAATTCAGAAACAATACAGAGCTGCAATTCATTATAAGCTTTCAACGAGACAGAAGGTATCACTGTGCCTCCATTGCACAGAGTGATGTTGGAAGGGAACCACAGGCAGGAGCAATTTCAAGAATGGCTTTGCTTGTATTATCATCTAGTGGTGTTTAAACATGCACAGCATGTCCTTGAAAGCCTAGGGATAAGAGTTGGAGAGGAGATGAAAAATTAAGCCTGAACTAAGGTGTTTGGAAAGCTTGAAGCTTTAGAGTTGTTTCTGGGTACATCAGTTTAACCTTCACATGAAGCAGCCATTTCTTTCCTTCTCTTCAAAGTAACGCTTTTAAGTCCCAAAATTTGACTTTGAAGCTGAGATCAATGCTGGTAATGTTCTCATAACACCAACTCCCACTGGAGGTGAAATTGGGAAGGGGGGGACTTGTGGTTTGTTCAGAGATTCCACACAACACACCAGGCAAGTGATTTTTGCATCAACTGTGCTTCCCTAAGTAGGACAGGGAATTTTAATCCTGCAGAAGAGCTCAGAGCCTCACCAGCTCCTACTGACCCAGCACCTCTCAAAGCCARCTCATATCTGGTCTGGGTCTCAGCTGCTCTGTCCCATGGGCTGGGAAATCCTGGAGGGGTRAGAGCTGCTTATGGCACTCCACAGATTAGAAGTAAAAGCAAATGTCTTATGTCAGTTGGTGTGAATTTGCCATGCAGGGGTCTGTGCTTGTGTTGGACAAATACAAAACCAATCTCTACATTGAAAAGCATGAAAAGTCACCAATCTTGTTCCATAGCTAGCTTAAAAGGGGATGGGGAAAATGAMCTGTGCCTTGAACTCCTGAGTTATTTTGGTGGTTGGTGATTGATTTATTGCTGATTTGTAACTGCCCTCTTAGTATTACCCAGCACCAGGGGAAGAGACRAGAAATCAAGATCAAAAGGGTATTTCATATTGCAAAGTGCATTTTCATATCTGCAGCCACACACCAGAAAACCTTGATCTTCAAAGCACTGTACAAAYACTAACCAGCTAATGACTCCCTGAGCAAAGCCACAGCAATGGCTATTTTTAATACATCTATTATTTGTTTGCACTCATAAAAGGCAGTTTTGTGCCATCAGCTTATTTAGCCAAGCACAGAACAGAGAAAAAGGAGTGTGAGCAGAGGAAGAAGCAAAGGATATGGAATATCCTGACTGGGCTCCCCATGTACCAGGTAATGAATATGACTGGATGGAAAAGGAGTAAGTGAAGGTAAGTATGACACAGCCACAAAAGAAAAAAAAATTAAGGTGAGTTGATTACTGGATACAAATGCATTTTAAAGGAAAAAAAGCTGGTTGCTAATGGCCCTTTCAGTCYAGCAGAGAGAAGCAAGGACCAGCAGCACAAAAAGTCAAGTAATTCAAAGCCTAATTGTTGCCAGAGACAGAATTAGCTTCTAGAATGAGTAACAAAGCCAAATGATGAATTTGTCACCTCTCTCTCTTTTTTTTTTTTTTTTTTTTTTTTTTTTTTTTCCTCTCTCTCTTTTTTTTTTTTTTTTTTTTTTTCTCCCAAATGCAGGCAAGGATTTTGTGGACATTGCATGGAGAGATGTTAAAGCAGGTGTACGACCTGTCTGGGTAGCAGATTTCCCTTTTCTTCCTGAACTCTGCCACAGTGTGGGACGGCAGAGCTGCCACCACTGAGGCAGCGTTCCCAAGTGACACAGAGAGGGACAGGGGCCCCTCTGGAGGGATGTGACGAAGGTGTCAGATCAGAGGGCTGGAGCTCCTCTGACACGGGGACAGCCTGGGAGAGTGGGAGCTGTCCAGCCTGGGGAAGAGAAACCTCTGGAAARACCTTAGAGCCCCTTCCAGGGCCTCAAGGAACTCCAAGAGAGCTTGGCACGGACTTTGGACAAGGGCACGGAGTGGCAGGAGACGGGGGAATGGCTTCAAACTGCCAGAGGGCAGGGATGGATGGGATATTAGGAAGGAATTCTTGGCTGAGGCCCTGGCACAGAGAAGCTGTGGCTGCCCCATCCCTGGCAGCATCCCAGGCCAGGYGGGATAGGTCTTGGAGCAAGCTGGGTCAGTGGAAGATGTGCCCATGGCAGGAGGGTGGAACTGGATGAGCTCTGAGGTCCTTCCCTATCCAAACCATCCCCTGACACGCACAGCACGGAGCGGTGAAACCTTGTCCCCTCAGAGTCCGAATTAAAGGACTCCCTCCTTCCTCTGACACCTCCGTGCAGCCCCTGAGGGGGTCGGATCTGAGGGCCTGAGCGGTGAAACCTTGTCCCCTCAGAGTCCGAGTTAAAGGGACTCTCTCCTTCCTCTGCCACCTCCGTGCAGCCCCTGAGGGGGTCGGATCTGAGGGCCTGAGCCCTCAGGACCAGCTCAGGACACCCTCCCGTGCCAGCCCGAAGCGCAGCTCCCCGTGCCGGGCTGACCCCGCGGAGGCTTTGGGGCTGCCCCTTCACAGCGGCGCCTTCACAGAGACACAGCGACCCAACCGAGGGGCCAACACACCCCTGAGCGTGCCGGGGGCTGCATCCCACCCTCCGCCCCCTCATCCCGCCCCACCTGAGGCCCGGCGGAGCCGCTCGCCGCCTTCCTCGCCCTGCCCGGGGGGGCGGGGGCCGCGCTGCGGAGCCCGGTCCTGCACCAGGCGGCGGAGGCAGAGCGAGCGCCCCGCCGGCACCGCGAGCTGCGGCGGCCGCGCTCCTCCTCCCCCCTCCTCCTCCACCTCCTCCACCTCCTCCTGCTCTCCTCCTGCTCTCCTCCTCTCCTTCCTCCCCCTCCTCCCGCTGCCGCTCCTGCCCTCCCGGCTGCGCTCGCCGTCCCGCCCGGCCGCCCCGCGCGGCTCCTTCCCTCTATGGATGGGAAGGCAGCACCCAACGGCGTGGCCACCATCGAGGACAGGATCCTGCGCATCACCGGCTACTATGGATATTACCCGGGATACTCCAGCCAGAAAAGTAAGGCTCCCTCCCGCCTCTCCCGGCCCTCCAGGGCTGTGTGTGTGTGTGTTCGGCAGAGCGCTGAGGGTGCCCGTGCCGCCCCCCAGGCGCTGCCCCATCCCTCGGGGTGAGCGGGGTGCCCGCGGTGCCCCGAGGGGACGCGGCGGCTCTGCGGCTGCAGACGGGGGCGGCGGCGCTTGGCCGCGGGACTTCGCGGCTCCGAGCCTCTCAGGGCTGGCGTTTTGGGGTTTGCTTTCCATTTTCACCCTTCCCATCCCCGCCCCGGCGGTTCTGGGGGGTTCGCTCTCCGCCTGCCCCGCGCCCGCCGCACCGGGAAAGTTTCGGTGCCGGTGGGTCCCCCCGGGCGGGCGCTTCAGCTCCTGAATTATTCATCTTCCTCTCGAAACTAACGGGATTTTTCCAGAAAAGTGGGGAGTTTCCGACGATGGGGGGGTTCCTTCGTGCCGCTTTAATACCAGACACTTGTGGTGTAGGGGGCTGGTGTTGGTTCGGGGTTTTTCCATTTTTACTTTTTTTCCTGTGCATTCAATTTATTTATTTCCCTTCAACGAAGAAGCAGAAAATGAAGCAGGTGATCCTTGCAGAAAGTCCTTATTTTTTTTTYCCTTTAGAAGTTTTTAATTAGAAGCAGCGGGTTTCTAGCAGCTGGGAGAGCCTTAGTGGGTTTCTCTGGAATTCTGGCGGTCCCAGCACTCTGTTTGATGGGGAAAGTTTGGCTAATGAAAGAAATGATTCATTTTTACCACCAAGGAAATGCGTGCARTCAGGTTTTATTGTATTAGTAGTTGCTTTGCAGTTGGCAAAACTGTGACGTGCCATAGCTTAGCAAACAGAAGAGGAATTGAGGCCAAGTGAGGGACAAAATAAAGGAAAGGCAAGGAGCCCACTTGGGTGAGGTGAGCAGTAAGGAGCAGACTTTCTTCTGCATATTCCCCGTGGAATATTCTGCTTTCCAGAGCAGCCAGTGCAGTACTCTCCAGCTCCAATGCAATAATAAACCAAAACACAATTAATAAACTGTCAATATCAGAAAAACATATCTGTGGGCTTTTTATGATGGAGGAAAACCATGCATTGAAGCCACTTAATAAACAGGAATTCTTTTGTGTAACAGTCAGCTGAAAAATCCAATTCAAGCCCAGTGGTTTTATCCAGCTGTTATTTGTGGCACGCTAGCAGCATGACACAGGTGTTACGGGCATTTATTTGGTGAGGCCAGTTGGTTTTTCTGCAGTCAGAGGAGTTGGGAAGAAGCTCTGAACAATCTGGAGGTGTGGCTGTATATTAGTGCAGGGACTAGTTAAGTCTGAGCCAGGTGGGACCTGTATCCCAAATTCTGTAGTGGCTCCAGAGTATCYCTACAGTGTGATTTTCCAGAGAAGGGTGAGGATTCTGGCTTAATAGTTTGTTGCAAGTTTGCTTGGGTGGCAGCACGCAATTTTTCAGTCTGCAGCAACACTCCCACTCTCTGTCAAGTTATAGATTGAATCCAGTGTTGTCAATCCAAGTGTGGTGCAGTGGGAATGCCAGGAGAGCACTGCCCAGACAGAGGAAAGCTATCTTTGAACAGGTTCTGCAGATGCTACAAACTGCATCTGCCTAAAAATTAGAAAAAGCATGCCAGGAAAGGCCAATGCTTCCAGGAGTGCTGACTCTTGGGATTTTCCTGCAAGTCTCCTGGCCTTTTGTGCCTTTCTGGCTGGSTGCTGAGGCAAAACAAAATGATCAGTAGCTCAGGTTTTGGTGTTTGAAGAAAATAAGCAAAATCTGTGGTTGTAGTGTTTGAAGAGGAAAACTGCAAGTGTGTAAATCAGAGGTATTCCAATACTTAAATGCCTTTGGGTAAATTAAAGACATGAACCCCTTCTAAGCTGTGAATGCTTTTTAAAGCAGTCTCTTAAGTTTTGGAACCATCACTGTGATTTTTGTAGTGCTTGCAGTAGGCAGRTGACTGCTTTATCCTCATGGCTGTGTGGTCTGGGTTTATAAAGTACTTGAATGCTTCTACAGAGATGATCTTACCCAAGGCAAAACCAGGCAKCATGAACATACATCCCCTTGGCACTCAGCAAGAGTCACTCTTGGAGATCCTGGCTTGGAGTTCTTACTCTGTGTCTTGGCCAAAGTGTTGCCTTTGAGTGGTGCTGCTTCAGAGTTCTGTTGGCTGACAGTTCTTGTGGTGGCTGATTGTTCACACAGATGCAGCACTGTGAACATGCAAGGTGGGGAGTTTGTACTCCTAATTATTAACGGATTTGATAGCTCAGTTYACTTTGGTGAGGGTACAGTTTTTATTACCACTATCCAAACTCAGTTTTAGTTCAGGTGGATGGTGCTGGTGGCACGCAGTGTGCTCAGAATTCCAGGTAGGTTGTGTCCATCCCCTCCCCAGTGGCAGAGGAGCCCTTGTCCTGTCACATGCCCAAGCCTGTGGCACGTGCAGTCACCTGCTTGTGCTGTCACCTTGCTCCTGCCTGGCTCTGGAGCCTGCCTGAGGATGAGCTGTTGTCCCCAGGATGGCTTTGTGCGCTCTGCTGGCCAGCCACCAGCTGGGGGGACATGATGAGGGTGGTGACAGCCTGCTGATGGTCACCACCCTCCCTGAGTCTCCTCTCTGTCCCCAGCCTGCAGTGCCCAGCTAGGGACAGAAAGATTCATTGGGGGAAGGTGAAGGCAGCTGAAGTTGGGTGGCTGCAGTTGTGCTCACTCTTGGKGGGGGTACCTGGAAGATGACAAGGAAATGTGAAATGTGCTGGTGATTTGCATCCCTCCTTCAGTGGATTATCTTATGTTCCATGGTCTAACAGGAAGTCATGCTGTGGTTTCTGTGTGGGAAGGCTGAGGACTGCTCACAAATAGCCATGAAATCTGATGTTAGAGCACTGTGGTGTTCAAGAGCTGGCATCACAAAGAACTGCAGTATTTTCTAGTGACTTGTGCCTCATTGTCTRTATTTGTATGCATTAACCTACTTCAGACTTGGCACGTGCATGCGATGATTATTTTATTAATTTTAAGTCAGGCACTTTAATAATTTTGTTTATTCCTAAAAAAAGTTGCTRGAGAAGGAAAATGCCTGTTTTATTTCTCTATAAATCATCTGAATGAGCAGTAAAATGCATTGTGGTCTGGTATTTACATCCATGCCTATTGCAGAAATCCTGTATCCTGCCTAATAAGAAAAAGATACAATTCCCCCCTCCCTGCACTTCGTGCTGAGATGGGAAGGGCTCTTCCTGATCCTAGTTAACTTGTGCTTGGGATGCATGGCTTGATCCCTTACTTCTTGCATTTTAAATGTGCAGACTATGTATGAGGTATGTGGCTTTTGTGGGAAGGGAGAGGGGCTGTGTCTCTCTTCCGCCAGTTTCTTTGGAATTCATATTTTTCCAGGCCATGGTGCTGTTGTAGATCGGATGCTCCATCCYCTGACCTGGGGCTGCTCATGGTGCTCCCATGTAAGCTCCCCTTGTCTCCACGTTTCCATGTGGGCAATTTCATTTGTTCTGATGCAACTTTTTCATCTGCACAAACASTGGGAGACTGTGTTCCCTCTCCTGACCTTTGCTGTAACTTCTCATTCTTCTCTGGCTTTTCTGCTGGCARTACAATCACCTTTAGTGTCTCCAGGGTCAAGAGCACGTATGGGGTTTGTTTTTTTGTGGGTTTTGATTTTTGTTTGTTTTTCTTTCTTTYYCYCCCCACTCTTTCCAACTGCCAGCCCATCTGCCTTTCATCTCAGTACTGAAACCTTTTTTACTTTCACACTACAAACTTCCTCTCCTTCAAGTCTGTCCTAACACCTCTTCTGTGCCTTCCACTGAATTAAAACTGCTCCAGTCAAAGTTTCTGCTCTCTGATCTTCATCAGCTTCACCAAATCAAGTTTCTGCCTGTGTTGTGTTTCTGATGGAGCCCTTCTCACTGTCCACAAAGCCTTATGTCTTGCAGGATGCTCTCAGCATCTCAGATCTGCATTTCTGTGATGCTGTTTCCTCAGGCACAGCACAACTCTACTGAAAATACAGTGGTTCCTCACATGGGCCATCACCTTCTCCTTTTCATTGTGCTTGGAGAGTTTCTTTTAACATGCACTTTTGACTGGAAGGTTTGATACCTGTCTTGGTGATAGCCTTGCTAGAAGGAGTTCTTTAGAAAGAGTTCTTTTGGACAWTATCCCATTCTGATTCGATCTCCCCTTTTCCTCTCCTTCAGGCCTGACCTGAAGCCATGGAGTTGTGTAAGCTGGGAGCAGAAGGTGCTGTCACATGTCTGTGCAGCAGCAGGACTGTGACATTGGGCTCACAGTGGGACACTGGGTGACCATGCCTCTGCTGGTGCCTGCCAGGGAGCCCTTACAGCAGCTTGTGACCTTAGCAGTGCGTGGGGAAATGCTGAGCCTGTCCTTGCCATGAGCACAGTGGCTGCCAGGAGCAAGCTGTGTGTGTTTTCCTGCTCCCCTGCAGAGCTGCTCTAGCAAAGGTCTGTGGTTTAATTTGGCAAGTTCAGCCTCAAGTCAGCAATCTGAACTTAAGCACCTACTTAGCTCTGAACTTGCTCTAAGCCACCGGSCTTTGAGGATGCGTTCAAAGTTAAGTCTGTGCTTAATTGCTGTGCCTTTATAAGACTGGGATTAAGGCATGCTGAGCCAGCATCAGTGGCTTGACARTTCTCCCTGTGCGGAGGAAAAGGCTGTGGAGGGAAAAGCTACCCCTGAAACACTGGGAGAGAATTTTCTCCTGGTTATCACAGCAGCTGTGCCAGCAGCTCTGCTGCAGTACAAATCACATGGCAAACCCAGATCATCTCTGTGCTTACTGAGCATCCTGCCCTCCTGGTGGCCTGTCACTTCCAGCGACAGGAGCAAAGCCTCTGTGTGTTTGCTGGAGGCACCCAGCTGCTGCTCCAGCACTTCCAGAGGTTCCTCAGTGCACAGCAGGCACGGTGGGAGGCTGGGAGAGGGGCACCTGAGGAAAGGTGCTTTGAAATTCGTGGTGGATGAGGCTGGTTTTGTCAAGCTGTGTTGGAGGGAGGGAGGAAATGGTGCCTGAATCTCTGTGTGAGGTGGGGCTGTGTTGGCTTCTACCACTTGTGGCAGCTGTCCCTGTGCCACCTGGTAGCATTTGGGGTTGCAGGCACTCCACATGCAAGGCTAGCCTGGAATGAGCTTTATTTCAAAGCCTTCCCTTTCCCAGGGGTTTTCCATAGCAKGGCTATGCAGTGCTGCAGTGAGGGCTGGATTGCAAAGTGCCAATTTAACAATTTCCCCCCTGCCCCAGCTCTGGGGCACAGCTGGATGYCATGGCACAGCATGCAGTCCTGTTGTAGTTGCTTTTTCTCACAGACTTGTCTCTCTGGGTGAAAAAATAAAAGTAGTATGGTTGTATATCAGCACTGGTAGCAGTAACTTATGAAGTAATTTCTTCCAGCAAAACAGATTTTATAAATACTCCTTTGCTGACTAATATTGGCAAGTTTGTTTTCTTTAGTGGTATTGGGGCCAGGCTTTGTGTAGATTTCTGTTTGTGCTGGAAGGGGATGGCCAGGCAGCCTTGCACTGGTAGCTGSAATATGGGACCTTCCCCTCACCTGGGGACATCAATTCTTGTGGAAATTAAGGGGTCTCAGCAGGGGGAGAGGAAATTGCTTCAGTCCTTGGCCTTTCCTTAGGGGCTGATTCATCCCCTTGGGGTCAAATCCCTGAGGAGCTCAGCTGTGGATCTGTGGTGCTGGGCATGGATACAAATCTGGACATGTGTGGGCAGGAGGGATGAATCCAGCCTGGGAAGGACACCAGGAGCAGGGCAGTGCAGAGCACATCCTTGCAAGAGGGGGCTGATAGAGCTGGGCCTGCCTAAGCCAGGGTGGGAATGGGGCTGCTGCTCCAAACACACCATGGGAGGATGAACAAGGAAATGTAGGAAAGAAGCGTTATTTAAACTGAAATAGCATGTTGGCACACAGGCAAATGGGTAGGAACAAGCCTTGAATAAATTAAGACTGGAAATTAGCAGAAGGCTGAGAGTAATGGCCAAAAATCTTGCGTGGTCTTATGTATTTAAATAAGAATTGTTTCCCAAGCTTTAAAGATGCCTCATAAAGACATCTGCCAGGATTTTGAGAAAAATTACCCCTTTTTGGCAGGGAAAATGGAGACAGTGAGATGGGGGGAGTGATGCTAATTTGCCAGAGGTTGTTCAGAACAAGCCATAAGTTGGATGGAGTGATCTCTGCCTCCACTGGTGACTGCACAGCACTGGTGCTGTAGCTGGCCTGCTGCTAAAGGTGGAGGAGGTGCTCTCTATAACTTGGTAGCTTTCTACAGGTGCTCTCTGCCTGCTTTTGACTTCCTCTGCCCTTCTGTGCTCATTCTCAGTGGTGATCCCAGGGCTCAGTGTTGGGCCCACTCCTGTTTAATAACTTTTATTGATGATCTGGTGTAGGGATTGAGTGTCCCTTCAATAAGTTCATGGATGACTCCAAGTTGTGTGGGAGTGTGGATCTGCTGGAGGGCAGGAGGGCTCTGCAGAGGGATCTGGACAGGYTGGATTGATGGGCTGARGACAATTGTRTGAGTTTSAGGAAGACCAGTTGCCAGCTCCTGCACTTTGGCCACAATAATCCCATACAAGCTGGGACAGAGTGTTTGGAAAGCTGGAAAAGGAACTGGGGATGCTGGTCAACAGTGGCTGGACATGAACCCAAGTGTGCCCAGGTGGACAAGAGGCCGACAGCACCTGGCCTGGGTCAGCAGTAGTGTGTCCAGCAGGACCAGGGCAGTGACCATTCCCTGTGCTGGGCACTGGTGAGGCCACACCTCAAGTGCTGTGTTCAGTTCTGGGCCTCTCCTGATAAGAAGGACTTTGAGRGGCTGGAGCATGTCTAGAGAAGGGAACAGAGCTGGGGAAGGGTTTAAGAGTAAGTCATATAAAGAGTGGCTGAGAAAGCTGTGGAGACTTGGCCTGGAGAAAAGGAGGCTCAGGGGGAAACTTCTCATTYTCACARCTCMCTGMCRGGAGGATGCAGCTGAGGAGGGGTCAGGCTCTGCTTCCAGGGAACAAGGGACAGGATGAGAGGAAATGGCCTGAAGCTGTGCCAGGGGAGGTTCAGGTTKGACATCAGGAGGGATTTCTTCATGGARTGGGATGGGCTGCCCATGGAGTTGGTGAAGTCGTGTTCAAGAAACAACTGGACATGGCACTCAGTGCTCTGGTCTGGTTAACCAAGGTGGTGATTGGTCACAGSTGGGACTTGATCTCAGRYGTCTTTTCCWACCTCAATGATYCYRTGAYTGTCACAGRAAGTCCTCCTGGCTGCCTGGCCCTCTGGGTGTTGGCTGGGATGGTGGCACAGCTCCCAGCCCCCTCCTGCCTCACCACASCCACACCTGTGGTACACCTGAGGTGGCTTTAACCTTGCTCAGTGTGACATCAGCATGGCCACATGGAGCTGCACTTCCTTCTTTTCTTGTTTAGCCTGAAAGTGTGGCTGCTGCACACAGCCCATGGGGAAATGACCTGGGTGTGCCATGAGCTCTTCTGGGGTGCATGGAAGGGATACCCCCTCATTTTGACTGTCCTTCCAGCACTGCCTCTGTGACATTGCCTTCCCCACCTACTCAGGCAGCCAGCAGCATATTTGGTCCTGGTTGGATGTGGTAAAATGATATTGCAAAGTGACAGATGGTTCTGGCAGACTTTTATCCCTCCAGTGCTCGSATTCCTGTTTTTTAATAGTGGTTTTAAAGGTTTGCAATTATTTCTTCTGCACATTTGGAAATTGATGGGCTTTTGCTCAACTGCCTGCATGGGAATTCACCCATGAAAGTGAACTTACTGCTTGTGGAAGGATTGGTGACAGGAATTTTTCCACATAAACCTGCTGCTGAATGATCACAGCGATGAATAATGAAAATGCCTGCAAAAAAAAAAGTCTGTGTCTCTTTGTGGCAAATGTGAGATTAGGGTAGGGGGAACAAAATGCAAAGTGCTTAACTGAGTGGTTAAATTATTTACCAAGTGGACCAGCTCTACTTAGTGAGACTGAAAATTGTTTTTTTTCTTGTTGTGAGGTGAAGTGAGACTCCCTGGTGGCCAAAGGTTTGGGCTGGCCCTGTGCAGRGTGGCAGATTTCACTGCAGGGAGGTAGAAGCTGTAAGGTTATGCTGAGCTAATGCCCAGGGTATGGCTTTCACAGAGCTAGAAGTGAGAGCAGCCATGGCACTTCCAGTGCCAGCAGTGAATTTATTCCAAGGCATGCAGGATGTGCTCAAGTGACAGGCTTTTGGTGCACACARAGACCTTCCTGTTAGTCCTCTAAAAACATATTGATTCTTCCTAGACCTCCCTTGCAAATACTTCTGGTAAAATGGACTTGCCCTCTCCTGCATTCAGCTGGGCTGGATCAGGGGTAGCAGRGGGAGAGGGTAGAAAGGTGCCTCTGCTGTTGTTTTTGTGGAGGCAAGGAAGAAGAAGATGATGTGCTCCTGTTCTGGGGCAAAGGAGGAGKTTTTGGGTCCAGAGGGGAATATAATGTTTCCTGCTGTTTCTGGCAATCTGAAATCTGTTCCTTGTCTCAAAGTTGTCCAGGCTGTTTTGTCTGATACAAAAAGAGCTGCCATGCCTGTTTTGATTCTTGTTTCCATCTGCATTTTGGAGGGAGAGGAACAGAGAGGCAAGCCACCAGCATGGCAGCTCACGAGTCAGTAAAACACCACTAAAACAGGTCTCCCAGATCCACTTTTAGACCAGTTTTAGTCCTGGCAGTGGACTCTTTATCCAGAGGAAGACATTGTAGCTTGAGACCAACCTGGTGACTCTTCCAGCTTTATTCCTTCTTGCTGCTTATGGCATGGAACTGCTTGAGCAATTTCCTGCTGAAGCAATATCCAGTACAGCTCCCCCTCTTCCTGTGGAGGCTGGGGGACTTCTAGGGCACCTCTATTATCAATGGAGTAGTTGGTGACTTCATAAAGAAAACACTTTCCTGCTGGGGACTGATTTTTTTTTCCTAGGATTCCTGGGAACACAACTCTGCAGGCCCTTTCCAGCTAATGAGCATCACACACCTGAATGTTCTGAGGACAGCACTGGAATCATCTGTGCCTGTGTAGGATAAGCACAAAGCAGGGCTGGAACACATGTTCTCTGTCAGGGAGAGAAAATTAGTCCTCGTGGTGTGATTTATATTCTGCATCTTGAAGTGAGGTGGCGGAGTTGTTACAAAGCAGTCGACAAGTGAAGTCACTGCAGCCCTTTTTGTTTTACATATCTGACTCCTGAGTCTTTAAAAGCCTTCCTTAGACCAAGCTTGGCATGTGGAGTGTGCAGCCCTGGAACTGTGTGGGTGCAGATTGGGGTTTTTCTCTGCAGTGCCAGAAATAACCTGTTGTGTGATACGTTACAGGGGCTAGGATTTGTAGCAGCTTGTGTGCAAGTGGGATGCTTCCAAGTGCTTCACCAGAGGAAATTCTTCAGTGTTGACAGCGTGGATAGCAGGAAGGTGAACTTTTTTGTGGTGTTTTTGAGCCATGGTTTGGACTTCTACCTGAGGAGGGTTGGTTTTATGTGTGAGAAAGCTTTTGCTCAATGCTCAGTGGGACTGCTAACACAAAGACCAAGTGGAAAATGATTGAATTTAGCACTTACCAGGGATTTRTTTGATGAAGTTTCCCAATTTCCTATCAATTTTTTCTTCTTTCCAGGGTGGGATGGAATGGGGGGAAAAATAAAAAAATTAAAAAAAAAAAGTGAGGAATTAGGTAAAAATGAAATATTTCAAGAACATTTCTGCTGGGGAAGAAGAATTGAGGTCTGAAATGTAACTAAAGAAGTGCCACATTTCGCATGCATTGGAAAACAAGCCTTGGAGGAAGGAACAAAAGGCATTTTTCAGCTGAAGGACTGAGCTGAGCTGTTGCTGGTGTGCCAAGCCATATGTGTCCTGTCGAGGTGATTCATCCATACAAGCCCTGCCTTCTGTCCCTCTTCTTGGGGGSCCCTGTGGCAGCAGGCACGGCTTTGTCTGTGCTTGTGCTCCACAAAGCTGGGAGCTCTGGGCTGAGCTCAGTGTGCAGGGGAGTGCTCTGACCTCCTCATGGAGCTGTGTGTCCAGGAATGCTCATTCCTGTGTCCAGCTGCTCTGGGATGCAGCCCTGACTGGTTGTTCAAAGAATCAGGAGTTGTCCTTCACCCATAAACGCTCTGCAGCAGGGGGAAGTGGTGAGGAGGCTGCTTAACTGGGTTTTCCAAGGCATCCTGCTTGTTTCAGTGCTGGAAAGGAGGTTAATTAGATCAAATTAGGGCAACTCTATTTCTAGCTGGGGTCTGTGCAGTGTTTTTGTGCWCTTCTGCTTTGAAGTGAATTCAGAGCGACTGTTTTGAGCATCCTGGTGGAGACAGGCAATCCCAGCTGTGGGTTTAGAATAGGCAGCCAGAAAAAAAAGGTGTCTGCATTTGGGCAGAATCAAGAGAATTTCCTTAAACTTAGATATTCACACTGTGCTCATGTACAGCAGTGATTCCTCTGAGAGCCAAAGATTCTTGGGCAGACCTGGAAATACCACTGGGCAGKGAGTGTGAAGCTGCATTGCTCTCAGATTTTGTGTGCCTGACTTTTAGAGGCACTGCCTCGAAAATGTGCACCTTAATGATTATTGGTATAAAATATTTATGCAGTTTAGTGAAGTTTCGTAGCACTTTGTGGAGATAAGAGATTCATTATAGTTCATTGCTTTAGGAAGGSAAAGAAAAGTGGGTGGTGCAGCTCCCAGATTTGCCCTGTTCAGGGGAATGGAGGGTAGAAGAAACCTGTCACAGTTGTTTTGCACATTATTAACAGATGTTGGCTTTGGTCTCTGTTTTAGCTGGAATTTCAAATTTGCTTTAGGAACAGTAACTCAGTTGCCTGGGTTCAGATTTACTTCAGTTCCAAGGCTGCTCCCAGACATGGGATGTTCACAGCTGAGGGTGTTTTTRGTTTAGTTGCAGACAAAACTTAACCCCTTTTGAACATGATTTTCTGACAAACATGGCTTTGGAGAACAATATCAAGGTTCTGATAATTTTCAAGGCCTTTTTTCTTCCTCTCCATGGTGAAGCAGTGTGATACCTGGAAAATTATCACCTTAGGGCAGGAGAATCCTCTGGGGCTTTAATGGCTGTTTCCCTTCATGTCATCCCTGTGGATGATGGATGGTGTGGGGCTGCCTAAACCACGTCATCTCATTCTCGTGAACTTGGGGTTCACAATCCCCAAGTTTTTCTGTTGCCCTTCGTGGTACTCGGGACAGAAGCTGTAGTTTAAAGCAGCCTGAGTTGTCAAATATCCTCCTTGCACACAAAGCCAAGATTCATAGGACTTCATTTGAGGATTACAGCCATCTTCTGTCACATTCAGGTGTCTCTGAAAGCCAGCTGGAATTGCCCAGTGCAGTTTGAACTGACTGTGTAGACGCTGGGCCTTCTGCTGTATTTATGCTTTCCCTGTGTATTTTGATGACTTTAAGCCACTCTCCATGGTCCTGACTTTCCTTTTTATCCTCTCAGCCTCCCTTCTCCCCCTGTCTGTGATSTTAGACYRGGCTGGTTGAAGGGATGATCTGTATGGAAATGTATTTGGTGCCTTTGATGTGCWGAGCCTTTTTTGTTCTTTACAGGTTATGAACAAAAATTGTGTCTGTCTGTGTATTCCCAAACTGAAGAATGCATGATTGCTGTTCCCAGCCTTCCTCTGAGAACAGGCTTTGACATCATTCATACTCTATAATTCATGGTATTTTTGTAGCAGTCTGTGAAGGTCTGCAAGAGAGTGAAARGGATGATTTAGAAAGGCAAGAATCATCTGTGCCTTCTGGTAGGTCTGTGACCAAGCAGGTTCCTGCTCTTCTGAGTTGTTACTGGGTCTCTCTTATCATGGAATAATTTTTCTTTCTCTTTGGAGTTGCTACTGGGTCTCTCTTTTATCAGAGAATCGTTTTTTTTTCAAGGATGATGTTGTTTTCCCTAATGTAAGCACTTGCTCCTTGTCAAACACATCCTGGTATGCCCCGTTAGGACTTTGCGCCTCGTTCCGGGSTGTTTTAAAAGCAGATTACAGAACGTCTTGTAACTCAACTCCTCAGCTGTTGGTTTTCTTAACCTGGTTTCTTAAGGAAACRAGGCTTATGTGAACACCATCTCCCTCCCCCTGCTCCCTCCCCGTGTAGCTTTTGGATCTCTTGGCCAAATCCAAGTAAAATTAYCAGGAATGAGAGAGCACTAAAGGAGCGAAGCCCTGATGGACCTTTTAAAAACACAGCTAGAAATAGGGGGCTCTTGGTTCTCTGACAGTGGAAAAGCTGTAGGATCACCTCGTTCCTGGAGATGAGATGTGCTGCGTACAATTTTGGGGGTCTTGTCAAAGTTAACATCCAGCTTCAGACAGTGACCTGCAGGAGATGTGCAGGGAAGGGAATAATGGAGGATTCTGGTGTGTTTCCATCCACCATTGATCTGTGCTTTGGGAAGTTCTTGGAGTTTGTCTAGTTTAGTGGATTTTGATGGCTGTTTCTTCCATGAGTTGCTAGGGATGTGACACTGTCCATTTTGCTGCTGTAGGATTTCTTTTCTCTGTTGCTGCTGGCTCTTTGGGGGTAGCTCCTCCGCTGAGGAATGAGGGTAACTCCCATGAAACCTTGGAGGCAGGTCCTTCTCACCCCTTGATTTTGTGGAGAGAGGGGAGGAGAAACAGAACAAAATGTTGACCTGTTAACTGTGAATAAACATCCTGTGGAGCTAACACGTGTTTTATTTTGTAATTCCTTCCAGCAAGGAGATAAGATACTATCCTGGCAGGAGTGGAACTGCCTTTGGACTGTTGGGYTGCTTCCTCAGGCTGTAGTGGGATGCCAGGAGCCTCCCAGGGTACACCTGCCTTTGTTTGGGACTTGGAGATGATGCAGTGAAAAAACCATAAAATGATGCCACAGGACAGTTTCAGGTTTTGGTCTGAAATTCAGTGAATAAAAGATTGCTTTGCAGAACTACAGCTGTTGGTAAGGATCTGTGGGGCAGTGCAGGCRAAGGTTGTGAACATTTCTGCAGTTTTAAAAAGTGGAGAGAATGGAGTTGTTTTATTATGGCTACAGAAAATGTTATCAAATATTCATGATGATCATCTCCTCTTATTTGAAATAATAAATCCAAGGTTAATTTTGTACTTGTAGAGAACTGGTGCCTGGCTCTTGGCCCCTTATTTCTTCGCTGCTGTAATGTATTGATAATATTTAATATTTTATCTACTTTGCAAGGATGTTATTAGRCTCACAAGTATGTCATGGTGCCCAGAGAAGGAAAAGGAAGCTTCTCTCTCTTTCTCCTGCAGGACAGGGGGAGGTTTGCAGACATTTCAGAGCCCAGGCAAAGAAAACATTGTGCTCAAGAGGGCTCATATAAGACATAAAAGTTTGTCTGTTGATGAATTTAATGTTCAGTTGTAACTATGAGGTTTAAAACAGGCAATAAAGAAATGCTACCAGTTCTGTTTATTTTAAAGGCTAAGTCCTTAAAAATTATTTCTATCACTCATGCCATCCATCATGTTGCCAGTTGTGATATTTGTGACCTGTGTTGCAAATTAGAATTCGACATTGTGGTGACTGCACTGAGCGAGGAAATACGCCCCAGGGGTTTATAAATGGGATTTAAAGCACCCATCCCATGATTGCATTTTATTATTCTGCTGTATGTGTTTATTTATTTATTTTCCCCCAAAATGAATGCAAGTTTTCAATATCACCATATGGCAASAAGGAGGAGCCTTTTTAGTCACCACTGCTGCACAAAGTATTGTAAAGTCTGACATCCCTTTGAAGAACTGTTCTTAGCCACTGCTGCTATTTTTATTTTTGACTTGTTCTCCGTGGAATATTTTCTATTTTGTCCTCGCGTGCCCTGAATTTTGGAAACATTTTCAAATCAATTGAGCTCTTTCCCTCTCCTGTGTTTTCCCCACTCTTATTAACTTTTACTGGACTGTGCCTTCAAAAATTTCGTTGAAAGTCCTTTTCCCTTGAACTCCAAGGAGTCTTTAGAGAAACATCTGCCAGAAGCACTGACCTATAAAATCTATTAGGCTCTTCCCACTGGTGTGAAGCTCAATTATGTAATGCTGCTGGATGGGACAGCTCTGCTCTGGAGCTGAAATACAAAATTCTGTTCTGCTTTCATAAGCATAGGTGCAAWGAAGTGGCTGATACTGAGATGATGKYAAAGGTTGGATGTTAATTGTGATCMTATGTAACTCACCAGTTGTAATGTGGCAGGGAAGGGTGTCAAAAATAGGGTAATTAATTCTTCAAGAGAGAAATATTTCTTCCCTCCATTTCTGAGCAAAGCAATAATTTAATGTAAAATTAGTCAGGTTGATTAATCTTATTATAAACACAGAAATATAAACAGGTAGTGGGGAGCATCTAATTAGATGACTTTATAGATTTTCATAAATTATTTTATGATCTTTTGAGTTTGATGGTTACAGATAAAACTGGCAACTTATTCTGTATATTCTTTATAAATATGGTGATCATGGGAAGTACCAGATAAAGCACCAGAAGTTTGTCCCTTTGCCCTCTGAAAGATCTCCCAGGGTTGGAGATGCAAATGCATCTGCTCCATCAGAACATGAAAGTGGAAGCCACAGGGGAAGTAAAATGTCATGTGCATGGAGTGGATCAGAGGAAAAGGGCAACCAGCCCATGAACTGGAACTTTTCACTTGCCTGAACTTGTGAGATGAGTGGAGAAAGTTCTGAAATTTTCCTCTTCAGTTTTGGGGATTTTGGCCACGGTGACATTTCACTCAAACTTTACCCCCACTGGATGAGTGAAGTTAAAGCACAGCAGAGCCCATAATCTTCAGCACATTGGGAGTAGTGTATGGAGTGGCCAATATTATATCCAGCAGCTTGGAGCTGTGTGAGCAAGGACTGCTCAGAGCTGGAATAGTTTGGAATGCAGCCTTTGGTGCAAATCCAGACCAAGTTTTACCTTTGCCTCRAGGCTGGTGAAAGGATGCCTTAATCCTATACTGCCCACCTATTTCTAATGCTGTGTGTGGCCCCATTTGTTTTTGGAAGAAAGTTTTCCAATTCTCTTTGATTTCTTGGACAGTCATCTTTATTTCTTTGAAGAGACATTGGAAAGCTGTGAATCCTTTAGTGCCATCCCCCAGGGAGCCTTGGCATTTCAGAAGTGGGCTGGGGGATGTGTCCCAGACACATTAATAAAGCTCCCCATCATGAAGTATCAGGAGCTAACAGAATATTTATGCCTGCTCATTCCCTGACCTTCCATAATTGCCTCTGATTATTGCATTACAGCAGAACATTTTAAAGTAATTGTGGAGATCTAATGCAAGTGTGAAGCCACAAAGGCTGTCCTGAAACTTGGCAAAATCGTGGACAGGCATCCAAATTGTGAGTCAGTCTGCCCTGATCTTCCTTCTCAAGTGGGATGTTACCCAGGCTGAATAATGATTTGTCCCTCCAATGAAGTTCCATGGTGAAAAGTGGCAGAATGTGACTTGGCTCTTTGATATTTTTGCCACCAATGCAAATTCCAGAGTTGGGGGTTTTGACTGGGAATGTTTGGGATTTGGTCACTTTTACAAAAATTGTCATTGGTGAGCTCTGTTGTTTGAGCAATGATCATCTGGTGAACAGACTGCAGAGCTGGCAGAGGTGTGSAGAAATAACTTGTGTCTTAGAGGGCAGGGTCAGCTGGATCATTCTCAGTGGGTAMATGTCTAATCCATCTTGAAAACATCTGTGGTGGGGATTGCCCACCTTCCAGGCATTCTGTTCCCATGCTTCATTTACTGTGGTTTTCTCAGGACTAAATCTTTCTTGCTCTGGTTCAGACCCAGTTCTTATCCTGGTATTTTGTGACTGGTCTCTTCTTTTGCAACAATAACTTACAGCTCTCAGAACCCTTTTCYTTGTTTTCCTTYATTTTTACTAAACAAAYCAAATTCTTCCACTCATTCTGTGTAGTCGTTCTTTCTGGAAACTTGCTTCTTGTCTTTATCTTCTGAAGTCYATGCAGTGGCCATCACCTTACTGAAAATTTCAGTCCTCAAATTGGACCCAGGTCTTCAGTTGAGGTCTCACCTGTGCAGCCTTGCAGAGAAGAATTATTTCATATCCTTGAACAATGGATTGTTCACCTCACTTCTGKGTCTGAATTCTTGGCAACTGTATAAAAAGRRATGCAGCTTCAGCTKGGGGTTTCCTCYCAACTCCCAGTCCTCTTCTRGAAAACTGCAGTTGTTCCCTGAACKGTGCCTTTACRGCTGATTCTCCWCTTAGGTGGGAATAATCTTTCACTTTTGCAAATAATTCTTTATCCAGGTAATTTCTCCATGTTGTTAAAATCATTCCAGTTCTTTCTTCAATGTACTTGGAGCCTTCTTGTTTAATATCATTTTAAACATAACAGTCAAGCTCCCTATTATGGAAAAAACAAATGCTAAAAGGACCCTCACTTAAAATCCTTTTGCCTGACAGGACCCACTGATGGCAAGTCCAGGGTTGGCTCTTGAGCCCTTTTCCTCCCAGTTAAATTGTTTCCCTGCCATGTCCTGCAGGGCAGTGTCAGGAGCTGTCCTGGCTTCAACATCTGTAATGTCTCATGTCCTTCACTGTTCACCAACCTGTTATYCTGTCATGGAAATTAATGACATTACTCTGATGGGATTTAGTCTCAGGGAAGCTCTGACTGGCATTTTCCTTGTTTCCTTTACATGTATCCCATTTGATTGTTTGATCTGGTGTTCTGATGGGAACAGAGGACACGGGCTGCTGGTTACATCCAGCTGCTCCTATTTATTTTCTATTCAAGTTTGTATTTTTACACTSTTTTCCAATTTCTTTCTCCAACTTAGCACTGTCAAAGATGTTTTGGCAACCTGTCCCTGGCTGTGGCAGGGGGCTGTAACATCAGGGTCTTTAAGGTCCCTTCCAAACTTTCGCTTCTGTGAAGCTCCCTGTARCATTTTTAAGCTAAGTTTAAAAATTCCATTGGCTTCCCAAAACTGAGACTGGTGCTTTTTTATACCAGACCAAGTTGTTGATGTGAAATGCATCCTGGAGCTCCAGGCAGGCCTTGGTTTGGTGCCACCTCATTACCCTTCAGGATTTACTGCTCCACAGAACAGTGACTGCAGAGGCACATTAAAGATACAATATTTCATGGCTCCACTAAGAATTTAAAACATATATGTTAAGATAAGRTTTGTGCTTTTTCCCTTTCGTTTATGAGGAGATCAATGCAAAAGCTGGGCAGAKAACGAGGCAAAATTTTTGGCCAAGTTATCAGTGACTTTGAAATGATCTTTGCAACTTTTTTATCTTTCTCTCCAGCATTTTGCCAGTGCTTGGGAAGTGAAGTCATGTCAGCATATTGCTCACAGATGGTGACATTGTTAGATGTGGTGKATGGCAAGCAAAGGCTCAGGTACCGCTTGGAGTTAGATTTAAATGCGCTGTAAACACTGCAGCTTGAGARATTCACCTACACAACAAATTACAGGAGACAAAAGGGATCAGGCAGGAGAAGCTGTTTAAGTACCAGAAGAAACGTGTTTAGTAGTCCTAATAAAGAAGATCTGTGTAGTGCTGTGTTCAGGAGATTGTTTGGGATTGTCTAATCCAGGCCGTCTTGTCTACTCCCTTTTGGCCTGTAGCCTTGGGGATTCAAGAATGTCCATTAAACCCCAGACTGGCCCACCCGCCAAACATCTCTCACTTTGTTGATGCCTTACGTTTTAGCTTTCATGTTTTCCAGATTCTGTGCTGCCTCAGGTGTAGTTCTGAGCCTCACATTCAGTGCTAGTGAGCTCTTCACAGAGGAGGGAGACAAAACAAATCCTTTCCCTGCTGAAGACCAAGGACAATGGGTACAACTTTCAGGCCCAAAAGCACAAACAAGGGGGGACTAAAGGGAGAAACAAGAAGGATGAGACCTCACAGCCTGAAGCTGGAATTGGACAATTAAACCCCAATATGCAAATGGACCAAAACTTATAAAAGTGTGAGACCTCATGACTGGTCACCCATTTTGTGACCATTTTGGGTCCACCTTGGMTGYAGCCCTGGCCAGGCTCTTGCCCAAGGTGTATCCTRAAGGYCTTTTAATAAATATCTCCTTTATTCTCCAGCTCTGTCCAGTCTYTGTTYCAGSYCAGCCTTCCCAAGGCATCATCATCACTGCATGAAAATGCTGCTGAGTTGCACCAAGAGTTGCTGCTGTGATTATGGGAGCTCTGAACATTGAAGGGGCTGGAATTCCAAAATAACACCTATCCCATGGCTGAAAATTCTGAGTGATCTGTGATTAGGCTGTAAAGGATAAGAACAGGGAGCAGTGACTCCTGGGGTTAGGTTAGATTAGATCAGGCTGATGGCAGATCTACTTAGAAATGGTTGTTAGGAGGAAGTGTCTCCCCTTGGCCACCCAGGGAAAGGACCCAACAAGATGAACTCTTCACCCTTGGCCACATTCCAAGCCCCAGCTGGATAGGTCATCACCACATTCCTCTCTGAAATTCATGAGGATTATTTTTTAAGCTCATAATCATCAGAATGTGTCCTGTTAGTGTGACTCACTAATATCTTAAGGTTTCTCCCCCTCCCCCCCAGTTCTTTGTCAGTGAAGTGCTGCATTTTTGGTGGCCTAACTTTGGTTTAAGCTTCAAAATCCTTGCACAACTCAAAGGGGGGATCACTACTCCTCTGTGCCTCATTCTCATTTCATGTGGTGTGGAGAAGCTGCCTTAAATAAGCTGCCTGCTGACTTCTGTCTTCTCTGTTTTTTTTCATTGAGTCCCAAAGCTTGAGTTCTGCATGTTGGTGATAAATCCCTTGTGAGTTTGGTGTCTTGGGAGATGGAGAGAAAGCTGATGAAAAGTCGAGTCTTGCTGTCTGCCACATGGCTTAGAGATTGTGGCAGAGCTGTCTGTGGGTTGGATATTCAGCTGTTAGTCAGGTTCTAGAGCTGGATTCCTGACTCAGGCCAAACCACTGAAAGGAATGGGGATTGCCTGGTGTCAGGGCTGCAGAAGTAGCCCTTGGTCTGTTTTTTCCCCTCTGCTGCCTTTTGTCTTGTTCAAATCTGCTTGCAAATCGACTGCACTTAGCAGTGCATAAAGTGAGTTAATTTTCATCTTGGCCTGTATTTATTGGCAGGTTCTCATCCATCAGCCTGTGTTTGTTTCTTTTGCCTGTTCCATGGCCATTTCTGCAGGTCTATCTTGCAGACTAGAAAGGCTCAAGCTGGGAGAGCAGATCACTTGGGCGTGCTCAGGTTTTGTCTKCTGCTCTGTGGAGTGTGTTATTTGAGTTCTTTGTAGAAAAGCAAACAGCTGACTAATAACTTTAAATGTTATATACTATCTCAAAGCAATTGCAGCACTGTTAATTTAGTGATCACAGGAAGACAGGACTGTTGTGTGAAATTAGAGAGGAGTGTATCTTTGTTATTTTCTTTTATCTGAGAAAGCAGGAAAGCCTATTCTATTAGTTTTTTCTAGAGCAGCAATACATTCTTATCTTAAACATGCCATGTAACATAAATAATTAACCACAAGGATTAAAAATAGAAATAAATATAGGTTAGTAATCTTGTGTCTGGATGAATCCTCTCTCCATTAAAAAAAAATACAGTGTTACACCAGTGTATACCTTCTGTGAGTGAGATCAAAATTAGATCACTGAATATTTAGGTGCTCTGTCTGTGTTTGACAATTCTCATGTCTCTGTGCTTTTTCAGAAGGCTGCTGGAGCCTATTTATAGCACAGATTTTGAGCATCTGACACATAAGCTCCTGTGGACAGTTGGGTTAGTTTTTAGATGCAGAATACACAGAGTTTGCTCAAGTTGAAAATGCTTTTTTTTAATATTACCWTGTTAAGCTGTCACCTTCTCCTCCAGGCTGGGAAATGTGGCCATTTGTGAGCTTGGGATCAGTCTGAAGGAGCTGCTTATGAATAACCCCTTCACAACGTGGGAATTTATTTCAGGTTCACACTGATGTAACTGGGGTCAGAGCCTTGGGGTACACAAACACTTCAGATACASAGATCACTTTTAGAGTGCGTTGTGGTAACTTGGAATTTAAATTGGSTTTGAACAAAAATACCGTCTGCTATCTCTGCAGGACAAGTGGGAATGGTTTTAAACTATGACAGGAAAGATTGGGGTTAGATTTAARGAAGAAATTCTTCACTCAGAGAGTGCTGAGGCCCTGGCACAGGGTGCCCAGAGAAGCTGTGGCTGYCCCTGGAYCCCTGGAAGTGTCCAAGGCCAGTTTGGAAGGGGCTTGGAGCAMCCTGGGACAGCAGAAGGTGTCCCTGCCCATGGCAGGGGTGGGACTGGAGCAAGATAATCTCTGAAGTCCTTTCCAACCCAAACCATTTAGTGATTCTGTGAATTCCTGARTTCTTGAGGACTTGCAGATGAATCTTCTGGGGTGGCTAGTAGGGGAAATGAAATGTATTCTGCATTCTTCCAGCTCTGTGGAATCATCATTTTACTCCTCATTAATCTGACACACATTAAAGAAAACATGATAAATATCTAAAAAAAAAAGCAAGCTCTATATTTTCTCCTCCATGGGATTTCCCTACTTGTCTATTCAGATCTAATTCATGCAGGTCTAATGCATCCAAATTTCCAAGTGTGTCTGCTTGGAAAGGATGTGGGAAAAGAAATTTTGATAACTCCTGAAATGAGCCTCCTGGCTATCACTGAACCTCTGAGGTCTTTCTGAATTTTCATGAGCACAGCTCTACCTYGGAACCACTTCTCAAGTAATTATCTTCTCTGCTAGTTTGGTTCCAGAGCTCTCCTCCCCATCTGAGCTTTGTGATCTGCCGAGATGAAAGAGGAAAGTAAAAGTTTAAAATGCCTTTGGTGTAAGCTCTGCTCAGCCTTTACCACGTTTGGTGCTCACCTGCCTGGCCTGGAATTTTCCTRGGGAGCTGTGAAGAACCTGCAGAGCTGCTGGGTTCTGCTGCCACCRGTGCCATTCCCAGATTCCAGTGATGTTTGATCCAGGGAGCTCTTACCTGGGCAGGATTCCTTGGCTGGGTTTGTCTGGCAGCTGGRTCAGCTGGGTCTGTGTCAGAAAGCCTTGTGACTGGTGGGTATTTTTAAGGCCACAAGGGACAATTAAGGTTAATCTGACCTCCTTTATTTTTGTAATATCTTACATACAAATACCCATTGTTATACAGTCTAATATTTGCTATATAAACCAAAACACAAATTGTAATATAATTTTAATGCAAATGTATTAAAACCACAGTACAGCAGTCAATTTTTCTTGAAGCCATGAGAAATCCCTGGAGAATCTCTGGGTATAGTTGGATTCAGTCTCTGGATCTTAGCAAGGGAACATGAAATTTTATGCCTGAAGCTTGCTGTGAACTTGGACATCATGTTTAGCTCCCAGCCTCCCGGGCTTGGAGAGAAACTGGTCAGTTCCTGCTCTGGGGAAAGTCATTGCAAGCTCCCAGTGAATATTTATAGATAGTAATCAATGGGAAAGGGAGGACAATTATTTTTGGTCATGTGATTAAATGCAAACTGTTCTGTAGTGTCCAGGCTTGTTCTAGCACCTCATCCTTGGTGTGTTCCTGAAGTAATGCAGAGCCCACCTATAACTCACCTTCTTTTAGCACTTACTTTTGACCATAGTTATGTGATTTAGTTGGCAGACTTATCTCTGAATAAAATTTTGATTTTATGTTCTAAATATAKAAAGGTACCAGCCTTCATGAGACATTCTGGTTATGTTTGCACTGTAATTCATGGATAACCACAGCAGTCATTGGAGATCTTTCCCTTGGTTCTACCCAGTGAAAACCCACAGCTTTTAAGGGAATTGTTGGGGATTTGTCCTGGTGCAATTGAGAGAACCTAGCCCATGTGTTGCCTGTTTTTTYCTAAACACATTTGTATTTCAGTCAGTGCATCTTGTCCCAGAGCACAAAATCATTAAACCAGAAACTTAAAATCCTAGAAGACAATGCAGGTTGGCTAATTTTCATTTTAAATTTCATTGGCCTTGACTAATACCAGTTTTTGTGTTATCCTTGTTTACTTCAGCTTTTCTTGCCCTTAATCCTCTCCAGTGTTTGTAGAAGGGCTGCTTGTGGATACTCAGGAGGTGTGGGCCTCCAGCCAAAGTTGGGATGGTGATGGATGTCTGGCCATGGGAATGGAAAATCTCTGCCCACTGGGGTTTATACTAAAGTCTGATCACAGTGAATTAAAAAAACCCCAATAAAACCACACTAAAGATGAGAAGTTTTTGAAGTTTTTCTTTGTCTGTTCTGCCTTTGATCAGTCTAAATCCAGCCTTGTCAGAGTTATTTCATCATGCATTTTTGTCTGTTTTACATACTGCACTGCACATCCATCCAGGATAAGGATAACTGCAAGGATCCAGCTGYTTGTTTGTAGTAGAAATTATTCTTTGATATTGAATTAATTACTTCTTAATGGGGATCAGACTGATTTATATAAACACTTGGAAAGAAAGGACWGGGGGATGACAAAAAAATTAACTGGTTATGAAAGAATTGAAAAAACAACACAAAAATGCTTTATAATTTTGCAACACAGCAAGCTTTTTTTCCCAGCAAATATGAATTGTTTAGAAGTGTTATAAAGAGAACTGCATTTACTTCATGCTGTCTGATTAGAAGTTTTGGCCTTTTATATATTTCAGCTTGGTATGTTTGCCAAGCACTCTTATTACTTCAATCAATTTAAATTTGCAAGACTGATGATCCTGACAGAATCCATTGGCACATCATGTGATCCTGGAAGCTAAAAATACCGTTCTCTATGGGGCTTGCTTGTTTCATGCTTCAAAGCCTAAGAAATGTTCGTTTTAGGAGAGGAAAAAAGAAAAAAAAAGAAGTTTGCACTTTGTGCAGTATCAGTAACTTCTTGAAGGAAAAATACCTGGTGCTTTTCATGGAATCTTGGGGATGTTTTGTTGCTGCAGCAGTGAGCTGTGAGTTGTTTTATACAAGTGCCTGAAGATTCCAGCCGGAGAGTGGGAGACAATGTCTGGATACAGAAAATGTCCCCTCTTTTGGGGCATGAAAGGGTGGGAGCAGCAAGGAGGATGGGGCACACTCCCAAACCTGCCTTCAGCAGGGATGGGAACAGGAGCAGCTCTGTGTCTGCTTTCCTTAGTCCTTGCTGCCAAGCCTCACATCTTCATTAACTAAAATGATGTTACCGTGCCCCAGATGTGATGGCTGAGAGGGAGCTACAGGAATTGCACTGAGTCTGCCCTGGAACTGTGACTTTATATTTTAGAGAGGGTGTTTTAGAGTCTGTGTGGCCATYCAGGGGTTTGCTTTGGTCTGTTTTGGGGTGATGTGGCTCCACCATTCACTGTGCATGTGTGCAAACCAATACTGGTGGGATGCTTGGATTCTGCCTGTTGAAACCTCTGTAAATTGCCTGTAAATCTCAGAATTGTCTTGCTGTGCGTGATGCAAAATGCTGGTGAGAGCTTTCAAACCCCTCCTCTGTCTCTCAGCACTCACTCAGAGCTGAGGAACCTGAAGGAACTCARTGCTCTGTGGGCTTGCTCWGTTTGTTGCATTGGCATTAACCTTTGCAGCAGCTACAAGCTGCACTTACATCTCCTSAGARYCTCTGAAGTTGTTCCTCAGCTGGWGGTGAAAATAACAGTGCACCCCTASAGCTGRTTTMAAAGGGTGAAAAAGGTCAATGCCTTTGTCCTTCAAGTTGMTGCTTGGGAGGTTTGTTTGGGGAATTTTTGGTATTTTCTGTTGAATCAAGCTGGGAATGGCAGAAACTCCGTCCTTGGCTCTCAGAGTTCAGCTGGATAAAGCCATGGCTGACCCAGTCTTGGTACCACTTTGAGTAAGAGGTTGGTGTGAAGGGAGGAAATGTCTCATTTCTGTGTCCTTATTGCAGAACAGCTGCTTTTTATCCAYGCCTGATTAACGAGCAGTGTTTAATTAATGCCCTCTGTGGGTTTCCCACAGTATCTCTGCTGTTGAGAGACAGTGTTATTGTGTTGTGATGTTTTTTCTTTTCTAATTTTCACCTGCTTCTCTCCACACAGGGAGTTGGGCAGCAGGGCAGGAGACATATTACTTTATCCAGAATATATTCTGGAGGTTTATCTTTGGACCTGACTTTGTGTGAGCACGTGCTTGCCTGCAGAACAGCAGGATCTGAAGCCCTTTTTCCTCTGTTTGTCCTTCAAATTCAGAGTGCTGAGCTTGAGTTGATTCTTCATGCTTGGAATATTTTCTTTAGTAGTGTTATTCCTTATTCCACAAGTATTTGTGCCCTGTCCTGAGATGAGGAGTTGGAACTACGATGAGCTGTCATCTTTCAGCTTCACAGATCAGACCTCTCAGAGCTGTGTAATTTGGGAATTACAAAAAAAACAAACTGGGAAAATTTGAGCTCTCATAACAAACCATAACAAACTTCTTGTAGCTTTTGTTGGGCATTTTCATTTTGTCATTCCAGGCTGTTTTGTGACACTTGAGTGTTCACTTACTTCTGATAGAGCTGGSAGAACTTAAGGCTGGTGTGATAAAGCTGAGAAAGCTGGAGGTAAAGTCTTGATGCAAATATCTGGAAGGGTACTTAGAGAATTGCCTTGTATAGTGAAGCATTTGACTCAGCATTGTCCTGGCAGGGACTTAAATTATTTGCAAGTGGTGAGAGTTCTCTAATGGGATGAACAAACACTTGAAGGAAGAGCTGAACAAAAATTTGCAGTTAGGGCAACAGCAGGTTCTCAGTCCTGGTCTCTTTGCTTTCAGAGGATTTTCTGTGCAAACAGCATCTCAGGGTTGCTGCARAATCTGGGGATCGTTTGCTTTTTGTATGTAAATGTGTTCTCAGCCTCCAAACAGCATGAGAATGAAAAAAGAAATTTTTTTTAGATGGCCYGGGGAAAATCTTCCTTGGAAAGTCTAATAAGGATCAAATTAGTGCAAATAAGATTTGATTGGCTCCAGAAGGGGCAGTTTCATAGGACTAATCCTTGGCTTTTTTTTTTTTTTCTCTCTCCCTTGAACTACTTAGTCATCAGGCAAGGATTCCTTTCATCTGCTGGAGGCAGGAGACAAACAAACTGATGTACTGAGCAGTACACTGTCATCTTTCCTTCCATATCCATGTCTTTGGTGTGGAACAGAAGTTAAAACCTCTTCACATTCGTTCAGGTCCGGCCCTTGCTGATGAAGAATCCTGCTACAATAGGTGCAAACAGTGCCAATTAAATGTCCAGCCTCCAGTGGAGCTTATTGACTCTCCATCTAAATATAAACACTTGTCAAATGTGTACTTTGGAGCTAAAAATAAGCCTGAGCTTGCTCAAGAGACCGTGTCCACTGCTCCCGTTGGAAATGTGCAAGCTGGGGTGAGGAGAAGGATCCTGCTGGATCTCCAGGGGTGGGACAGGAATGTGCTGTGTGTGGGTGGATAATTCAAGGCTGACATTCCTAAGCTGTCCAGTTCCAAGGAGTCTGGGATAACCTAGAAAGGGTTTTAGGTCAGCTGAATAAGGAACGAGGAGTGCTGGAGTTGGAGGTGTGTGTGGGGCTGTGTTATTTTCTGTTTGTTGTTCTGAAGTGTGTTTGGTACCTTTGATAAAGATCTGTCCCTTGGAATTCTGTGTGCGGTAAAATCAGACAAAGACAACTGGATGGGTTTTTAACTCTTCTTGCTCAGCTTTTTCTGCTTAGTTTATCAGTAAAGGGAGCTTTTCCTGTCTCTCTGGAGTCTGTTATTGGGATTGCAAGGAGTCTTTGATGGTGAAAGGAAGTATTGAGTGAAAGTAAACCATTCCTAATCCCAGCAGCAGAGCCTGCTCCTTCCTCCAGAACCCAGACACTGCAGCTGACTGAGAGAACCTGAGAGAAATTCATGGGCTCAGATAACATTCTGGCAATTCGAAGCAGACCAAGTTCATCTTAAATTTACTTYGTCCCCTAAAAGATGGGCTTGGTGAGACATGCCCTTCAGGGATAAGTTCCTCTAATCATAAATAAAACATGCGCTTCCCAAGGAAGGCAAGGGAAGGAAACAGAACTGAAAGATTCAGCAGTAAATTAAGACCATTGCTTTGCTTTACTGTGGTGCTTTTCTTAATAGTGTTGCTGTCAGTTTKGGTTGATGCAGGCAAAGGTTCTGTTTTGATCTCTCCTCAGTCCCTTGAATTTTGCTTTATACCAGCRTGAAATGATTCAGGGTGTCTTAAGTAGATTTATTTCAGCTCCTAGTATTTAATTATGCTTTTGAAAGAAAGAAAAATTCAAATTTGAGATCAGATTGTCTGCTAGTTATAGTAAGTTCTCTTCCATCTATTACTGCAGCTGCTGAATTTCTGGCTCTCAAACATCTTTATTATAGAGCAAAAAAATGTGTGAGGCAGGAATCAATGCCTTACATAATCAATCCAGCTTCTGCAGTGAACTTCTTAYGCTTTGGCTGGAATGCTAACAGAGTGTTTGTTTATCAGAGATGAAGTTTTTCTGTCTTTAGGAAGATTCTTTAACTGCTGGAGCAGATAATCTCCTGTAGCTGCAGAAGAGATACTGAGGTCAGCACAAAGCGCTGTGATTTGCCCGGCTGGGCTGGTAAAAAACAGGCACATTTTSTAGAAAAAGCACATTTGGAGAAGTTGTTCTTGTCTTGTGATTAAATGAAACAAAACATTGTATAAAAACACTGCTTTGCTTGTCCATTTAGTGGGAACTTTGTGGTTCTCTTCAGAAGGAGACGACTTGGATGTGCAGTAACAGGCGTTGATCCAAGACAACGTCTTCCATCGACTTTGATTTGGTGTTGGACATTTGAAAAATGGGACAAAGATCTGAGCTGCAGTGAACAGTGGTGATAAACACACCCTCATGTCCTGGCATTTATTTCAGGGATCACTTTCTCACTGCTTTCCTTGGACCTGCCAAGCTGTTCTGTTGGATGGCAATAAAAACAATTTCCCCTTACTCCGTTCCGTGGCCTTTGGCAGATTTTTCCTATCAATGCCAGCAGGGAATTGCTCCCAGGACCTCAGTCCTCAGGCCATGTAGGCATTCCAGTTGATGGGAGCTTCCCAGTCTCTGCATCCCATTTTTTTTTTGGCCTCACATTTCCTTGGAAACACAGAGCAGTACCAAGCCTTTTGTGGAACTGCATATCTAAATCAGCAGTGCCTGGTGAATTGGATTGCTTAATGGAATGAGCACTGCTGTAATCCTAAGTAATCACCAATATGCTGCTGTCTCAGGGGAGGAAGAAAAAAAGAACTGAAATCATTTTTATTGAAACAGTAATGAAGTAGATTGCCTGGTGTGTACATCACTGGATTTGCCCCATTGGRTTGGAGCAGAAGCCATTGTGTTGTGCTGAACTCTTTAATCTTGAGGAACACCAAAATKATATCCATGTTTGATTACTTGGAGCTGTAGTAATGGGGCAGGTGAAAGCACAGTCCTCCTTTAAGAAGGGCATTTTTTCCTCATACTTTATTTCTCTGTCTTGTTGACACAACACCACAGCACAACAATCCAGGGTCTTCATGGAACATTTAGTAATTTTGATCCTCAGATAATTCCACTAAATGTATTGCTGAAGCATGGCTGATTTTGCAGAGTTTCCCAGGGATGCATTCAGCAGGCTTTGCTCTGCTCCTGCCACTCTAAGTGTGAGCTTCCTGCTTTTCATTGATGATAAACCAGGTGTATGTSCCATTTTGCTTGGGATCCTTTGTTTTTGTATAATGATGGGCCCAATGCTGCTGCCTGTGGGGATGTGCTGGTTTTAATGGGCTGAAGGGCTCTGGTGCACTCCAGAATGTCCAAGGTGACTTTGGGACCTTCCCATCCTCAGGAGTCACTCTTGTGTTCTGCAGACCTGATGCTCTTCTGGACCAGCTCRGTCTGTGATAAAATTTCCTGCAGTGGCTACTCAAGTCCAGGTCTGCTCTTGGGGYTTTTCTAGAGCAAATCACAGCATCTCAACTTTGTCGGAACCAGGACATTCCTCTGGAGGCCCTGGGTGGTCTGAGACCTTGGCACAGAGTCAAAAGTGCCAGTGCCTTTGATTTCAGTCCATAGGAACGACTGCCAACCTTACATGAGGCGTTGCAAGCCACAAGAGTGTAATTAGAATAAGTAACATATCACAGGGTGAAAAGTAGAATTTTGGGGTTTTAGAATGGGGGTCAGAAGGACAAGATGGAGGGATTTGGGTGTGTTCCTGTCCTCCTTCTTCTTCTTTGTGTCCTCATCTTCTGCTGTGATGGTGGCACTTTTGGATTGGATTAGAATAGAAAAGCACTGTCTRACATAGGTCATAGGTATTGGTAATGAATTGTAAACATAGAACACGTAGTGCTTAGTATAAAGAGTTAACACTGCCCTTGAAGGAGGACACCTCTGGCATCCTGAGCTGTTGAATGGAGCTTGCAGGGCAAAAAATAATGTAATAGATAAGAGAAGAATAAACAACTTTAAATAACAGAGACAAAGACTCAGGACTTMATTTCTGGCATGAGGCTGGAGAAAAAAGACTTTTCCTGACAATCCCAGAAACCCAAGACAACTTGAGGCCAACACCGATTTCATAGCCCTTCCCAACCTCTGCATTGAGGAGGAAGGAGCTCAGGGACCAGCACCTTGCATAATTCAAGGAGAAAGAAGTGTCAGACAGAGATTCCAGGTGTGTCTGCCCTCCAGGCAGGAGGTGTAGCTAAAGGTGCAGTCTGATGAGTGCTCTTGCACCCCAGCTTGGCACCCGTTGAGTCACATTTACCCCCTTTGAGTMGGGCAGTGCAGTGTCCAACTCCAGAGAATCATCATGGAATGGTTTGGTCTGGAAGGGGCCTTAAAGCCCATCTCATTCCAGCCCCCTGTCRCWGGCAGGGACACCTTCCACTGTCCCAGCTTGCTCCAAGCCCCATCCAACCTGATCTTGCACACTTCCAGGSATGGGGCAMCCACTTCCAGGGATGAATGAAATGGAGCTTAATCTCTTTGAAAGTTCCCTGCCAGCAAACCAGAGCATCCTTCACCTCTGACAGTTCTGGATGCTGTGGGATGGTTTTGCCCCAACAGCAGAGTTCTGCCTGTAGGAGGGGTTTGGCATCTTTCCATGCTTCTTATTTATCCAAAGACTTGGGGTCAGCCCAAGAGGATTTAGAAGTGGTTGTGCTCTTGGTAGACTTCTTCTCACACCACCTAAATGCTTCAGAGCTTTTCAGCTGATCTTGAGAATGAAATACTTAAATTTCAGGTTTTGGGTGTACAGTTGTGTTTGGAAAATTCAGCTCATCAGACACAGGATTATGGCTCTTGTTTTTGTTTAGATTGGCAATCTTAACTCAAAGTCCCTTTGTTTGCTTTGTGCCTCATCCCATAGTGAGTATGAGGGTACAATTTTGCTGTGAAACTCAGGAATGTGTTTTAGATGAGCTGCTTATAGTGGTCACACCCTGCTTTTAGGTGGCAAAAATGTTATAACTTGACCTCTTCTTTCTGCCCTGATTTACAGATGTACAATCTCAATTTACCTGGATGTGGTGTTTTTTGGTTTTTATTTTTGCCTGTCTGTATAAGACACACAGCCCAAGCCAAGTTCAAATTATTACCTTTATTTTTCTTTGTATTTTCACTGGGACTGTTTCCTTAGTCAGTGCAAGAGCAATCAGAAGCTGGCTGTGCTTGCTTGTGATCCATCACTGTTTGAAGGCATTGCTTTGCTGCTGGAAGGTGTCCACGTTGTTGACTGAGTGCTACAACCTTCCCTCCTTTTCCAGCCTGTGTCAGACATGCATTTTTGATCAAAATGTCCTGGGCAGCAAGCAGTGCAGTGTGAAGGGCAGCCAGCTGAGGCAGGGCAGMTCTCTGATGGGAGCAGTGGATTTATCACATAAAACACAGCTGGGAATTTTCCAGCTGACAGATGCCAGGAGATGGCAGTTTGTAGGAGGGATGGCATTCCTGTGGGAGTGCTCCATCTGAACTGACAAATGGGGAACATCTTTCAGGTCAAAGAAGAAATTCTGACCAAAGGGAATGAGCAGTGCCATGGTGCTAGGGCTGTGSTGCTGGAGCTCAAGACTTGTCATTTTTAGGAATTTAGGATATCAGGGTGGGTGGAATCCACCAGGAGAGCAGGTAAGTGCTGGAGTTGAGGAGACTCCATCTTTGGAGACATTAAAACCCAGCTGRGTGAGGTCCTGGGCAACCTGACCTACCAGTGATGTGGGGCCCTGCCTTGAGCAGGTTGGACAAGCATGTGGAGGTCCTCTCCAACTTCAGTTACTCTGTCATTGTCATCACCTGGAAAGCTTGGAGGGGAAGGCAGGAGCCTCATTATAAAGTTGTGATGGTCTGAGACATTCTGTGAGTTAAAAGGAATAAWTTTGATGCTCACACTGGGCCTGAAATTGTAAGAAATCTTTCCAAGAACTGTTTTGTTGTGGGGAAGCACAGTGACCTGGAGGAGATGGAGTGTCCCTCCCAGCCTTTGGCTTGTCTTCAGCAAATGCTGCAGTGTGTTTCTAGTTCAGCAGGTGAGAATCACATCCCAGCTGCTGCAGAGTAAAATTTAAACAGTTTGGGGCAGTCAGTATCAATGTCTGTGTTCTGTCAAGGTCACTCCAATGCCTTTTGCTGAGGGGAGACTGAAGATGCCCTTTGTGGCTGGGCCAAGTATGGGACATGTCTTACACCAAGAGAGGGTAAACTGACCCCAGCCACATTTCTGTGCATGTTTTGGAGGATAAACTGACCCCAACCACATTTCTGTGCATGTTTAGGAGGATAAACTGACCCCAACCACATTTCTGTGCATGTTTTGGAGGATAAACTGACCCCAACCACATTTCTGTGCATGTTTAGGAGGATAAACTGACACCAACCACATTTCTGTGCGTGTTTTGGTTATTTCACATTATGTGGGAGCAGAATACACTGACAGCAGTGATTACCATACTGCTACCACACATCAGCAGTGTTCCCTAAAATCAGTGCAGCTGATTCACCTGCTTAGAGGACTCTTCATTTCAGTCATAAAGGCTYGGGAGGGATGTCTGAGTGCTCCTGTCTGCATGGCACGAGGTGGAGGTGGGCTGTAGACACAGCCACTCCCTCTTGCATCACCCCTTCTCCAGGTGTCCTGGTGAAAGCAGCGTGGCTTCTGCTGTCCTCCAGAGAGGCCGTGTTGGACACCAGGCCATCCATCACAGCACAGCCTGGCAGCTCCTGAGSCTGCACASTTGTGAAAATCCACGGACAGGAGAACAAGCTGTTCCACTTCGGGTCTCTGAAGTGGATTTGTGATGTTGGCACAAAAGCCAGCTCTGTCCTGGAAGCAATCTGCTGCTTCTCAGCAAGGGGAGGTGCCAGAGCTGCCTCCTGCCACAGGGATGCTCAGGACAGCTGCTGTCTGTGGCTGATCCAGGTGGCCTTTCTGACCAGGAGGCCCTGTCCCTTTTCCTGCTGGTGGGCCCTGCTTGTAGCATTGCTTGAATAGTTTTGCTTTTCTGTCTCAGGACTTTCCTCTGTAGCATTGTTTGCTTGCAACGTTGTTTGCCTTTACATCATTTCCCCTCCCCGCCACGTTTGGGGTAAAGTCAGGAGAAGCTTTTTCCCTGCTTCCCTTTCAGTTGATGCTGGTACTGTGAGGAGCCCAGAGGATGCTGAGGAAAATGAGACAGGATATAAAAAACCTGCTCTTTTATGTAACATATCCCTCTTTCCCATTCYGAGAGGAGATCACTGGTGTGCCTGATCTGAGGGGGAGAGGTTGTACAAGTTCTGCCCAGCCACGCTCTCTTCCCTTTTCCTTGACTCTGCATTTTCAGCACACTCCCCATGGGGGTGAKGCCAGCTTGTCTGGTGTCATTCAGCACCATTTTACTGCCTCACATAACATGCAAACCCCACAGATGCATTAATGTCAGCAGGAAGCAAAACCAGCTGATACTTTTGTTTGGAAACTGCTGTTTCTTTCCTTTAACCACCAAGACTTTGAATTCTGAAATRATGTCCCTCTCCTAGGAGCTGTAAATAAGGCAGCTCTGGGTTTTCTGGGCTCTGCCTCTTTGAGGTACAGCACTCAGAGGGTGATGTGCTCGTGTAAAAGGGTATCTCAGCTCTGGTTTGCTGTGACTGATTTATGGTCGACTTTGCAAGCCAGGCTCTGCGTGGGTTATAAAGGTGTGCAGTGGAAATTCATGGGGAAAGCAGCCTTTTGGAGCAGGTYAGAAATCAATGTTGTACAAATGGTAATGGCAGTTCCTACCTCAGCTGTAAAATCAGTGCCATAATTTAAAGGTATTAAAATTAAATAGGCTTATAAAGATGCATCTCTGTAGCTGCAGCAAGCAGTGAAGGATCTTTGTGGAGCTTTTGGCTCTGCTCTGGAGCTGAATTCACTGGTCACACACATTGAGTATGAAGGAATAGACACATCTCTCAGGCTGATCTCAATTGAAATCTGTGCTGTGTCAGAGAGGTTCCTTTGGAATAAAAATGTGCTCTTTGAGTCTSTGAGTAGTTGGGTGAAAAGGGCACGGACTAACAGGCCAGAGAAGAAATTGTAGTAGTAGCATACCTGACAAATCAGTTTGTGGAGATGTGGAGTGGCTCTGTGGCTCAGAGCAGGGCAAGGCAGCTCTCTGAATCATTGTCAAGTTGCTGGAATAAAGTATCTACTTACGTGGGCAAAATAGCTCATTGTAATGCTTGAATAGACTGTTATTTAAAGGCCCGTGAGTCTCATTCTATACAGAGCAACATTTCAAGGGGTAAAAAGACTAAATTTATATTGGTATTTTATTAAAATTTATGCTGGCACAGCAGCACTGGAGCTTCAGTGGAAGCTGAGTTGGCTCTTTCATTCAAAGTCACAGTTCTGCCTGCTTTATGASTTAGTGCAAAATTACCTGTGGAGATGAGGTTTCTCATCCTGATCTCAGCCCACCAGGCTGTTTGGTCTTTTAAGTGCTTCATAACCMCTCTCTGCTGCTGTGGGTGTCTAAATGATGGGGCTGGAGAAGGTGCTTTCCTGGTGAGGCTTTCTCTACATTTAGGGCTTGATGTTTTATKATCTTACCTAATTATTTCTTTGATGTTGCAGAGGCTGGGGACATGGCTTCAGGGGAAGCAAGGGAGCTCCTCTGTCCCAAGTGGGAAGGGGCAGGGAGGCACAAGGACAAGAAAAGGATTTGCYTCCCCTGCACAGGCAAGAGAGCCCAAGGGCAGCTTGGCCAGTTTTGTGCCCTGGCCCACACTCCATCCTCAGTTAATGAGCTCCAGCTTGTAGRCACGGGAAAGGCTGAAGTCATCCCTGTCATCTCTTGGCTCCAAAGCTGTCMCTTGGCCTCCTGCCCTTTGTGCTGGCGTCCCCTGCGACATGCAGGGCCCACAGCAGAACAGGAGCCCTTTYTGCACTCATGCCACATTGCTGAGGAAAAGGAAAGCTAATAAAAAAAACCTAATAGTGTAACCGTGTGTGTAGCTGGAAATGAAGCTGACCTCTGTTTGCCTCCATGCAATGCAGTCTGGATGGCACTGCATCTGCTGTGCACCCTCCTTGTCTCAGGTTTAAATGCATTTTGGAGTCCTGAGAGAAGGGGAAAAGGTCTGTTTTCCCAGAACCTCACATTAAGAAGGAGAGCTGGAGTCTGTGTCTCTGTCTTGAAGGTTATTTTTCTGTTATCTCGACATTCTCTTTCTGCCCAGCGAGGTGTGTGCAGGAGGTCAGAGAAGCCAGATCTGTGCCTCCCACCAGGGCATGGTACCTTTTATACCAATAACCATGTGAACAATGTTTTCTTTTAATCACCAGTAATTATGACCTGTATTAGACAGTGAAAATTCACTGCAGTCCAGTCCAAAAAGACCATAACCACAGCAGAAGATGGAGGACAAGAAGAAACAGGGAAAGAGCAGAGACACATCCAAATTCCTTCATCTTTGCCCTTTTTACCTCTATGTTAAAAATCTAAAAGTTTTGCTTTTCACCCTGTGATATGATAATTATTATTCTAATTACACTCTGGTGGCTTGCATTTCTTCTTTTAATGTAGGCAGCTTTTTCCAGGGACTTGGATCAAAGGCACTGAGGTATTTTTGGCTTTGTTCCAAGACCCTTRGACTTTTTGTGAGGGCCTCGAGCCACCCAGGGCACCCAAAGGGGTGTCCCTGGTTCTGACACATTCCTGTCACCTCTCTGCTCAGGGCATTGTGTCTGTTGGATTTATGGCTGCAAGGGCCTTACTGAGGAACTGTTGTTACAGTATTTTGGACAGACTGGGAGGAAATTTCAGAGGATTTTTTAAGGGTATGGTGTGTTCTCCTTTGAAATGTATTTCCATTTTCTCCTTATTCTCATGTGTTTGGACAAACGGAGCCCTGTGCCCRTTCCCTGAGGTGTTTTTGTTATAAATGCTGGGATGATTTGTCCATGGCAGCCTTGGCCCAGGTGATGTCAGAGTTGGCTCAGTGAGGTGTCCTTGGAGACAGGAGCCACCTGTCTTCACTGCTCTTTTGATGTTGGAGCCTGGCAGATTCCTGCTAGGGATGGCTGGCTGTGAATCCCTATTGAAATTCTGGCCCAGTGCTACCTTGAAAACCCTGCAGCAAGTGTTCATGTTTGGAAGAGCTGTAGCCTGAAACCACAACCTGAATTCTGGTTTCAGAGCAAAATCATTCCACAGGGTCTGGTAGGGATGTCCCTCACAGATGTTAATGCTTCAGGAGGATTTGTTTTTCCATCCCRTGACTTCCCCATGTGGTTTTGTCCTAATGGATGCCAAAGTCACCTCTGAAGTCCTTGTTCTTCATAATATTCCTTGCTAGATAGTGACAACCTGCCTGCCTGAAGGACCTCTTGTAGTTTAATCTGTGTAAATCCTCCTCTGCTTTGCATCTTGGAATCACTTTTATGGGGCCCAGTACCATGTGGCTGATTGGCTTCACCTCAGGCATGTGGGATGTGGATGAGCAATCCTCAAATCTGCAGTTCCTCAGGAGTCTCAAGGATGATGTGCTTTCCATCAAAGGAGTGGAGCAGCTGCTGGTCAGTGGAGACAGGGAGCAGGACTTGCATGGGGTGAAAATACCTTGGAAGTTCTTGAAAGGTGAAGGCAGGAAAAGCAATGCTTCAGTTCTGCCTTTCTTTGAGAGCTGGAATGTAGGTGTCCTCATTTTTTTTTTTTTTTTTAACTTGTGACTTTGTCATCCAGGATATGGCCAAAAAGAGAGACTAAAATGAGCAACTTGTTCTCTTTTCCCCCCTCCACTGCTGATGAGCGTATCAGCAAGGACTGTGACCTGAGACTGGAAAACATCTGGCTTCTTTCACTTGTTCTGTCCTTGCTTCTCAACACAGGGAGCATCTCTTGCAGGGTGCTTTTGTGATGCTGATGCTCAGGTGAATGCCCCACTCCTGATCCCGTGTTCCTGTCTGTTCTGCTCCAGCATTGTCCTGCTCTGCAGTGGTTTTTATGGTTTGATTAAGAATGTGYCAAGGTGGTTATGTTTGGATTCTCTGTCTTTTTTCTCTGTTCATGCAAAGTCTCCTTTAGCTTCTCCCAGTGCTGGAGGAGCTGTGGACTCTGTTCCCTTCCCACCTCCATTATTTAGGGCTTGGTACAGCAAAGCTCTTAAGCCTGCAGTTTATTCTGAGCCTGCAGATGATTTCACTGAGAGCAGAGTTTGGGTCTCTGTTCCAGTTTTTGTTGTGGTTATTTCAATGACAATCAGCTGAGATAAGRCAGGGAGAACAGCAGACATGAGCTTGAGGTTTTTTTAATTGCTCTCATCTCTGCAACGAAGGAACCAGTGGAAAAATCCTGTGAAGTGATGCAAATACAGAGCAGATGCTCCAGCTGGGCTGGACTTGTTCCAGATCTGTGTCTTGATGAGAAATGTGCTCCTTGGATCTCACTGGATCAGGGGGAAGGGGGTGGGGGAAAGGTTGTGGGGACACTGGTGGTACTAGAGAGGGACTCTGCTGGTGACAGGCCCAAAAGTGGCACTGCYAGTGAGCAGCTCCTTCTGTCAGTGCCCTGCTGCAGCTGAGATGCTCATGAAGCACCTGGCTTTACCCAAGGCCTGTCTGATTTGATGACTAAGCCATTACAAAGTGTGTGGCAGGGAAACGCTGAGGAATTTTCTGCTTTGGAAGGGAATATTGTTGCTTGGTTGATTTGAAAGCCCATTTATGGCATCAGGTCAAAGCCAGTTGCTTCTGCTGCTTCCCAATTAKAAGACTTATTTCTTGATGGATGGCTGAGGTGAGGAAGTGAAAAATCTTGATGTATTTTTCCTCCTGGAAGAGTTGGCTTGCTATCACAGTGGTAATTTCTCTTCTCCTCTGATTAGGTCCTTGTTTATCTTAGGAATGCAATGGCATTGCTGATCATTGTGGCTGTTTCAATGCTGTGGACATCTATCAAAGCTGGCCTCTTCTCCTTCAGTGACTCATTTTCCTTCAGGAATGTTCTGAGGATGTRCTGTGGAGCAAGTTCTGTCTTCCTGACATTTCAGATGAGGAACTGCACTAAACTTCTCTTCTTCCTTTTCCATGCCTCCCCCTTACAGACACTTCCCATTAGGTTAATTGGGCAAATCTGAGCAGCACAAAATTTTCTGAGTACCCTGAGTCAGCCCTGTGGTGGGAATGCTGTGGAGGGAAGCATCAGGCTCAATTTTTTGCCATCAGTGTCCAGGAGTACGAAGGGATTCAAGAGTTCAGGGATTTTAAGTCAGCACTGAGGAACACGTGAGCTTTCAAATGTGTGAAAGAAAGACAGGACAAATTGTTCTCTGGGACTGTTGTGGACAGGGCAAGAGATGTTTTGCCTCAAGCTGATAAAAGGGAGTTTGGCTTTTTATCAGGAGGTACTTTCCCATGACTTGGTAGGGAAAAAACATGTGAATCAGTGGGACTGACTGAGGGGGAAACTATGGAGTACCCAGTGCTGGTGGCTGTGTGAACAGGATGGATCCTGCCTGGTGGGAAGGCAGAGAGGGAAGGAAATGTCCTGGGGCTTGTGCTACCAGCCAGGCCGGGCTCTGCAGTGCTGATGATGTTTGATGATGAAGCACTGAGGGGCTCTTGAATGGCAGAGGATGGAATGGGCAGTGCTGTCACCAGGTAAATTTTAATGGATTTGGTACCCAGGGTGCTCAGGGAGACCCTGAACTCAACATCTGGGCTTCAAGGAATAGTTCTCATCCTGAGGAGGCTCTTGTGGAAAAAAAAAMCCTCCAGAATTAAAAATCCTGAGATGACTTTTGCTGCATTATCAGCCTGTGACACTGAAACACTGTGAGTCAGGCTGCAGGAGCTGAGCTCTGTGCTCCCACTTCACCCCGCACAGGCTCTGGGTGCTTTGTGCTGATTTAACTCCCTCCAACAGCACAAAACAAACACAGAGAGAGGGGGTGGGGGGRAAGGCACCACAAATATCCTCTGCATTTCTTTCATCTTTCCAAACTTGCCATTTKAAACGCTGAGAGCTCTGCGGGGAGTCGAGATTGGGTGACTGGAAGCAAAGCTGTGTAAGTAAGAGCAGGAGCAGGTAGTGGGGCTTGGAGAGACCTTTCCCAGTAACAGGCACAGTGCAAAATTCACCTCTAACTGCAAGTCAAGGGGGTCTCACAAGCACCTTGAAGCAGAATCTCAGCCTTCTAGAAACATGAAAGTTGGGAAGTTTTAATGAGAGTGCTGGCAGCAGTGCGGGGAGCAGGATTTACCTTCCTGCCCTAAGGAGAGCCAGCAGGTGAGGGTGGGAGGTGTGATTCATCCTGGAGCTGGTCACCATGAAYCCTTTGGAAACAGCAGAGCTGCTGGGCAGGCAGGAGGGAGGGATCTGTCTCTTTGCTGCACTCAGCCTGGGATGGTGCCATCATCAAGTCAACTTCTCTACAGCCAAGGTTTCATGGCAAAAAACAAACAAACCAAACCAAACCAAACCAAAAATCCTTGAGTTAAAATCCTAAAGAAGCCCCTTGAGCATCTGGGGGAAGGGGCTGGGGTGGGTTGAGCTCTTTTGTTGATGGAAATGTGCCAGTTGCTGTTCTGTGCTCATTTTCCCCTTCCTCCTGTTCAGATAAGATCACACTGCCCCATCTTTGCTGTACATTTTTGGCAYTCATGTGCTTGCACCCTGCCAGGCAAAGGATTTCTGTGGCTGACTAACAAGACAAAGCTGCCAGCCTCAGTGTTGAGCAAATGACCTCAGTTCTTAATCTTCCTTCCTGAAAATACCAGGTTGCTGTAGGAAATCCTACAGGGAAAATGCATCTGAGAAACTGCACCATGTTCTCAATAGATCCTGGCTTCAGATGCATGAAAAATGTAAGAATTTCTCTCCTTGCTGAATATTAGCATGCTATTTTGGGAGGCAGTTGATATTGTGTTGGTGAGGGTCTGTTTTTTCTTAGTACCTTTTGAACCCCATTGCTCCATTTGAAGCAAATTATACAGATCTTGGGGTTACTTGAATTCACARAATACTCAAAAACCAGTTAATTATTAGTATTAAGATCCCATCAATTCCATTACAATACTGACTAATTTCCATGTCAATACTAACTAATTCTRTTATTTAGTACTGAAATTCAGAGAACTGATGCAAGAGACCAGGGTGGCGTGGGGAATCCTGAAGAGCCAGGTTTTGCTGGCTCTGCTCCTCTGCATTTGCCTATTTCCATGTGAGACAGAGCCAAGCATGTCCAGCAGTGACTGGAATTCAAAAGACAAAAAGAAAAAAACCCACAAAAAACCAAACCAAAGCAAAAAACCACAAATGAAGGTTTTCAAGTGGATTTTGGTTTTGTGTTACTTTTTTTTTTTTTTTTTGGTGCACCTGACTTTTTCTTCCTCTTACATTCCCATGAGGCCATATCCACCTGCTTCTTAGCTTCTGCCAAAACAGAAAGAAAARTAGTTTTTCATGCAATTCCACGTTGCATCTGTGACTTGCTGCATGAGATTTCTGAGCAGTTGTTGGTGCTGATTCAACCAAGTCCCTGGACTGCTTGAGAACTAAACAACGAAGGCTTGGCCAAACTTTCCTTTGCACTGGGCCACCCTGGGGCTACAGACAAAATTGCAGACATGAGTTTTTATCTCACATGCCCTGACACCCATCAGGTGCTGAGGCATCTTTCAGACAGACACACACACACAGATACCCAAACAGGTACCCAGGTGTAGCAGGAAGGTTGGGCAGTAGGGGACAGGGATTTTCACCCTTTAAAAGGCTGTGATGAGTTGTGTGGGGCCTGTGGGATACTCAAATGGCTGTGGGGTACTGTTCCAACAGAATGAGTGGGGGTTCTGAATAGTCACAGCTCATCCTCAGGTAGGAAAATCTTGCAAAATGTTGCAAATCTTGGAAAATGTTGSAAATGCACTGCTGCAGGCCAGCTTGTACCACATCCAGGTGGAGAGCACTGATGTTACATCAGCTCACAGCCTTAGCTCTGTGTCCACAGTGCTTCACTTATCTGCTTCTCCTTCCTGTGATCCTTGCCTAAGAGGGACTTGTGACCATGGTGATAATTATATCTCTCTATATATGTCTTCATATTCTGCTCCTTGAAGTGTCTGAAAGCTTCCTCTTTGATGTGATTCTGCTCYCCAGAATACATTATACTTTCCCAAAACAAGTACAGTGCTTGTTATAATTATTGCAGAAGTGCTGAGCATTTTCAAGTGCTTTTCATCATCCCCAAATGTGGAAATAGATGACTTGGCACTTTCTTTTTACTGCCAGCTGCTAAAGAGGCCAGTTCTGGATTAGGAGAACACAGTGAATCCATTGCAGAGCAATGTCTGTGGTGGYTGCACAAGACTGGATTTGTGTAAGGACTGCTGCTGTGGAGGGCTGGAGGTTGGGGTTTATCTTCTACCTTGTATTAGACTGGGATTTTAATCTTTAACCTGGTTTCCTGTTTGTGCTCAGTTTTCAAGGGCAGGGGCTGGCACAGRGCCTCAAGTGTCTGGTGGCARAAATGGTCCTTTGTGCTGTCAGTCACAGAATCACAGAATCACAGTGTGTTTTGGGCTGGAAGAGACCTTAAAGTCCATCCAGTCCAACCCCTTCTGTGAGCAGGGACACCTTCCACTATCCCAGGCTGCTCCAATCCCTGTCCAACCCATCCTTGAACATTCCAGGGATGTGGCAGYCACAGTTCTGGGCAMCCTGTGCCAGTGCCTCACTGGCTTCATTGYACAAAAAAATKTCTTCCTRATATCTTGTGTGARTCAGCCTGGTTTTGGTGTAAAACTTCACTAATTGTTTGGTGGACCAAGCAATCCCCACGGTGAGGTGGGACCTGTGTGCTTTGTGCTGTACTAATAAWGGGCAGMATTTGTTTGACTGATKCTCTCTTAGTTGTCCAAGTCTGTGTTAATATTCCAAGAATAACACTTGTTGTCATCTTCATTGGGAGGAWTTCCCACATTCTTATAACAGATATGTGCTTGTTAATAATTTTTATACCAGTAGGAACTAGCACCAGTTATGACCATGGAATCACTCTGGTTGGAAAATCCCTCCAAGGTCATAAAATCCCACCATTCCCCCAGCACTGCCAAGGGCACCACTCACCCCTGTCCCCAAGTGCCACATCCACATGGCTTTTAAATCCCTCCAGGGATGGGAGGACTCCAGCACTGCTCAGGGCAGCTGTGCCAGTGCCCTTTCAGTGAGGGAATTTTCCTTAATACCCAGTTTAACCTTTTCCTGGTGAACTTGGAGATCTTGTTCYCTGGGAGCAGAGCCTGACCCCCACGTGCCAGGGAGTTGTGCAGAGCCAGAAGGTTCCCCCTTGATGCCTTGAGAGGCTGACTTGGAACAGAGACAGAGTTAAAGGAATTAAGTAGGTATTTATTAAAAGGCCTTCAAAGGATACACCTTGGGCAGTGCAAGAGCCAAGCCTGGGCTCTGCCCAAGATGGACCCAAGAGGGACCCAAGATGGATCCAAGATGGACAGTGTGTCACGAGTTTTCACACTTTTCCAAGTTTTGGTCCATTTACATTTTGGGGTTCAATGTCTAATTACAGCTTCAGGTTATGAACTCTCATCCTCCCAGTTTGCTCTCTTCATTGTTTATGCTTTTTGGGCCTGTGATGGTTGTCYTTGGTTCTCAGGCTGGAAAAGGATTGTTTTGTCTAAGTACCCTGTGAAGAGAACTTGCTGACACTTTGTATGAAGCCCAAAGTCACACATTAAGGCAGTACAGAATCTGGAAAATATGAAAGYTAAAACTGAAGGCATCCCCCTGAGCCTCCTTTTCTCCAGGCTGAGCCCCTGAGCTCCCTCAGCTGCTGCTCCTGATGTGTCCTGAAGATTTTAAACTGGAGCAGACATCACCTACTGATGTAGTGACTGATGTCACCCAGACCACACAGCTCAGCCTAGGGGGGTTCCCCTACCAAATATTGTCACCAGACCTTTATTCTAAAATATTCTTTAAAAGCTTGGTTTTCAGAATTGTACTCAAATTAGCCAGTGACTGTCTACAGAKGAATTTCTCTCTCCAGAATGCTGGTTCTCTCCTCAATTTCTAACAAAAGTATTTAGAGCTGCTTGCAAAAAAAAAAAAAGAAAATCAATATTTTAAATCAAATCCCCAATGAAAATTCTCAAGAGAATTCAGCTCCCCAGACAGTTTAATTCAATTTGTTGTCCTTAGAAAGAAAGCATATAACSTACTATTTTAGGAAATAGGACATAGGCTTTGTTGAGCTGCACAAACATGTTATGAACACAATAAAGCCAGATAATTCTTTGCATACAATTAAAAAAATTTACTAAGCCTTCAATAAACTAATTAACTACTAAGGAAGGCTCCTACTCTGAAACACAGAAACTTTTTCAGGTGAATTTGGTCTTTGCAGTTGAGCCACTTTACCTGAAGACATTTGGTTTGCTGGATAAATTTCTCCTTCTGGATTAATACTACTTTTTTAAAATAACCCTGGCCCTTCATAGCTGGAACTGTTCAAGTGTCAGAATTAATTATGATATATCAGTTTGGCTAATGAAAGCCAGCCCTCCCTAGAAGCAAGCTTTGCCTGCAGGTTTGCAGCTTCTCACAAAATGAATTCATCTCCATTGAGGAATGTTACAGAATGAGTGTGATGTTGTTGGCTGCTTTGGGATTCTCCAGAGGACAGAAAATCTCGTTTCACTTGCCAGCTTCAGCTTCTCTCCTGAGAATGAKGGATGTTTTTACTGTAGGATCAGTGATGTGGCATCAATTGTGTCGGTCCCTTTCCCTTCTCCTATTTCACTGCTGCTGGATAAGAAGATGGAGGTCAACTCTGACACATTCCTGCAGGGATTACAGGTGGTGCAATCTACTTGGTGTTGATTCATTTTGTTGTTAATTTCTGACAAGTTCAGAACAAGTCCATTTTGTTGTCAGTAAGCACTGGTTTGGCCTTTGACCATTCAGTCTCATTCTTTACATTGCTGGCTGTTCATTCACAGATTTCAGACACAAATTCCTCTAATCCTCCTTTTGAACTCATTTTCTCAGGATACCAGGCAGTCAGTGAGGGTTGCTGTGTTTTTTGTGTGTGTGATGTTCATCTCATCCTCTTCTGAGTTTTGAACCTTGTGGACCATCCAGAAGATTAAAGAGATCCAAACTCTTGCAATCTCAGTTGAAGGTAGTCTTTTTACTAGTTCAGGGCATGCAGCAGGGCAAGGAAATAATTCCTCATCAAATCTGGGAAAGTTTGTAGTATGAGCTCAACCCTTACTAGACATCACAAGAAGAAGAAGCAGGTGATGCTTATCCACTGCTGAAATTCCAAAGTCTGAGTTTGGATCATTTTGGTTACCMAAGCTAAGTCATTGCAGGAGACAACACTAAGGAAGCCAGGCTTTCTAATGGAATCACCTCTGGTTTTCCCAGWTTGTTTGTTTTATTCTGTCACAGTTGTTTCCCTGTCAATCCTGTGCTTAAGCTTGTTGTGGGTGGTATGCATGTGTRCTGAGGAAATATGGAAAAGCAGATGGGTCATATCCTGCTTTCYTCCCCCACCCTGTAAACCCATAAAATGCACATGTAGACCAAGCATTCCTTCAATTTTTTCTTCGCCTGTTCAGCTGTGTTTTATACTTTCAAGGTTGCATGTGGTCATCTGGATCAAGTGGCTTTGCAAGAGCTGTTTGTGAGCTGGAGAACAGCTCAGCCTGGGGCTGCTGAGGGCTGGACCTCAGGAGTTTTGTGTTGCAGAGCCACTGGGGTGGCTGAGGGTCCAGGCACTCAAAATAGATCTCATTCCAGCTGGGAAGCAAGAGGTGGAACTTCTGTCATGACTGGATAGTAGGCAGTATCTGTRTCTGAACGTCGCTCAGCACATCAGAAATGGGTTTTGGTGACTCAGAGGAAAGGGCAGCACCACAGAGCAGCAGTGCTCAGATGTTCCCAGCAGGTGCTTTGCTTTATATAAAATTTATTTTGTTCTCAGGCAGGGAGCTTGCTGCCCTGTCAGCCACAGCAGGGAGCAGCTCTGTGGGCAGAGTTCCACTCTGGACTCCCCACACAGGGTCCAGAGGCTCCAYGTGCTCCTCTTCTGCACAGAATCCAAACTGGTTTCTTGAGCATTTGGGTGTGAATGCTACATGTGGTTCACAAAACTCGCCCCACCTGACCAAAGCRTGGCTAAAGTGTGGAGAATCTAATTTGGAAAAGTTCAGCATGGGCTTGTGAGGGTGTGGGTGACCATGGCAAATCCAAAGCCCTGGAGGGCTGAGCTTGCTSTCTGCCAGTGTTTCTGAGAAGGGGATCACACAGGTGTGATAAAAAGAGTGGCTTCAGCACACGTGCTTAGATTTATCTGCATTTAAACAGTGTCTGCTGCCTTGTGCTCTGCTGCCCTGCTGAGGCTGGGGCTGCTGTGTTCTGGAGTGCTTTGCACGTCACCTCAGCAATGCAGGACCTGCTGCCTTCTTGCTGTAGGAATGTGCTCCAGTTTCGTGCCCAGTGTATGAGCTGTGGCAGCTCTAAAAGAGTAATGCAGCTCCCCTGATGCTGAACATTGTGGTTTGTGCAGAGAGACTGGATAAAGTGAAAATAATGTGCATTTAGAGTGGTTTGACCTTAYACTGCCTTCCTTCTAGGAAGTCCAGCTGCAAATGCTCAAATGCTCCCTACTGGTGCTTGCCAGCCAAGTATTTTTTGAGTGTAGCAGTGAGCAGCAACTTACTCCTGAGTCCACAAATTAAACTAGTGGTAAAAACCAAAATTCATATAGGCTTTTTACTGGAACCCTAGAAATACCCTGGCCATGTGGGCTAAAAGAACATGAGACTGCAAAGGCATGGGGTATAACTGCAGCTCTTCACCATCCTCCTGCTCCTGGGACATGGCTGTGCTGCCCCCAGCCAGCTCCTACAAGGTGTYTCTACTGATCACAGGCTGTTCAGCAGGGCAGAGCCTCAGCTTAATCAAATAATCTCTGTTCTATCAAGTATGATTGTGTGTATCTGACTATTTATAGCCTGTGTGCCAGACACGTGTCCYAGAGTGTGTCTGAGAGGGTGTTTGATAATAGATGGACAATTGCTGGAAAGAAGWGTGGTGATGGGCATGGAATTCTGATGGCTCTCCCTCTGCTGTGCTGTGGATCTGTGCACAGATCCCTGCTCCTTCAGGATGCTGTGGAAAYTGCAGAGGTGCTGCAGCTGTGACTGGGGGCTTCATGCATTTACTTCCAGGGGGATCCTGGCTGTGTTAGTACCCCTGACTGGAAGTGAAGAATAGGCTAGCAGTCATTTGAAGAGGTTTTTGGGGAGGGTTTTTGTAGAGGGACAACGGATGTGGCTGCTAGATAAGGCTGTGTAGGATATGGGGATACCAGGTGGATCTGGATGCTGCAGGCACACAAACATYCCTGCCTGGTTTGCAGTTCTCTGTCACTTGCAATCATGGCATCAGGGCTGTGTGTCCTCAGTTTGGCAACACAAAACCAAGGCTGGACTAAAGCAGAAAGTTCTGAATGAGATTCTGCTTTGTGTGAGAATCCACTCTGCAGAGTGGATTTTCCATTGGAATGGCTTTAAAGGCAGAGGATTGTAAACACTGTGAAAAATCTCAAAAGTTTATTTCTGCCCTTCAACTTGGAGTGATGCCTCATGACCCTCCTGCCTGCAGGCCCTGGGGCTTTTTGCTTAATGCAAACCTGGCAGAAACATTGGCAGTTCATAAATTGTCATCTTTTTTCGTCATCTCAGTTGGGACAGCTCATCATCACAAGCGATGTGGACAACTGGTGACATTGCAGGCAAGTGCTTCGTGCTCGTTGCATCTGAATTGAGTAAAGGAAGATCTGTGGAGATCCTTATTCCTATGGAGAAGGAATAAATGACACATGGATTAATTGTTACCCCACTGCTTTCTGTGATTCTCAGCCACAGCTGGAAAACTTCATCTGCCACTTGTGTATGACCACTTGAGCTCCTTCAGCTTGAAATGAGAGGGCAAGAACTTCCCAGGAGGAACCATAGAACCACAGAATCCCAGAATATCCTGAGTTRGAAGGGRTACTGGGATTACTGAGTCYRACTCCTGKCCATGCACAGACACCCCAACAATCCCACACTGTRCAGGAATGTTGTCCAAACACTCCTGGAGCTCTGGAAGCCTTGGAGCTSTGACCATTCCCTGGGGAGCCTGGGCAGTGCCCAGCCYTCCAGATCTCTCTTTCCTGGAGAGATGGAACTGTGGCAGAAGTGGAAGCTGTGTTTCTGCACTTGTGTAGAAAAGGGATAAATCTGTAGAAGAACAAGGCATCATCTGTTCTCTTGCTCTGAGAACAGCTTGTTTTTACAGAGATCTGTCCCTTCACATGGGAGAGCTTTGTCAACAACAGCAACAACAAAAAAAAAAAAAGGGGGAAGAAAAGTTAAAACTTCCTGCATAACCTACAATTCCCACTGGTCCCAAATAAAATGAGATGTAAGCACCTCTCTGACTTTAAATAGCACATGGGTAATCATTCCTCAGAATCAGGGGGATAGCAACAGTGAAACTGATTGGATTCAGGGAATTAAACAAAAAGAACCAAATCTGTGCTGCTTTCATCTGCATTGGAGTGGCTGAGGAAGAGATCAATACTTGTTAGCTRAACAGGGACAATATTGCCAGTGCTGGAAGTTATTTTCCATTCTCTGTACTCTATTTAGAGCTTGACAATGATGTTGAGTCCATCCAGCCAAGACTTTGCAGAGGAGATAAGAGGTGATTTGGGGGTTAAGGCTGAAAATGAGTCTGAGGTTTGGTTTCAGTTCTCTGCTGCTCCACAAGCTCCTCATGTGACCTTGGGAATATTCTTAAGCTTTCTGCAAACGTGAGGCAACATTTCTCCTCCCTCCTTTAGAGTGATTGAGGGCTGGCAGCTCTGTTTAGGACCACCTTAAGCCAAGTCTGACTCCTTTGGTTCCTGGTGGGCTTGGATCTTTCTCAGTTCTGTTTGGAGGATGCTGTCTCAGCCCTCAGWGACTGAAGCTGCTCCATGAGCTTGCCACTGTTTATTCCCACAGGTTAAGCTGGGAGAGCCCTTTAGTCACTCTGCTCATGTCCCTGCTTGTCCCTTTCTGTAACTTTTCCATATAAACTCAACTCTGCTGGCAGCCAGGAAAGGTCTCTGCTGTTTCTCTGTGCCACCTTAACTGGCTGAACRCTTTTCAGTGATTTATGATTAATAGAGACACTTTCAAGGGTTTGTGGCTTTTCCTCCCAGGTCCTGCCTGTGCTGACAGTGGCCTTATCTACATTTAACTTTGCCTTCTGGATTCTTGAAGACAAGCATAGATTTAAGCAGTCCAAAATGAAAGATTAAGCCATGGTTTTAGCTAATCTTCATGCAGAGGAGGCTGCCTGCTCTCCCTCTCTGGGCTTTGAGAAATTCTATTATGCTGCAGCATATCTCCAAGGAAGGATTTGAGTGATGATGTTAGCAGCCTATCTTACACTAATTTTTACACTTAATAGCACATGATAAGCCTTGTTGTCTGCAGAGTAGCATTTTCTTCTTGAAAAACGACTCCTGTCATTTGCTGTGCTGCAGCCTGAAAACATTTTGCATTTTTCTCTCTCTGAGGAGTTTTAACTGTCCCGTGTCTGCTGCTTTGGTGATTGTTTCCCCTTTGAACCCAGCACACACCTGAGCCAGAGCTGTTGCTAAGAAGTTTACAGCAACTTAATGGTCACAGGATTCTCCATGGACTTCTTGCAGTGCACCTGATAGAGCTGTGAAGTCTCTGATCAGCTGTCAGTTTTTTTTTTAGGACATTCTTTTGGGTCTTCAATTTGTCCCTTCTTACAAAGCATCCTGCCAAAATAATGCCCTTCAAAGACACTGAGCCCCTTACTTGAAAACCTCTCGAGGGCTTAGAGCTTCTAAAAGCCTTCAAACTGTGGCATTTCTGTACCTGCAGAATAATCTCCTGCATTTCCCCAAGGACAGTCACAGATAATCTCCTCTGAGGCCTCATTAGAGAATGCAGAGATTCTCCTCTGTGGGTTTGTGTCTTGGCCCTCCATCCTGGCAGCAAGGGGGTGCCTGTTCACTGTCATTCATCCTTCTGTCCTGCCCTTCCCTTGGAGTAATGGGATCACAGAATTGTTTAGGTTGGGAATGACTTCTAAAACTGAGTCCAGCTAGATCTCTGCACTGCCAAGGCCACCACTGAYCCTTGTCCCCAAAYGCCACATCCATATGGCTTTTGAGCACTTCCAGGCATGGTGGCTCCATGGTTTCTCTGGGCAGCCTATTCCAGTGCCTGACCACCCTTCTGGGATTTTTGCTCTTTTCCAGTTTCCCTCTTTTTATTGTGTATTCTCCTTCCATGCCAATCTCCACTTTCTCACCTGCCTTTGTGTGACTTTCTGTGGTATCTCTGCTTTTTCCTCCTTTTAAACTCTAGTATCTTCTCCCATCCTCACCAAGGACTGTGAGTCCTTTGTGCTGGATTTTGCAATCACTCCCTGACCACATCCACAGTCATTGAGGCAGGCTTTGTAAAGCTGTCCTTTCCTTAAAGCCACTCCTGGGCCTGAAGTCTGCCATGTGCTACACTTAAAACTTTTTCAACTCACTGCAAGAAAGCTTAGGACCATCTGCTGTGTTTTTACAGACAGACTGCAGGCAGGCTGCTGTGTTGGCCAAAATGATGTGGTCATTAAATCACTGTGATGTTTCTCGTTGTCAGGTTGAAGTTCTACCACTCCAGCCTAAAACCAAAGTCCTTTCAGTTCTGCATGTGCARGCAAACCATCACTGGGCATTAAATGGATTGGTTAAATCTTCTGCTAAAGTGGGCTCAKTGAAGCAAAGGCCTTTTCTTTTTCTTGCCTGAGACTTCTGTTAAGAAATCAGAGAGCCTGTGGAGGAGAGAAGGCTTTGGGGTGACCCRATTGTGGCCTTGCAGTACCTGAAGGGAGCTGACAAGAAAGATGGAAGAGAGACTTTTTACAAGGGCCTGGAGTGCTAGCACAAGGGGGAATGGCTTCAAACTGAGAGYAGTTTTAGRTTAGATATTAGSATGAARTTCTTCCCTGTGAGGGTGGTGAGGCCCTGGCACAGATTTGCCAGRGAAGMTGTGGCTGCWCCATCCCTGGAGGTGTCCAAKGCCAGGTTGGATGGGRCTTGGAGCAACCTGGGATAGTGSAAGGTGTCCCTGCCCATGGCAGAGGGTTGGAAYTGGGTGATYTTTGAGGTGTCTTTCAATCCAAACCATTCTGTGACTCTGTGATTTTGTGATAKGATACTTCAGCTCTGTCTTGAGCATTCAAAACCATCGGAATTTTTCCACATTTGAAATTTTCTGAAWTTTCAGAATTTTCACGGATCTTCCATTTGCCTTCCAGCCTTGCATAAGTTTGGTAGTAGCTAAACCAAAGTGGCATCAGGTACCTGGTGGAGCCTGTGCAGSAGGTTTCTGCTCTGCCCTTGAAAGTTTGTGATTCCTGCTGACACCAAGGAGCCCCATTTCTAGGTGAGACGAGAACTGGGCTGCTGTTTCCACTCTGGCCACACAGCCTGGCAGCCAGAGACATCTCTTGTGCTTGGGTGTTGTGAGGGCTGACAGCCCCCCCAGCAGCTCAGGCTGCTGTAGAGCTCCTGTTTCATTGTTTTTTCCAGAAATTGCACTCTTGAATTGGAACCTCTCTTCAGGAGGARGTGGCTGCAGGCACTGCTGCTCCTGGGAATGGGTTCTGCTCTACTGAGCTGAGGTGGGCCCTTACACCAATGGAGAGCTCCATTACCCTGGTGATCGAAAACCTGGCCAGAAAGAGGTGTTTTATAGTCACAGCCCAAGCTTTCACTTCTTTTAGCCTTGTCCTGAAGCYTTGACTGGTATCTTRACACCCCAACAGAGCCAGTTTCTAGGAGGTGTGTTACTGCCTTCCTCATTTTTTGCTGCTTTCAGTGAAACAGATGGATTTCAGTGTCTCTGTGGTAAAGCATTTGCTCYAGATTCCCCCTTCCCACAGACACTTTCACGGGTTCTTTTTTCTCAGAGGAGGTAGATTGTAGCCCTGATTTCTCTGAGGTTTAGAAATTTTAAGCTTGTTAGKGGCTTGTTGTTAGTAGAGCTTGTCTCAGGGCAAAGTCCTTGAGACTTTTTTCCCAGAACTGTCTTTTGTAGACAATTTCCATGTTCTCAAAACAATATCTTTTACACCTGGTGTTTGKTGTTTTTCTGCTTTACCCAGTGGAGTYAGAGAGGTGTTGACCTTGTTAACCAATCATGTAACTCTCCACAAACWMTGCTATATATGTGAGTGGAGAAATCARTAAAGTAAGCCTTCMTCTTGGAAAATTCAAGAAGCCTTCTGATWATTGGAATCTTGTGTGTCCTAGRGTGACAGCAGATGWGTGATCAGAAGACCTCAGACAGTTGTGAGAGGCCCTRCAAAATCCCCTTGGCCCTTGCCTCCTCCTCAGAGCAGTGTTCAGGGGGCTCAGAGGTGCACAGCTGCTGAGGCCACCCAGCCAGGGCACATTTCCAGCTGTTTTCCAGCTGAGATGGGCTTTTTGAGCTGCTCTTTAAKAAAAGATGGGCACATTCATCTGTTGTTTAAGGGCATATTTTCAAACAGGCTTGATTGGTGTGTTGGCATGTGAGTGAAAGGTGTGTGTTTGAAACTGAAGGGCTTTGGAGAAGTTCCTGCTCTAATATTTATGGCTTATTCAGACATCCAGACAACTTATGCTGCATTGGTGTGATAGTTTTTCTTATTATCTGAAAAGGTCTTGTGGTCTTTTAGCAATTCAGGTGGAACTTGGGGCCGCATTTGGCTTTACTTGTGCTGTTCAGTGAAGGGATGGAAACCCCCAGGTCCATCTTTGCTGTGGCAGCTGAGGAGCTTCTGCAAGGATTTTCCTGCAATCCTTGTCACAACTGGAATGGAGAAGCTKGTCAGGGAAGTCCTTTCCTCTGCCAGGTGAGTTTTGGCTCATGAGCTGCCCACAGCTCCCAAGAGTATTCCCTGGGAAGAGCTGGAGCACTGGGAGTCACTGGAATCTCCTGTTATTTACTGATGCTCAGGGAGGTCAGCATGTGGAGGGCATTTAGATTCCAGGCTGTGTTCTCAGGTGGATTTGTCCAAGTGTGTTGTATTTCTCTCTTCCCAGATGGAACCGTCCTTTCTTTCTGAAAACTGAGTTTTCCGCACTGTTACAGGCTGGTTGGTTAAAAGCTGGAGGGTGTGAAACCCTCTTGGGCTGCTGGGTGCTCCCTGAAGAACCACACCAGGTCACATAAATTACAACAGCCATTTAACTGCTGTCAATTTGCTCTGGCTTAGGTCAGGCTGAGACCAGCTAGGATTAGAGAATTGTGGGGGTGAGAACAGCTCTCTGATTCATGATAAGAAGATTCTTGTGGAAGCAAAAATTTGAATTTATATTTTTAATGGATTTCTGAGTCTGTGTGAGGGCTCATTTCCTAACAGTTTGTGTTAAATCTGTTGATTGTTGATGTTCTGGAGCTTAAACACATTTCTATAAGTAAAAAAAAAGAGAATAGTCTCTTTATTTTAGAGATATGCTGAATATCAGCTATGGTATGACAGCAATAAGCAAATCAAACTGTGGGYTACTGGCATCATTGATATGCTGTGTGTGCAGAGGCTTTGTGCCTGACAACTGCAAGGATGTTAATTATTATGCTATAATTCATCAGCTGAAGGACCTTGCAGCACTGTTATTAAGCCAAATTCCAAGGCTTTTGCTAGGTCATTAAGCAAAAAACTTAAGTAAAGACTAATTTACTCCGTTATTAATCAATGAATTAAATATATTCTGAAGTCCTGTTTTAAAAAGGAAGGTACTGCTTAGGTGGAAAATGAAGACATGACATAAAAATATTTAAACAAAAAAATAAATTACTCTTCACAGTTTAAACAAATTTGGAAAATAATTCTTTCTGCAGAGTCCTGTGAGCCCAGGTCAGTTCCTGATTTGAGGAGCTCCTGGACTTAAAAGAAACAGTGAGAATGGGCTGGAATTTTACCCAGTGAGGCAGGTCCTGTTCACAACCTGTGATCTCTCCCCTTCCTCCTGYCTTGTGCCTCTGCTGAGGTTTGTGACTGTGGGCCCTCTCCACTGCCCCAGTGGAGTCAAGGCAGTTTTTTCAGATTTCCCCATCCTTAGTTTGGGCTCAAAAAACTTCTTGACCTTCTTGGCTTTGATTTCAAGGCCGTCAACCTGTCTTGGGTGAGACCCTGGCCCCCAAATGAGCTGTGCAAGGAGTGGCCTTGGCCATCTGGATGTCACCTGGTCCTGGGTACATGAGTGACCTTGTTGTCAGCAGTCACYGAGTCACTTCTTCTCCAATCCCTGGATTTGTGTTATCCCAGAGTCCTCTGCTCTCCCTGGCTCTCAGGATGGTTTTTCCTCCCTTGGCATGTGACTGAGCAGGGACAGGCTGCTTTTCAGCAGTGATTTTCCTGACAGTCCTGTGACAGCAGCACGGTGTGACCCTTCAGGAGATGCCAGATCCTCCTCACTGGAAGCTCTGGTCAGCTCCCAGTTTAGCTCCCAGTTTAGCTCCCAGTTTGGCTCCCCAGAGCTCACACTCAGCTCCTGAACCAAACCCAGCCTTGGCTCATCCTGCTTGGCCCATCCCTGGTGCCAGAGCAGTTTCCAGCTGCCTGGGCCATCTCTAGGTTTGAGTGCCCTTGGGAAGTGCCAGCTCAGCTTCCCACAGGGACAGGAGATCAAATCTGGGAGCCTATCAGATGAACAGCCTGTGGGGCTTCCAGGTTTTTGTTTTGGTTTTTTTTTTTTTTTTTGGCTTGCTTTTGCATCAGTATCTGACAGGCTCAAATCCCAGGGTGCCAAAGAATTACAGCAAATATTTACTCTCCTYTCTGTTGTGGTAGCACCTGGGAGGTGCCTCTGGAATGTGAGGGTGTGTTGTGCTGGAGCACCATTCCYTGTGCTTGAATCTCAGACACAGCTCCTGCCCCGAGAGCATTCGATTCCAGCAGGCAGGGAAGTGGCAGGGAGGTGARTATATTTAGGACAAAGTCCTGAGGGCAGAGGAAGGCACTAAACAAAACCCTCACRAGCTCCCTTTGGCTGCAGCCCGTGGTTTGTGCTGTGAGCAGGCTGCCAGCTCCTCAGGCTGGGCTGACAGGGATGTGTTTTGTAGGCAAACCACGTCTGCCATGGCCCCACCAAACGAAGGGAAACTTGGAGAAGGCTTTTGTTRGTTCSTTATTTTTTTTWTWTATTTTTATTTCACATTACATAAGTACGTAAGCTGCTAGGATCATTAGAACCAACTTCTCCCCATATTTCAAAACCAATCTCTTGTTTTGACATTTGCAATCTGGCTCTTCCCTGGTGTTTTCATGGTGCTTGTGTGGAAACGAGCAGCCTGCATTCCCTCCTTCTCCTGACGTGACTGGAAAAGAGAAGTTCAGGCATCGATTAAATTCCCACTGAGAGACAAGCGCTSAAGTGTGAGCTGGCTGAGGTGCCGTGCATCTTTCCTAATATTTATAGTTCAGCTATTTAAAGCATATAATCAAGTTGGGTTTTTTTTGGGGTGGGGAAACACATTCCAGCCCGTTCCTATTGCCATGGGGCAGCCAAGGAGGGAAGCASTGGTGGGCAGGCAGAGGAGAGCAGAGGAGATGGAGCAGGGGGCTGACAGTGGCTGCCTGGCACCGGAGGCGGTTCTGAAGTGTCTATTTCTGGCTCATGCATATTATGGCACAGATATTTCCCAGAAGATGATGTGGCTTTTATTTGAAGGCAGCTCTTTCTGCTGACTCCAGGTTGGGAAAGGCAGGGTATTTGGGTTATGGCCTATATGTGCGCATCACATGTAGGGAAAAGGGGCTCAGTCCATGGAGTCGTAGAATATCCTGAACGGAAAGGGACCCACATGGATCATCAAATCCTACTCCTGGCTCTGCACAGACCCCCCAGCATTCCCACCCTGTGCCTGGGAGCGTTGTCCAAACACTCCTGGAGCTCTGGCAGCCTTGGGGCTGTGCCCATTCCCTGGGGAGCCTGGGCAATGCCCAGCACCCTCTGGGGGAAGAACCTTTCCCCTGGGCTTTCTGCAAGGCTGAATCCTGGGATCAGGGAACTGTTTTACGCTGTAAGAGGAGAGGTTTAGATGAGATGTAAGGAAGAAATTCCTGACTGTGAGGGTGGTGAGGCCCTAGCACAGGTTGCCCAGAGAAGCTGTGGCTGCTCCATCCCTGGCAGAGCTCCAGAATAGATGGAGCTTGGAGCAACTTGCTTTAGCTGAAGGTGTCCCTGCCCTTGGCAGGGGAGTTGGAAATGGATGGTCTTTAAAGTCCCTTCCAACCAAGCCATTCCATGATTTTATGATTGTATGATACGGAGGTCACCTTGTCTTTTGCTCTCTGAGGAACACAGTCACTGGATCTCAGCTAAATGGAGGTTTGGGGTTTGCTGCCAACAGCTCTGGCCTCCMTCTGCTAATTCACTGCTGCTCAATCACAGTGGAGCTGTTCTGCCTTGGCTTTACAAAGTTCTGTGCAGGCTGTTYGAATGCCATCATCCCCAGGGCTGGGTTGTACAGAGCTGGCCCCTCAGACAGGGGTGCTCTTTGCAAAACCCAGAGCTGTCCCAGGCCTGCTGATGATCCTTSTTATCCCTGGGCAGCGCAGCAAGGCTGGGACACGCTGCCTGATGTGCTGAGGGCGGGGGGGTTCGTGCTGCAGGAGGCTCCCAGCTGTCACAGGGTGTTGGGATGTGCTCTCCAGGTACCTCGTCTGCCACTCAGTGGCTGCTGTGTGACAGCAGAGCTGCACCGAGCAGGCAGAGCCAGGGGCACAGCCTGCACAGGGGCTCTGCTCAGCACTGCCAGACTTGTCASTGTTTTCTCCTCAGAGTCACAGGCAGGGAGCAGAACAAGCTTTAACCTCTGTACAGACGAGAGGCACACTGTGTCAGCCCCCAGGGTTGCTTCAGCTTCAGGTTTGTCAGGGAAAAACGTTTGGCAGCTCATCATCACACACCAGATAAGTCAGTATTTTGTCCATCATTGACATTGTATCTCTTTTGAGATAATTTTGGATTGTGGTAAACGGCTGTTTTCTTACTGCCTGTGCTTGGAAGAAGAAATCAGAGAGTCCTTGAGTTGCAGTTTGAAGATGTTTATTTTAAAATCCTTATCTATAAGTTCAGTCAGACCAGCGTGGTGTTCACAAGCAGCTGGAAAAGTGAATTCTCTCTGCCCAGGAACAGCACCTGGGTTTTTATAATTTAAATTACGTTAACATTGTTTTCCTCTAAAATCCAATAACTAAAATCCATGTCACACAGTGAAATCACACCTTTACCTAATCTTAAAAACTCAACACACTTTGCAAAAGGAAAAGGAAGAGAAAAACAGAAAAATGTGACTTTATCACATTGATCTGCTTCCATATTTGCCCAATAATAAGAATACAGAGAAATCTAAAACTAATATCTAAACACCCAGTGATATAATAAAAAACACACCAATCAAACCCTCGTGTCATCCAAATCCTCAGACAGTTTTGGAAGCTTTCTCCACAGTGTCAGATCAAAGCCAATGCTGTCTTTCAAGCAGGCTGTGTGAGCCCATTCCCCCTGTCCTGGCTGCTGCCCATTCAGGACACCCAGAGGAACACTCTGGTCTCCCACACATCATGAACAAATAGGCTGCAAGAAGCTGAGGGATACACAGGGAGTGCAGGACTGTGGTGCAGAAAGGTCATGTTCTGCCAGTGTGAGCAGCACAGGGGAAGAAAAGAATTGTAGTGGAGAGCATGGTTAACCCTGGTCAGCAATGATGTGCCTAAAGCTGAGATCCATCACTGCTACAGCTCTGCTAGAGGACAGAGATAGAGGGAATGCAACAGCTTAAGAGTAAGAAAATCCAGTTGCAGCAGCAAGGCTCAGTGCCCTGGCATGGTGCAGGTGCTGTATTTTTGTGCTTTTTAGCTCTTTTTTCCCCTCTGCCTCAGCGTGCCTGCCTTTGTAAGGGCTCTGCTGACCTCTCYTTGTGACCCCTTGGCTGTCTCTGCWCTTCACTGCCTGCTGAGGACAACTTGTCACAAAGGACCCTCACACTGTCACCTCCACTGCTCCTTGTGTGAGGGAGGCATCCTCTGAGCAGCCACATCCTCTCTGCTCATTCCTCAGATCTCTGCTTAAAAGCCTCATCTCCTGTTGAGCCTCCAGACCTCCACRGCAAGTTTTAATACCCAAACTCTTGAGATTGTTTCTCAGGGCTGAGCTGATGCTCTGCTTTGTGTCTCTGTTCTTGCTGTCTGTGGGAACAGGAGTGCCAGGCTGGGTGACTCCCACAGCAAGCAGCAATGTTTTAAAAAAACCCTGAGTTTTCCTAAATGTTTTCACTCTCTATTTTCACTCTATTTCATCAGAAGTGACCTGAAACTCCTGCTTTTCATCAGGCACCCTGGAGAAGCCTTGCTATGAAATATTCCTTTTTCTTTGATGCAAAACGCTTTGAATCAGAAAGAGAAAGTGTTTCCAGTTGGGTTTTTTTTTTGACCATGGCTACCACAGTGGGGAGCTGGCTTGTCAGACATGTGATATGTGATCAYACAGTTTGCTTTGGAGTCTGGAGTTCATCTGGAGCAGCACAAAAGCCCTGTCCTGGGATGCTCTTGACTGTGCTGTACATGAAAGGTGCTGAAGCACCTGGTGGATTTGGTCAGTTGTGGTGTTAGATACAGATCTGAATGGAACTCATGGCCATAATGAAAAAAACCCCCACACTAGAGGGTCTTTTTTCTTTCTTCTTTTTCAAACTGAAGCTGCATTTTTTGCCAGCATGCACAAGAACAAGGCTGGTACAGCACAGGGACACCCACGTGGAGCTRAGACAGGTCTAAGCCTTGCTGAATGCAAACTCACACTTCTCTCAGCTGGATCACTGCTGTGTACAACATCCTGAGCAGGCTGTTCCCTCGTTTCCAGGACAATCACCCTCAAATCTTCCTTCTTTTACCTGCTGGAGTGAATGTTGTGGTAGATCCCACAGCAGGGAGAGGAGCCCCTGGTGCTGCTTGTCAGCTGCTTTGCATATGCTCAGCTGTGCTTCTGCAGGTGGAAAAGCAGGGAGAAAAGCACCAAAATGACTGGAAATATTTCACATTTGTTCAGCTCAGATGGAGCTTCCAGGACTGGTAAAGAGGTGCTGAAGTCAAAGCACTCAGAGTCTGCTGGTGTTTTCCTGCTGTGAGTGGCCCTGGCCAGTGCCAGGGATTGCTGGAAGAACAAAGCTGTGCAGATTTGGAAAACATTGGCATCAAATCCTGCCAAGGAGGAAGCTTGGTCAARTGAAGGGGAGGGGGAAAAGAGAGGAGGAAGATGGGGAGATGAGCTGTGACTCTGCAGCGTGGCTATCCTGGCACTGCTCCTGCCTTTCACCTCTCTCTGACCTGCCTGCTCCATCCCTCCCTTCCACAACCACTTCCAGCTGGGTGATCCTCCTCTCCCTACCCCTCCAAGCACTTGAAACCTGAAATCCTCCTGCACTTCCCTGTCAGTTGTTGTTCACATCAACCAAAATATCTGCAGAGAGCCARACATGGAGCTCCTCCCTTCTGGTTCCCATCCACCCTGGCATGAGGAGCCAAAACCCATGGGAATGGTGTGTGGGGAGGTGCTCTCACCCTCCAGTCAACACTGAAGGTGGTTAAGCACTGAAATGAATAAACAGGAGGGTTTGAATGGACACCCCCCCTCCTCTAACTGCAGTGATTTTTCTCGTGGAATCACTGATCCATAAAGCTTTGAGTCAAGCACAGTTGTAAGTTGATTTAAAAATGCATCCAGTGGTGGCTGCAGGCATCTGGCCTGGGGTGGGAAAGGGAATAGCTCAGAGGATTTGTGCTGCCCTGGCTGTGAAGGGATGGGTGAGAGGGGGCCTGAGTGCTCTGCAGTTGGGATTTGGGGCTGGGGCAYGGATGGGTCCTGTTCTCCCATGGCCACAGGAGTGGAACATCCTCATGATGGCTTTACAGGGGGCAGAGGGCTGGACATGGACACGTTTTCAAACTGCCTGGTGATTTTGGGGTGCTGCACTTTAAGACTGTCCCTTTTTCAGATTTCAAGTTCCATTATGTTCTGACTATCAGCCCCATTTCAGCTTTCACAATGCACAGCTCCCAAATCAGCTGCTCTCTTTTTTTTTTTAAACAAAGCCTGGCTTAGGAAATGTCCCTTGAGACATCTGTGAAAGATTCTTGCTTGCAAAGCTACCTACTGATGTGCTCCTAATTACTGCAATCACATTATTTCAATGATGCCTCCAGTGCAGAGGATTTTATCTTATCTTTTCATGTACAGGGTGTTTGTATTTGGATTTTCTTTGGAATTGGAAGTTGTGAGTGGAGTTTCTGGAGTCTTCTAGTGGGGTGTTTGCTTTAACAAAGGGTGTATGGCCATGGGAGATCCAGTTTATCTCTCTTGGCCTGTCATGAGAGCACTGGAGAGCAGTGCTGAAGGTCAGGATGAGATGAAAGCTTAACAGGGCTCACTTGGGTGTTGCTGTGATTGTCTTGTTCAGTTCAGTTTCACACTGACCTTTAAACTGCAAGTGTGTTTTTGGGACTGACTAGAATAATTTTGGGGGTGGTTTTGGTGTGGTTTGTTTTTTTTTTCCATTTGAGACATCTGGGCAGGAGGAGGAAGAGGACAGGCTTGTGATGAAGTCAYTGGGCAGCTGCTGAGGCCTCAGTTCAGTTCTGGCTGCCTGCTGTGGTACATGTGGGCATTAAACCCAAATATTTGGGGTCAAGTTCTAAATCCAGCAAGGTGAATATTAAAACAGCCATTGTTTTCTGTGGGGAAATGTTTTATGGATTTGTTTTTTCCACAGGAAGAAATCCCAAATAATTAAAAGTATCCCAGACCAGGGTCTCATTTTCCATTCTCTGTWAGCTGCTGTTGCTGATGCCTGTTTAAAAAACATGTGAAGCATCACKGTTTCCTAACCTGGCACTCTTTCATGCTCTCCTGGTGCTTGCCTTGCTTAGAGATCAGTGAAGCAAATAAATCCAGAAGCTGAAAAGCTTTGTGATATGGAGCAGAGCAGGTCAGGACTGCCAGAGATGGTGGCTTTYAAAGGGCTTGGAAGCACCAGAGCTACTTACTCTGGAGAACTGGAAGGAAAACAGTAAACTTTGGTTTCCCAAATGCCACAAACATCAGCAAGAAACTGTTCACTCTGGCTTTAGTTTAGATTGCTTAGAGCAGTGATAAATGGAGGGTCAGTGTGCACATTAGTGGATTGGTGKAGGTGGTTAACATCATTCAGGAGCTGTGTTTACAAAAACCAGCATCCCTGTGATGCTTTATAACTTCACTGGTACCTTGCTCTCCACGAGTSTGCTGATGTTCAGTTCCTCCCCAAGGGACTGAGCTGTGATGGTGCTGGGCTGCTTTTGGCTTTGTCCACTGCTGGATCTCAGAGCAGTTCTCAGCAATCAGCTGTCTGATTTTTTTCTAAGCCCCTGTGAAGCAGATGAATGCCACAAGTCCCTCTGCCAGCTGAACTGTCCCAGTGATGTGGCTGTCACAGGSTCTGTGCATGAGACATTGAGCAGCTTGAACCATTCCCTACCCAGGGATCTGTTTTCCTGTGAGGACACAGGAGAGTCTTTCCATAATGAGAGATCCCTGTCAGTGCTGCAGCACCTCCAGGCTCCTTCAGCCCTTAATGATGAAAGGCAGAGTGAAGCACCAGCCTCTGGTAACAAGCACAGAGCTGCACTTTGATGTTTTCCTTGAAGAAATCAAATGGGAAGTTGTGTTGACTCCTGGGATGAATTTGCTAAGCACACATATATCATGGGAGAGGGGCAGGTTTAGGTTGGATATCAGGGAAAGGTTCTTCCCCCAGAGGGTGCTGGGCACTGCCCAGGCTCTCCAGGGAATGGGCACAGCCCTGAGGCTGCCAGAGCTCCAGGAGAGTTTGGACAGTGCTGCCAGGGACAAAATGGGATTGTTGGGTTGTCTGTGCTGGGCCTGGATTTGGATCCTTGTGGGTCAATTCCAGCCCAGGATATTCTATGATTCTCTCTTGAGGATTATTAGGATGATTTAATGGCTTTGTGGACACCACAGTGGCCAGGAAATACAGTGACTCTGGGAGCTGGCTGTGCATGGAAGGGGAGTCTCTGTGCTGTTAATGAGGCATAAAAATGAGTGAGGGCAGGATTCCCTTCCAGACCTGATCCCAGAGGGGCTTTATAGAGGAGCCCAGCTCCCTCCATGGCCCACAGGCTGATGCCTCAAGTTTTAGCTTTCATATTTTTAGATGTCCTAATATGTGACTTTGAACTTCATGTAAAGTTCTCTTCACAGGGTAGTTAGAGAAAACAATCCTTCTCCAGCTTGAGAACCAAGAACTGTTGCAGCCTCAGGTCTGAAAAGCATAAACAATGAAGAGAGCAAACTGGGAGGATGGGACTTCATAGCCTGAAGCTGTAATTGTACAATTAACTCCAAAATGTACAAAATGGACCAAAACTTAGAATTAAGTGTGAAAACTCGTGACACACTGTCCATCTTGGGTCTATCTTGGGCAGAGCCCAGGCTGGGCTCTTGCACTGCCCAAGGTGTATCCTTTGAATGCCTTTTAATAAATACCTGCTTTATTACTTAACTCTCTCTAGTCTCTGTTCCAGATCAGCCTCTCAAGGCATYACAGCAAGGCAGTGTGAGCTGTCCTGTGTGAGCCTTTCCCCAGGCACTGAGCACTGCTTGTAGGGATGTTTTATGTGCAGGAAATTCTGTCTTGAGGGTGTGTAAATATTGCTCAGWGTGTGTCCCTCCCTCACCAATTAATTCACATGGAAAAACACCTTTTGGCATCAGCTGAGCTGCATTTGTCAAGCTTTACCAGCCTATTYGCTCATCTAAGGGTGCCAGTTTCCCAGCTGGATTTTTGCCCCCAAAATCCACGGTGTGACCATTACACACATCCATTGTAGTGCTGCAAATCCCTGCTGGGAGCAGCTCCATCCTGCCTGTGGCCATCACTCTGATCTCTCTCCTGGAGTGTAGCTTGGAGCACAGAGGGATGCTGGAGCAGTCAGTGAAGCTTGGGAATCCTGCTTGGTGGCAGACTTTGGGGTTTGATTTGCACGGGCTGTGGTGGCCACTGGGAACAAGAGGCTTCAACTGCATCCAGGTTATCTCTGCAGGGCAGGGAATCTCTCAAGCAGATTGTGAAGTYGCCTCAGGAGGGTTTAAATAGCAGGTGAAGCTCACATCCTCCTCCTGCAAGGCTGAGTGGATCCTCTGCTGTGCCAGAGAAATGGATGGAGTGACCTCTGGAGGTGTCTTGTTAGCTCTGTTTCATCATTCAGAGCTCTAGCTTGGAAGAATAACTTTTTTTTGGATGGGTGGAGTCCAATGACTTGAAATTCTATTGCAGGCATTGCCCTTAAGACCCCTTAAAGGCTCAGTGTGGTTGTGGACTGCAGCTGGGGTGGGTCAGAGGAGAGAATTACGAGGGTAGTTCAGTGGCTGAGCATTGATGGCCACCACCAGGGATGTCTTGGAGGCAGCAGRGGTGAGGTGAAATGTGTTTCACCTCACTTTTATGGTGGTTTGTAGGATTTGAGGTGGCCTCTTGAAGTCTGTCACACTGGTGTTATCACCACTGAAAAATGTTGTGTCTGTAAAACGCTCGTTTACTTTGGGGTTTTGGCCACACACCCACACTCAGTGGTCTGAATTTTACTGCCACACAGTTCTGCTCAAATCATCCCACTGAATATTCCCCCAGGRCWGGCTCTCAGCCTTCAGCWGGGCTGGTCTAGSTGAGTTGTAGTTTTGTTSTTCCACTCTTKAAGTGCAAATCCAAYGTTTCTCACAAGTTCTGGCTCACASAGTCTGTGTCTGTGATCAGACTCAGAGCCTGACAACTTCCATGCTGTATTTTCAGTGGGTAAGTGACCAGTGAAAAACCCTAAATGTGGAAATAATTAAAYTTCTACTTTAATTTTCAGTGTCAGCTGAATACTCAAGGGAATTTCAACATGATGTATGAATAATTAACACTAGCAGTTTAAAGCAGCTTTCTTGCTAAGACTAAGCACTATGTAAAGGAAGTAAAATAAAAACACCACTTACAGTTTCCTGAAGGGAAACACAAAGGTAAATAATTACTTAATCTCCTGAGACTCTGATGAAGCAGAAACTTCTATTTAAATTACTCTGTCAATAATTTAATATTTCAATTGCCACRAAATCATGGAATTCAGTTACAATTCCCAGAGCAAATTGTGGCTGTGTGTCCCTGGTTGTGCTCCTCATGTGCTTTCATGATTATACACTTTAAAGGCAGTGGCCCAACATGTTGCATGTGTGCCTAAAAAATTCTGGTTCAAAAGTGAAATCACAGTTTCGAGGTAAAATTTAATTTAAAAGCTGCAAGAGGAGGAGGTTTGTCCCATTCTGGTGTTTTTCTGAGCCTGCATCACTTAGGGATGAAGTAGGTACACTGGAAGGGAGAGAGTTGGAGCTGGTGCTGCAGCTTTTCATCTTTGCCTCTTGGTTTTGCACAAATCAGAGTCTTGATTATGCTCTCACCAGAACTCCTGCTTGTCTTCTGTGCTCATGTTCCTTTTAAAGCAAAACAAAAAGCACAGTTCTGCATTAAACACGTCACCAGGAGATTGTAGTGCTGTGCATGCTGATGATCATAAAGAAAATACTGAGCAGATTTACTTTAACTCTCTAAAGAAATTCACTTCCAGGCTGAATGCCAGYGTGAGAAATACTGGCTTTAAAAGGAGCAGTTTTGGAAGGTGATACAGCCCTGGAAAAAGCATGAAATTTCCAAATGCTCCAGAGCTAGAACAAACAGCTTGTGGTAATAGAGAGTTGGCAAGGACAATCCCTGTTTGAGGAGAGGTTCTGGAGGATGGAGCAAAATGAAGTCAATTAATAGCAGTTTAAAGTCTGGCCTTGTTAGTGAAGTSAGGTTTTTTTCATGGAGTYATAGAATGGTTTGTGCTCAAAGGGATCTTAAAGACCATCCCATCCCAACCCCCTGCATGGGCAGGGACACCTTCCACSRGRCCAGGATGCTCCARAGGAGTTCCTTACCTGTGTGGCCAGGTAATTCCAAGAGTTCCATTTGCTGGTGTCTCAGATCTGTTTAACACCCATCAGAGTCAGTCTGCTCAGTGAAGGACAGCTCAGCCCATAAATCTCCTTYCTTTCTGTTGCTGCCTCTCAACGACAACGTAATTGCATTTAATACGTTCTGGTAACACTTGGTTGCTGCTCTGAGCTGAGAGGAGATGGGCAGAAATGGATACAAATGCATCTTGGCAATGATTCAGCTGGAGCTGAAGAGGAATATTAGAAAGGGATAGTGTGTGTGTGTGTGTGTGTGTGTGTGTGTGAAAAGTCTCACTGAAGGAGAGCCAGTGAAAATACACTGTTGTTGTGTAGCTGTGGTCAGGCAATCTGACAGCTCTGTGCTGCAAAAAGCAGGATAATTAGCACTTTTTCCTTCAAAGAAGGATGTCTTGGGCATCTTTGATTTCCCTCTCTCTCTGAATTTGTTCCTAGCTCTTAAAATATTGTTTTTAATTGCTCTTTTCTTTGGACTAATGAATAATTTAGGCTCATAACACGTAAGGAGCCCTATTCTCCCAGACTGGTTTCAAATGTGCTTTGCAACTGCTTCATCAGGTGCTGAATTACAGCAATATGTCACTGCAGACTCTCCCTGTCTTCCTGCAAATATATCCAGACACAGATATATCCAGTATCTGCCCCCAGAGCCTGCTGTGGGAAGCTGACTTCATCCCAGCTCTGTTTGCCACTGCCTGGAGATGCTGATCCTTGACCTTGCAGCCTGGAAAGAGCCTTGTGTGAGCATGAGGCAAGAAAAACAGGAGAATGCAGCTTGAATTGAAGGTACTGCAGGTTTCCAGGGAGTTTGGGGTGCAGGAGGGGTGTTTGTGCTTGGGGAGGTGAGTGTCCAGGTGCTCAGGGTGGCCAGAGAGCTCACAGGTACAAGWGCCAGCCTGAGTGACACAAGAGGGAGCTGTGGACTCTCAGGAGAGTCCCCCAGGCATGGGAACAYGTGTGAATGGGCAGGAGGAGGAACCTGGGGAGCACAGGAGCCTCTGGAAAGGCAGAGCAGRCATCTGCTGTGCTTGCACTGCCAGGCTGGCTTTGCTGCTGGTTAACCCTAAGGGATCTTGGAGAGGAAGTTGGAAGGGAAAAAATCTTCCCCAAGGAATCCAGATAAAAAATAATGGATGGTTAACACCTGGACTTGATGATTTAGAGGTTAACATTAATGGTTCTGTGGTTATTCCTGAATCTGATGCCATTGTGGAGATTGGAGTTAGATGTGTGGAATTACACCTGCTGTTCTAGTGCTGAGCTTCACTGCTTATTCCTTCCTTTCATTTTGAATTACACCTGGCCACAATTCCATGTCATAAATAGGCAACCCTTTAAATTTTGCAGTGTGTGAAGCTCTGTGAGCATCAGCTCCATCAGCAGAGCTTCAGATCAGCTGCTGGGTGAGTCCAGGGCTATCAGCAGTGCTTGGAACTCTGCAGATACCCAGTTTGCATATTCCTTGTCTCAACCTCATTTTCTGGATAATAACACTGCTCACATTATATCAGGTGGTCTGGAGCTCTGCATCCCTTAACCATTGGTCCATTCCCTGCTCTGTGTGCTTGACTGTGCTGCTTCTCAAATATCCAGTGTATTTTCACTTGAACAAAATTGCTGCTTTCCCTCCCCCTCTCTTCTTTACAGCTCTTTTAAACACCTCTTGCATTTTTGTCCTCATTCTTGCCTTTCACCCCAGTTCCTGGGTGGATACTACGTGCTATACTTGCTACAGTCTGAGCTATAAATAAGAAGCAGTTTGTTGGAAAGTAAAATTAGCAGGCCAGATTTTCAGCCACGCTTCTAAATCTGTGCCCAGGCACCTCAGAGTGTGCCTGTCCTCGTTTCCCGAGGTGCTGAATCCTGTTGTTACCCTTGATTTCAGTGGGGATTGGTGATGCTCAGGACTCCTGGAAATCAGGTCACTTTTGTATTTGGGTCCTGGGCACGGATGGAGGAGCCTGATGTCCACAAGTGTGTTGTCAGTGGAGAGRTGAGGGCATGGGCAGGGTGGAAGCTTGTTCCAGGTCAGTGCTTGACCAAGCAGCAGAGTGAAGTGGGGGATTTGTGGAAGGGAGGTTCCTCTGCATAAAGGGTAACATGAGATTCTCAATGGGTGACTGTAGACTCACTTATGTCCCTGTGGTGACAAATTGCAAGTTCCTGAATTCACAAATCACARAATCCATCACTGCACTTTGAAATGTGGTCACAGGCTGGAAGTGTTACTGTGATCTGAATATTTCTGAAAGGGAATCATCTGCAGATCCGCTGCAGGAATGTTCCTGGTGAGCTGTGGCTGGAGGAAGCCACAGARCTTTGTCTCCCTGTGGTGGTCCTGAAGTGATGCCAGATCTATTCTCTGCAGTCATTGGAAGTGTTGCTGTCCATGGGAGTACAACAAGGATTCAGTCAGAATTTTTTTGAATAAGAATCTGGAATTTAGGCAAATGGAAAAATATAGCTGTGGGTTTATCATGGTGGCTCCCGGGTTAGTCTTCAGCTCAAATCAAGTTGTCCAGCTGAGTGTGTAGCACTCAGTTACCTCACTAATGAGCACAACTAGAAATGCCCACAGAGAGGATTCCTGGTCTTTGATTTTTGACAGGCAATRAACTGATGCAAATCAGAACAGGGACATCTCGGTAGTGCTCCTGAAAATCCCTCAGCTGGGGGTGCTGCTGTTTGTGTTTTAGGAGTGTGCAACACCTGGGCATTACTCCAGTGATTAAGCTGATAGAAATCACAATTTCCAGCCAGCACTGCACCAGTGCAAAGGGAAATACTTTAGAGGTGCAGATTTTCATAGGGATTGTTTCCTGTACCAGGGGGCTGCTCCTGTGCTGCAGAACAACCAAAATACAGCTGGGAATGCTGGGGGAAACAGCAGCTCTGTTATTTTCCTTCTTGGGGTGGAGGAATTCACAAATGTCACCTAAACCACTGATAAGCACCAAAGGATGGATTGCTCAGCAGCTCTGCAGCCTGCCCCTCACCTTTGTGCTTCCAGGGCTGCTGAGCCAGGCAGGTGTTGGGAAATGGGCCAGGAAACAATTAATCTTCTCTAGTTTAGGATTTTCTAGAAACACAGTAGGAATGTCATCAAAGAGTGRCCCCTGTGGCAACTTTACCCATGCCATGGCAGCTCATGCAACAGAGCATCATCAAGGGARGTGATGGATTTGTTCTGCTGGAGTCTCCTTATGGGTTCATCTTGCTCTGGGATAAGTTGGGAAAAAGGGCTCTGCAARAAGTGGCCAAATCTCACCAGAGTGCTGTCATCAGTTTTGTCTTTAAATTTGCTTTGTGCTTTAGGGAAAAACTCATGTGTGGATTGCTTGGGAGCAGAATAAGAGGGAGCTGCAGCTGGAGCTGGAAGGGAAGGAAGGGAAGAAGATGGGCCAGTTTGACAGATGCTTGTTGACACTGCAAAGAGAAATACTTGCTTTACCTGCCACCACGAAAAATAGTTCTGGGCTTTTGCCTGTGTTTCTGGCAGCTGTGCTTTTGTAATTAAATTGTGCCCCTGGTTAGGAAGGCACAGGTAGAGGATGATTAAAAGCCTCAGAAGATGTGGTTGCTGCGTTTCTCCATTTAYAGCTGCATAACCCAGGGCTCTGCTTTACAAAACCTGAGCACACACCAGAGCATCAAGCAGAAAGAGTATCCAAAACAGGTTTTCTTTGGGAGCTCAAGAGCCTCCAGCTTCTCCTGCCCAGCCTCCTATGGGCTCATATGCCAAGACAAGTACTTGGCATCCTGTTCCACTGCTCCRAGCTCTGCTGGAGGAAGAGCAGCTGCTTCAGTCTACATTTCCCAGGCCCTCTCCCAACACAGCTTTTCCCTCTTTGGGAAGAGTGTTTACATAGCTACTTCAAGCAAGCAGGGATTACAGAAAGAGGAGGTTAAARCTGAATTTGGCTTATGGGATTTCTGAAAGCTTCCTCTGTTGCCAGCCCCCTCCTGCCACTCCTGGGRTCCTTCAGGGTGGATCTGGTTGGGTGAGGAGCAGGAGTTCCTGAGCCTGGAGCTCAGGAGCTTGTGCTCTTCTGGAAAGAATGAGGGCTGTGTTTCATGATCCCAACTTAGTCCATGATGCCAAAGGGCTGGGCTGTGCATGCTCAGCCATTTGTTCTTGTCCTGTTTCTCAGCTCCCCTCTTACCCCAGCAAAACCATCATGAGGTCCTTTGGGGATCAGTTTCCAAACAACTTTCCTTTTGCCCATATCCTCAGTTCTGGGATTACCTGATCCAGGCAGGGAAATCTCACATATTTTAACAAGACCAAGTGCAAGATGCTTGGGTTGGAGCAATCCCCAGATTCTTCTATACTTTTATATATTGCTTTTGACATCAGGAGAGTCATGTTAAACACCCCAGATTCCACAATGGAAAGGGCAGGGGACAGGGGAATACATGTAAAAGAGAAAGGACTGGTGAAAGAACAAGTGGAAGGAAACCCTCTGCAATGTCCTTTTACTGTAATTAGGTAAGTTAATGCTGAGTTGCTTCAAACCCCAGGAGAGGAGAGCTGGAGAAGCTCTCCTGGAATAGGATTTCTGGGAGCAGGGCAAACCATGCTGGGTGGCATCTCATGGAGTAAAACCAGTTCAGAATACCCCTGGAGGGACAATCCCAGAGGGAAAAGCTGCTGCTCAGAGGAGAGCATGGTGTGAGGGAGCTCAGCCAGCTCCACTTGTAGCAGAGCTCAGGCTGGTGCCTGAACAGGGTGAGGTCCTCAGGGTAAGTTCACTGGGTAYTCTGAGTCATTGGAGCAGTTTTTGTGCCCACTAAATACAGACCTGAGTTGCTGGCTGAGCTGCAGCACTGCAAGCCAGAG